>JANEHU010004315.1:0-600000 GCA_027563435.1 Nasonovia ribisnigri | reverse complement strand
GTTATATGAACAAAAGCGTGTTTTTTAAGTCTGGTAGAGCAATAAAGGATTTTTCGGGGAAAAATCGCAGCGTATACGAGTCATAACGGGTACCGCCGACTTCAAACGAATTGCGGTATAAAAATCCTCAGAAAAAAAATGCCCTTAGGAAGAACCACTGATGAAAATCCCAGACCCTAGAAAAAAATCCACTGAGTACATATCACCCACACACTATTCTTCAATGAAAGTGATTGAATATATACTTTCAAAAGTGTACGTAATTATTAATGTTTAATTACAAATATGTAGGTACCTATAGGTACTTATGATTTACTGAATAGGTATAGCATATTTAAATATTCTTTAGGTTCGACCCATTATTAAAGATTAAAAATCAAGTATAATATTTTGTTTTATACTACGATATAATATAGGGAATGTAGGTATATATGTATAATTTTATAAGAAAATGAAATTGAGTTTTGTTTTGTTTTATAAACTGAAATAAATATAATTATACCATAGGAGGTATTTATTTTTTAATTTTTATATTTTTACCACATACATTTATACATTATTATACCAACAAAAAATTTAAAAAATAGAATACAATTATAACTATTACTTCAATAATTACTCCATTGTAGAAAACATGGATGAATAAAATATTTCGAATTAATTGATGATAATACTGTTAATAACATTTTGAAGTTATTACGCATTATCGTCAAAATATTAGAAAACGATTTAATAATTAATTTATATTGACTATTATTATTTATTTGATAATTTAATTTTTATGTTTTTTAATATACTTATCGAAATATTTTCGGAGTTCTTCCTGGGGGGGGGGATATTTATTCCACAATTCACTGTCTTCAAACAACCTCCTCCCTACTCCCTACTTGCAGTACAAAATGTATAATAAATTATAAAATTAGGTATACCTTGCAGTAGAAAAACGTGATTGTTCCTCTACAAATTCACACAAATTGACTGAGAAAACCCAGTGTCTTACGCTACATACGAGAGATAAAAACCGTTAATAAAATCACCTCGAGCTAGGTACGAGTTGTGATGGCACTCGAACGCGCTCGACGACGAAAACGTGCCGGCGGACGTGACGGCCGCCGCAGCAACCGCTACTGGTCCAAGAACAATGGACCGCGGTAACGTTCGTGAAACTACGGTGACGTTCGTGCGCGGACACTTAGCGACGGACGGAGGCGGCGGCACGTACCGAAGAACTACAGAGAACTGCTACGGAGCGAGAGAAAAAAAGAAACACTTTATGTGTATAACACCGTGCGTAGACAATAAAAAAATAAAAAATAAAAATATAATAATAATATTATATCGTATTATATATTCCAAAACACGGCTGCTCCGTCGAATGGCAGTCGGTCGGTGGTCGGTTTCTGCACATAGGTACCTATTATCGTGAAATTATTAAAAACACAACAGCGATTACTGCAACAATACAAAATTCAGTTTAAACGCGTAGGGACTTTTTTTTTTTTATAATAACACTTTAAGAAATCCGCGGTAGACGTTTTACGCGTCAGACAACTAAACAATTTTATACTATATTTCTATTATAGTTTATATACATTTTGGAAATGCATTTAGACCGTATTGTACGACATCGTCGTCACCATCATCATCATCATCATCATCATCATCATCATCATCGCCGTCGTCGTTGTCGCCTTATTGTTGTAATAATACAACACTCTTATTGTTACACACTTACCTACACCTATAATATGACTACACCGAGTAATCCATTTAACGTAAGACGCACTCATTATTTTACTATTTTTATCGTTAAATTATTATTTATAAATTTTACTATTTTTAAAGACAACGTGAATTTTTAATTCATTATTACAAAGCAAAATATGTTTTGGAACTATTCAATACATAAAAATCGAATTTTGAATGTGTAGGTAGTTTATAAGTTATAAGTATTTGAAGTTTTGATATGAGTGGAATTGAGTACCTCGCAAAATGTTGTGCTACTACTCCGCTAGACCAAATAATATTCGGCTGCGGAATATGAAATTAAAAATGTAAATCATGTGAAATTGTTTAATAATAATATAATACGCATAATACCCATAAGAAGTCGTATAAAGTTTTACCCGAGTATTGTTTCGATTTTTTTCCTATTCGCAGTTTATTAAAACGGGGCCATAAAATATTTTACCCTGCATTATACATTAATAGTTTCCGATTCAAAATGCCTGACGGCACGCTATACATAACTTAACGACACTTTTATAAAGAAATCTTTTGGTATTGCAATTTCGAAAGGTCACGACTAATTTTTGGGTTTCAATTGTAAATTATATAGTAAACGTGTTTTTTTTTTTTGCAAAAATACAATGGTAGGTGGTAGGTACGTTCGTTTTATACTCACCCGAGTGCTCAGGATTTAGCATAAGTGCCTGACCATTATTATATTATTACTTTTCATCGTTCAAATTATGATTATAATACCAACACTTATATAAATTCTTATATTTTTTACTACATTCACTTGATTTTATTCAAAATAAAACTTTTGGTATATTTTCTTATAAAATGAAATTTGATGTAGGTACTTCAATTGTGTACAATAATAATTCAAATGAAAAAGAACACTCTTAAATTACCCCTATGTGTTGTACAGTGTAGCTGTAGGGTACCACAAACTGCGTATATACGTTTAACGTAATAGCATTTCAAATTAACATCCCTATTCACCCTAAAATCTACCATTAGAATACATATGCAATAACACAATTAATAACCCTTGTACGTATACCATTATTTATTTAGGTATCTCGTTTTTGGGATCGTTATTTTTTTTTAATTGGGTTCAATACTTCGTACGACCGCGTGGGACAGTTAGGTACTCGGACGTTTCGTTTTGAAAATAATACATATTAAATCCACCATAGCTAACGAAAAAAAAATATATAATTATTATATTCGGTCATACTACAATATCGTACAACGTAGAAACACAACTTAAAGCCTATAACTATGACACAAGTACAACGTATTAAAATACAATGCTGTTTTCAACATGATATATTATTAAATTTGAACCCACACTATTATTTTAAGCATACACACGCGTAGTCATTAGTATATTATTCTATTATTTATCATCGTCCATTACAAACCGTATTGAACATTATTACAATATAAATATTAAATGCACAATGTACCGGGTGGCAATGGGTTTATATCATGAACGTCGTGCTTAAGAAACTGTAACACATCGTGATATTAACGGCGTTGGTGGTACAAACACTACAACGTCAATATTATGGCATCGTTCCAGAAAACGAACGACATTGGTTTTATGGATAAACGTTTTTGAATAAACACAATTATTATGGGTACGTATAATAATAATTATAATATTATGTACTTTTAATTTAAAAAAAAAAGCCGATGGATTTTTTTTTTCTAAATCAATAATCATGTGTATTTTGTTATGTCGACAAATCACATTCTTCGTATACACAATGTTAATTTAAACTAGACTTGGGTACGCTTATACATACATAATATCATCATATTATATATTAGTATATTGCATAATATATACTAATCAGCAATAATCAAATGAAAATAATTAGTCTCTTAACAATTAATGGAATACCTATCTATTAAATAACACACCAGGAATCCGATATCGCGTAACAAGCAACAAACTATTTGATCTCGATTGAACAAATTATGTATAATATATGTTATACATTGTACATATTATAGTCAAACAATATAACGGACAAAGCGAGGGAAAAAAAACTATAAAACCGCGTTCACGAATGCCGTCCAACCCGCGAGGATGACACCATTCGTCGAACTTTATCATTACTGTCCGTCGTCATACCTATCCAAGATTTGTTGTTTCAATCTGAAAGGCTGAAACCATCTACCAAGGGACACAGGTAAACATCCAGAGTGATATCATACATGGTACCTAATATTTCGATTTAAAGCGAAGTATGAGCATATATTTTATATTAAGGGGACACCACATCCGCAGCTATAGGTTTTAAATCTGTCTTACAAACGCGAACATGTCAAACGTGTTCATTCGCAATGATCATTATTTTGTAGGTAGGTACTATGTAATTTTAAAAATGGGAGCGAATTGAGTTTTGACCTATTGTACAATTTTAATCCTGCAATTATTATCCAGGAGGCTTTTGTTTATATTTGTATTACGAAACACGTTATTTTAAAACTGCACACTTTTTGTAAGCTACAAGTCTCCAAGAAAGCTAATAATAATAATAACAATATCTATAGTTGATAATAATCGTATGCTTAAGTTGTATAACCGGTAAATTTACTTAATTTTAAAAAACGACAGTAAAATGGATTATTGATACGTAAATTGTGCCATGTTGTATGTTTGTAAGACAGAACACTGCACAGAACATACACGTGGGTGTGGACTGTGGAGTACGCTGAAGTATACTTTACTTTTGGGTTCTATCCATAATCCATCGCTTATACGCACGAGTTATTGTAAAAGTAAATAAGGATATTATGAAAAAAGTCTATCCGCAGTGATGGGCCTATACGAAGAGCGTAAGTTTTTCATAATAATATGTTGCGCACGTGGCGCCTGTACGAGGACAATACGACGTGATAACAGATCGATATCATGTGAAGCGGGCGTATTTGAAACACGAGACGCATAATATATAAAATAAAAAAAACCTAATATAATTTATAATATTTTTACGTCGTTCAATGTTCAAATAGTCGTCGTATAAGTTTCCGTCGCACTATTGAATATTATATTATATTATGATATAAAATATAATATAATATATACGTTCTGCAGTGCGCCACTGCTAATACACTTGACGACAGTTCTCCCTGTAGCCACATTGTTCCACAGAGCCCATTACCGCCCTATATAAATACCGTGTTATCGTGCAGACGATGACGACATAGCGACGGTAAACGCCGACCGTTCGAGGAGTAAAAGTTGAAACTCATTTTGCACCGCGTGTTGTCAACGCACACTCGGTAGTGCCTGTGGATGACATTCGATTCCCTTTGAATGCGCGTTGTTCCCGTCTCCCCTCAGAAAATATATATATTATATTTTTTTTTGCCATCTGTAATTTCTCGAAGAACGCCATTACTTTTCACGCTTCCGGAGTGTTGTGTCTACTTATCATTGTGAGTATATATATATATATATATAATATATTATATATATATCATTATATATACTTTTCATCGAGTTTTGCTTTACTCAACAGCTCCCCCCCCGACGTCCACGACCCCTTTCCTCAGAGCAAAAAACCACAGTGCGACACCAAAAATAACTGCTCGATGATAAGAGAAAACACCTACACCGGGAAAACGACAAGTCGACTAGAAAGAAACACTGGTCGTAAAAAAGCTAATTAGGGAAAATGTGAGGAAAAATTATAAAAACCTGCGAAGATCATTGACGTGGTAATAACAATACTGGTTGGTTTATTTAAGTCTTTTTAATCCTAGATAAACGTCGTCGGTAAATCAACGTTTAATATAGACGTTGTGGACAGTGGGTATATATACGTATTATAATAATGATGATATGACATTTAAAACTAGTATCATTTTTTTACTGTAAGACGAACCTATCAGTGGCACAAGCATTCAAGGACGATAATAATTGATTGGTATGAAAAAGATGCAATATATTGTTAAACAATTCATCAGAATAGTTTAAATCAGTGTTCAATTCATCGTGAAATGATAAATTGAATTCTGTTAGAACTGTTAAATGCAATAGATATTATGTTTATTTTGCGCAATGAAAACGCACTGGGCTTTAGAAATAATATTTTAATCGTAAAGAAAAATTTGATTAATGGTTACGATTTTAATGACCAAATAATGTTCTTAATAAGTTAGACAGACCAAACAGCTGTCTATCTCTATTCAATTGAAGTAAAATAAAAATATACGTCAAGGTAGATTTATAGTTAAGCTAAAGTTAAAGATAGTTGTACAAATATGAAATGTATATAAATAAATCGAGACATGACTTTTTGACAGAAAATCTCTTGTTTAAGCATTTAATTATTAAGTATCACAAAAAAAAACAATGTAATACCGCTGACAACCTTTTCCTAATATTTCCATCTGTTACAATTTCAGTAACCAGCTCATTTGAGCACAAGGGGTGATTGATTGTATCCATTTTAAATTGAAATTAAGTTGTCTGAACTCAAAACGTGATAGGTATTTAATTGGTATTTATTGTTACTTTTTTAACTTTCCCCTCTAAAACTGGGGTCTTAAGCAAGGTTTTTTAAAATGAAACTTCTTTAAAATAATACTGTAATTCTAATTATTTATTAGTTTTTCAATTTCAACCATTCTAATTAAATTCAGTAAAATATCTAGGTATATATTATATGTGTAAGCTATTTATTTAAATATCTCCGAAAACTAAAACATAAAATATTATATACTATACAAATTTAAACTATAAAAACATTTTTAAAGAACACTTATTAGAATAACTTTTATTTAAAATTCCAATCATTCCACTACAAAATAAGCATTTAAAAATATCTTTGTAATTAATAAAATAGAACTACTTAGCCGTTAATATAATAAGCATAACTCAACTTCTCATTTATGGCAACAAGTAAATTTAATAATGATTAATAAATCTTGTAAAATTTAAGTTTTGTTTTTCAAAAAAAAAAAACGATTTTATTTAAAATGAGTAAGTAAATAAAATCCACCAGTTATGACACGTCAAAACAAATCTAATGGTTTTACAGTTCTCTATTATAACTACATTATTGCCTATTGGCGTCTATTGTGTACATTATTTGATTTTATAATATTCCTTAATCGTGCATTAATAATAATGACAAAATAGCATATCAAATAACATAAATTAATGTTAGAAAATAATAATTTCCTATGGAATATAAATGAACATAATAACATTCTAAATAACTGAGTACCGTTTGATGACATATTCTACACATCAACGATCTAAAAGTATTTGTACTAGATATTCATCATGAGATCTCAAATAAAAAATTTGTTGAAACATTAATATCACATATATATACAACATCCTCTGAGCATGATATAATATAATATTTGCTCGGTATAAAAATATAATTTAACACAATCAATTTGGCTCGGTAAAAATAAAATGTACAATAATAATTAATAAATACCCAAAATAACACTACAATCATATGACTCGTTAATAAGTATGTCCTTAGATTTAATTATTAATTCATATTCATTACTATGAAAACGTACACAAAGGTATTTTGTATACAGCATTTTATCTATCTTTATAAACGTCATGTAAAAACCATTTAGTGCGAACAACACGCGTCAACTGCGATACGATCGTTTTTTTTATTTTTTATTTTACGCGGATAAAACTACCGGAACCAGGGAAATCCACCTTTTTTTTTATTTGTTCTCCAGACTTTAAAACTGTCATCGCGATTATTATAGCCGAACGTCTGCACACCGAACTGGATGTGAGGAAAATAGACACGCCGTGTTTTTTGTCTGTTACGACCACGGATGATTCCCGTTACACAGTCTGCTTTACATGGATATAGTCAAATACCTATATATAATATATATTATATGGTGGTAACGGTAAAGCGCTCACGTCCAAACACTATAGCCATTAAACCAGTTAAAGGAGCACTCAAGACGGCCGTAACATAAATCCCCCAACCGAACAGGTGTGTTTAAACCGTTTTATTATGCTTAAGGCGGGAAAAGCGCGGAAAAATCGAGTTTCAAAAAAATAAAAAATAAAACCTAGGTAATAATTCTTTAGCGATGTTTATCACTCGCTACTCTCTTCCCATCACCATTTACTTTGGTGTAAAAATACGGTGGAGGGTGAATGCCAAACGCCAGGATTTGGCGCACAAAGCACCGATCGAATGCAAAATGCGCGAAATGACAACAATAGGGCGAATTTTCAAGAGCCACAAATCAAACCTCACCCTCACCCATCTAACGAATAAAAAAAATATATATTTTTAACCATAAAATATTCTTGGGATACGGTCTATTTAAAGCCTGAAAGTATATGGTCGTTAAGTTTGAGCACTCAGAACAAACTTTTTTTGTGGATAAACAAATTTCTAACTTTCGTTCTATTGAACCTTGGTATATATTTTACGTTTTTGATCAAAGGGAAATCATACAATTATTAATCATAGTATTACATTTTATATGAATACCAAACAAAAATTGTACCATTAGTTCTATTATAATATCTACCGGTTATATATATAAACAAATTTAAGCTGAGCTCTCTTACTAATTAAAATACCTAATTATAATATATGTGTATTGATAAGTGATAACGATTTCCCAAAATATGGATCGTAGAATACCAAATTATATGAATACAGTATGCATACAATTTTGATACATTTTTTAAATACTTTTATTAAGATAATTATTAATTATTATAAACCAATGAATCAACTAATTAAACGATATATACTTATCTCAAATCCCAATGTACGATCATAAATGTATAGCTTTATAAAAATAGTTGGTCATTCTTACCTAACCTTTTATAATTGTCGTCTATCGATAAACATGAATACAATATTGATTTTTGCTCAAAGACTATTTGTATCAAGTATTAACTATAACAGTTATAATAAACTAATTTAAAACTGTCATTTACTAAACTTTATTATAGGCAGAAAAAAGTGTTAGCTTAATAATTTTAGATGTACCTATATCTACATAATTTCACTCTAAGATTACATTGATGATATAAAAACAGTATTCTAACATAATTTTTCAAACAACTGAGTTTAATAAATTAATAAAATAAAATTACTAAAATATTTTCACTGACATTAAATATTTATACACTCTAAAACTACATGGTGCATACCTACCAGCTTTTAGCACCCTTAATATGACACCACAACGATAAAACTCGTAAATGTAATTGCATTTTTTTTATATTATAAAACATTATACCAAGGATATTAATATTTATATTACATTACATAGCATAAATATTATTTACAAAAATAAGTCACTTAGATTAATACGTTTTATTAATATATTCATTCGAATTAGTTGTATGCACACGTTAATTTAATGTTAGTTAAATAGTAAATATCTTAGTATCATTAATATAATTATATAGATACTATTGATTAATCTTACACTAATTTGTTTTCAATTAATACTGAAATGTATTGATCGTAAAGATAGCTAATAATAGGAAATATGATGTCAACAATATATTTAAAACTTGTTGTAGCAAACTATAATGAAAAGATTTTTCCCTGCATTTCTTATTACTCTACATTTCATATTAATTTTTTTTAATTTAGAATTATATTTTTGTTAATCTATTTATTTTTTTATCAGTAAGTACCTACTACAGTTCTTTATTAAACAATACGTGTAAATAACTAACATAAATTAATTCACATACTTCACTGACGTCTTAACATGACTACAATAGCCCTTTTAAATTTTTAATATTGCAAAATAATAAAAGAAAATAACGTAAGACATACAGCAGTTTTGAACATATGTCAGCTGTGGATATCTGTAGCTCTGACTACTGCCATTAAACACAAGATTTTCGGGAGATAATAACAGTGGTCGGATGTTGACTTTGTTGGATAAACCGGTTATATAGCCATTCCTGTACATAAGACACTGACAACGAAAGACTATAAAAAAAATAAATACATTTCCTATATAATAATATAATCGTCTTGCTGCACTGAGTCACATATCATTTATGACCTTGAACAGCAGAGAAAAAAATGAATAGTCGACAATAGAGACGCTCTAATAACTTGCATTGTAACACTTGATCCATCTAGTAATGTTACATGCACGCAAGATGATCACGTTAAAAATGTAATTATTCTTGTCTAAGTGAAAACGTGCTACCGTATATTGTTGGTCTTTTTACCCTCAATGCGATTTTACTAAGATATACAATATAACTTGAACCTACTAAAGAAAATTAATTTTGAACAAACATCAATAACTAGATGAATACAAAAATGTATATATATTATGTAGACCGATGTAGGTACAATATAAGGTAGTAAAAATGTAATAAATAAGTACAACATGAAATACATATTCCTGCACTTTCAAGTTATAGGTTTACTTATAAATATATATAATGTTTTCTAAATAAATATAAAATTATGACAAATCATTTTTAAAAAAAAAATTATTATCAGAATCTTAAATAAGTTTTGATTCAAAAAAAAAAATAAAAAATAACAACACAATATGACAGCCTTATTCACTTGTCAAATCAATAAAAAAATTTACCTCACACCAAAAAACTCGAGTCACAGTAATATATGCTCATAAATGAATGAAAGTATTAAAACAATATGAATCATCTTGTGTTACATAATGTTATGGGCCCACGAAATTCCCTTTGAATGTAAAAGTTATCCAAAGGAATTATAAAAAATATAATTTATAAAAAAGAAATCTTGAACGGACATTCACCAAAATACCATACAAATATTTCTATAATACATGGTGCAGTAACACGATTAACAATATGAATTTTTCAAAAAGAGATAACTTAAAAAGTTTATTTTAATCAATCAATTGGTGATTTTAAAAACAATTTTTCAACACATTATGGTCTTTTTAAAAAATTAAGTACTTACAGTATAATATTATCCATTCTATGTAGATCCATTTAGATTTCAGAATACAAAATGTCCCAATGTATTTCAAGTCACAAACTTTTCTATTACTACCATTTGTTTTAAAAATTAAAAAACAGAGAGTTGATACGACTATTAGATGAAGTCATGAAGATATAAAAGATATAAAAGTTAATAACATTTCAAATCATATTTCAAAAATATTGTACACGTGTACACTATAATAATAATAAGTCTTATAAATTAATAATTACATTATGATGAATACGGCAGAAGAAATGAACAATGACTGTATATAACAGAAATGATGGCTATATTATATTGTACTATTATTGTTAAGGGTATTTTAATTGATATACTGCAGTTTTCACTGTTATTGAATCATAATATCAAAAATATTTAAGATTTGATATATTACATTTAATAATTTTTCAAACTGATACACAATATTATACACTACACTAAAAATCGAGTATTATAATATTTTTACTATATTACTCCATAAGGACGATTAGTAAAAATATTTATTTTCGTTAGTTGTTATTAAAATTTTGTTTAATTTACCTGAATTAAAAAAATATGAATACATTTTATTTAAAATGCCATGACAAATAAATTTACCAGAAGATCGCACTACAGTTTTAGTAAAAATGAAAGACAATATTTTTAAATCATAAAAATATATTTATCTTTTTAATATAAAATCAAATTATATACAGCAAAATTGTTTAGAACAATTAAATATGAACGTAAAATATTCGTAATATTATCTAGTAAAATATATTAAAATGCCTTTAAATTCAAAATTAAACTTTAAAAGATAATTAATTTTTTTTTATTAAAAAAAATTAAACTACAAAAAATATTAAATTAAACAATGGAATCATTATAATTGACATTATTTATTATAATTTGACTTAATGATTACCTATTTAAATATTAGAAAAAAAAAATCATAATTGCTCATTACTCATTAGAGTTTTATAATTATACCTATACAATTTTTATTGTACCTACAATAGTATTTTGGACAGTATCTAATAATAAAAAATGATCGATGGACATTTTTTGTAAAGAAGAAAAATAGTATAATTTATTAAACGTTAATCACACTACAATATACTACTTTATAGCTACAAATATACATCATATATCATTTGATTATTATCACTAATATGTTTTTAGAAGTTTCGTGTTAATTTCTAAAATAATGAAATTACTTTGAATGAATTAAGAATGGACGAATTAGACCCAATGAGGGTTGAGGTTCGTTTCATAATAAGTCACGAAATCACATTACCTCCTTCCTGCAAGTTACCCAACACAACTGTTATTTTTCCGATTGTTATCATAATTTAATATGCATGGGATTATTTTCGGAATTATTTTAAAAGTATATAAGTTTGGGCAGCACCTGGGTACTAATTTAATTTTTGTTATTTATTTTTGAATTATCTAAAGAATTAAGTGATCAAGTGCATAAATTATTAAGAATTATTACATTTGAAAAACACTTAACCAAATAGAATATAAATACGACAAAACCATAGTTATACAAATAAGTATATTTTATTTGTTTTCTTTCAAAAGCGAGGAAGTATTTTCTCAAAAAACAACAGAGTAATTTATTTAAAAAAGATTCCTTTAAAATAGCAATGGTTACATTTTTTTCACGATAAATAGCTTAAATAATGTGGGTTAATGGTTTAAAAATATTATGAAATTAAATATTCCTTGTTAAGATCATAACCATTTTACAAAAACTTATAAAAATATTAATCTCATCAGATAACTTTGGCTTCGTATATGCTGTAGAGCGTGTAAAATAGATGGAGAAAAACGCTATAAATCAAATATGTTTCAGATTTTCTTTAATGATAAACTACCCTAAAGTTATAGAATGAACTAAATTTGTCCCACGTGACCTAGAAAGAATCGCTGAAACAATAAATAAAAGTAATATGGTTTTAGACTACGTTGCGTTGAGTTTTAGGTGGATAAATGGCCTATAAAGAGTATATTATGACCTATCCTTATCGTATAATTTCTCGAACCCTTCTCAAAGTATATGAAATAATCGCTTATAAGATTTTATAAATCTAAAATTACTCACAACATATTTGGAAAATACTCGAATTTTTAAAACTTTTGTACTTTATTACAACATTACACATATTACTTTTTTAAATACGTTTGTAATAAATGTGACGTTTGAGTATATATTATAAAACATTTTCAATCCATATTCTTCACTAAGTTCTCGTTTAAGTAATTTAATCATAAAATACGTACGTAAATAAATGGAAAATTGTAAATGTAAAATATTAATTATAAAACATTATTTATTAAATATAACTACATACGTAAGAATAATGATTAAAAAGAAAGAGGCCTTTAGCATAAGGTTGTACCAAAAAGTTTAAGTTAGTTTTCAACTCATTCGAAACTAAATTTTAAACATGCTTACAGTTTTAAACTGAAAGAATCCATTTTATTCGTAAGCTCGACACGATTAGCGTCAGAGATCGGGTAACCAATCCTTGAGAGGGCCAAAAGACTAACCAGGGGAAAGTCCCAGTGACGATGAAAAATGACCCTCAGAGATGACCCCCTCTACCTATCCTTTTCGACATTTTTCCTACCATAAATGGTTTTAATTTCGTATCAAGGTCGTATACTGGTTGGTCTCTGGGGAAATATTGTGTGTCTATCCTACCATCACTCCCTTCTTGGAAAAACCCCAGAATGATTTCCCTTCTGGTTTTCGACAACCCCCCAGAATGTGGCTAATACCTCAGAAAGTTCAGGTCTTTTGATATTAATACAAGAAGACTTTTCTTTGGTACCGTTCACGCATCACTGATAAAGGTTGGAAACCTGCAAGGAAAAACTAGCATCGATTCACCGTGACTATAAACAAAACGAGGGTGCAATGATATTTCCAACTTAAGGGGAAGGCCCGGGGCGTTGAAAAACCAACTTGCAACAAAAGCAAGACGTTTGACGATGGTAAACTATAATAATATAGTGATGCGTGTATTTATCGGTGGTTTTATAACATAACGATATGATATATGCTACGTTGCTTGTGCCAACTGAACTAACAAAGTTTTGCCAGTATAAATAAGCGACTTTAATGAGTATATTCATCGTAATGTAAAAAAAATTATTATTTGTTTTATGAGAAATTTGCATAGTGCTTATATAGGTACAACAATATACAACCTATTTATACTTACCTAATTCAGTCGGAAATGTTTAAACTAACATTATCATTAATATAAAAGTAAAATTGTTAATGAACTTCTAAAAAAAATAATTATAGGTACACCTAATATTTTTTTTCTTTAATTAACTTATTAAATTATTTAATACACTTATCACTTATACAAAAAAATAATAATAGGTACCAGATAATCGACAAAAAGATGGAAAAGTTTTATTTTCGAATAAAATATTTTTTTGGGGAAACATTAATCTACAACAGACTTTTTTAAACTAAAAAAAATGTACATTTATTTAAACTCAAGTATATCTTTGGGTAAAAATGATATATTATTATTATTGTTATATACGTACAATATTGTAGACGCTACCGGACATATGAACAAATAAAACAAACACAAACATTATTTATGAGAAATTGAAACGGACTTGGCAATGTCTACAGGCATTCCGCAGACTGCCGGCACGGAAATAGTGCGTCAATACATAACATAAATATTTTGGCTTATCCAGAAGTTTAATTGGCAAACAATGTCAGTACGACGACAGATGCATCGTCTATTTTTTTTCACCAAAACTGCTAAAGAAAATAGATTGACAGGCGCATATATATTATATATGCGAATTGTACGACTTAAGCCTTTATGACACTTGAGACTGGATACAAGAGATTTGTCGATAATTGTTTGAAAATAATATATAAGGCATTAGTAGTTTGGTTGTTCAACAAATATTTTTTACGATAAAATCACAAGAAACACCGAGCACAATTCTTTTCCAAGGACAAATGGATGATTTTATGGTGCACTATATATATCCGTTAGGATAATGGAGGGTGAATAGTTCCATTCCCACACACGGGCATTTTGAATAGAACACGTGTACAAATCAAGAATAATACGAGACACATTTGTAGAAATAAAAGTATTATTTAACAGCGGGTAAAAGACAGAAGGATAAACTCAAAACCCATAGTGATAATGAATAACGGAAAATAACCTAACTGTAAACCAATGGGTTTTGCATTTTAGATCAAATCGTTTATTTGAATAAAATGTCAGCTAAACAAAATAATATAATTTATAATATACAACTAAATAATATTACGTTGTACCAAGAAAATAAAAGAAACAATACAAAATGTTAACAATGGATATTGTTAAAAAAAAAAATAATCTATAAATAAATATAATATTGTGTTATATATTATTATTATTATTTATTATATACATTATACGTCATATTGTATGTGCTCTTAAATGAAAAAAAAAATGTTTATCTTAATACGCAGTAATGTATGAATATAAAATCACGTATGGATAATAATACAAATGTAAGACGTAAAATGGTACCTTGTTGTTAGATAATGATAATAATACCCAATTTAAAAAAAAAACCGTGTGAAATAATATTTTTAAATCAAGAAAATAAAATGAACGTAGAGAAAGAAGATAGTCATTCATCAAAAGTTGAAAAGTGTGGTGGTAGTTTTAAAACAACGAAGAGTCTGCGTGGGACTTGAATAGTATGTGTGTATATCAACAAGACCGATCGTTAAGTAACGATATAACCAGTTTTACTATTATATCTACAGAGTGCGACAAAAGTCAAACCCACAGGCAATGACCCGACCAGTCATGACCCACATTAGGGAATGGAAATAAAGAAAACTTGCAATCATCGCGAGCATAGCAAATGAATATCAGACTCTCGCGGTATACACCACACACGACTTGATGTTTGGTATTATAATACCTCTAATCTTAAATTATTGTGTACATGTAGGTATAATTCGATTATGCGGTCCCGAAGCGGCGTGGCGTGGGCATCTCATTTCTAAATAGATACGACAACAAAAACGAAAATATTTTATCAAGTCCTTGGTCCACAGAAGCACTTGCGTTGTTATTAGAAAACTGATATTATCCATATCAAAAAGAAAAAACAAGCATCAAAACATACACGCATATGTATTGAAAAATATTTTTTTCCACGCATATATACGCGCTACGCTTCGAGATTCCGGATATCCTCTACGTGTTAGTTGACCGGAACACCCCTTTAAAAAATTGTATTAAAAAAAGAAATATTCAAATAACCAGCTAGGTAGATGATATAGGTATAAGACGTGAAAAAATTTTCTTCCTACCTATGCAACTAATATACTTTTTTTTCTTATTACCGTGCGAGTACAATGTAAATTTGTTTTCCTCCATTTTTTTTCTATAGTCGATTGAATTAAATAATTTTCGTTAGTCACGGACAAGAAAAAAACCATTGTATAGACATAGTCATAACTAACAGTATAAACTACCTATCTGAATTAGTTTCAACATTGAACTAATATATTACTATATTAATATTTTATACATTGATAAATTAACTGTATTTTCATGACATAAACGAAATATATAAAAATAACCATTCGTGCACATCGATTATTTTAATAGAATGGCAGAAATAATATTTTATATTCCGATATGGTCGTGACCAAAATAACATTTTAACATTATAATATTTAAAACATGAATAAATCTATAATACATTAACAATACATTAACAATATGCAATATGTATACATGCATATATTTTAACTCAGTTAACACTACTCCAAAACAAAATATTTAAAATGTCAACTACACAGGTAATCAATCTAGTGAGTGTAATAAACACTTTAACCCTAAAAAAATTAGTAAAAATAGTAATAAAAAGTAAAAATTTACCCCTAATATAAGTGCATGGAAATCTCGAACTTTTATAAGATGACAATATATGTCTAAGATTAACAAATTTTTTAGGTAAAATTAATTGTTTTATTTAATGAAAATTATTTATAGAAATTATTTAAAAATGCATACACTTCTTAGTTCTTTTACATTTTACACGTAATTAAAACAGAATATAGTTGTGAAATAAAAATATTTTACTGAAATAGGTATTACTTAATATGATAGTTGATAAAACAACCAAAGTGGTTGTATGCCTAAAAGCTAATAATTTTAAGCTCTTATGAAATGTCGAAGTAAAATAATAACAAGAGTTGTTACAACATGAGAAAAAAAGTGTATTCGTGGATTTTGGAAAATAAAAATCATAAAACATAATATTAAATTTACAATATATCTAGGTACATGACATCAATTCCTACATTTTCCTAAAGGAAGCTATTTTTATAAGATACAATTACTTATTTCTTAAAATCAGTCCTCGAGATGCATAAAAAAACTTTCTGCAATCATCTTAATGAAAAAAAAAACAATTTAGAATTTACACATATAAACTCTTCTCTGAATATCGAGCTAATTATGTATTACTATTTATCCACAATTATTAAGGTCCGCAATAATATTATCTAGATAAAAAACGTGATACTGAAAAACAAATTTAGTCTAGTATTATTTGACATTAATTAATATTGTTTTACGTATTTACTATTTTTTTTAAAAGTCATAATATTCACTCATACATTTTAATAATTATTTAAGTTTACTGTCTAATTTGGGATAAGTATTGATAAAAATATCTATGACGTCGAAAACAAAAACAGCATCTAGTGTACAAAGTTCGTTACTACAAAATATTCATTCCTCATAAACGCACACGCACACGCTAACATTAAATATTTCTATAAATATTTTGTTAACACACTAATCTCAAATATCTTAGAAATAAAAAGAAATGGCTTTATTTGAATATTTAAATTCTAAAATACCATCACTCAGTTCCACTGTTTAACAAAAAATTTGCTAAAGCTTTTATAATATTACCAGGCATACCTTAAAATTTTACCTATTATTACATACAAATTAAAGACATTCAGAATTCAGCGTCCAGATAAGAAAACACTTAACTAAAGAGTTTACACATAGAATACTTACAAATGTAAAATATTTTCGGCAACAAAATCAGTTATAATAATAGGTACCTATTCTTTAATTTCACAAGTAAATGTTTATTACAAGATATTTATGGCTTGATCTTTAACAACCTTATGAGATGCAATAACCATTTTTTTAAACACGAATAGGGACTTTAAATCTTTTAATTCATATTATCATATAAATATACAATTATATTATACAATACCTATGTATTTTCCAGATATTTTTTCATGATCGGAAACCTTATACTGTTATTATAGGATAATAATAATGGTACCTAATAGGTATTCATCTGTAAATAATATTCATATCATAACTCTAATTATAATTTTCGTATTTACATAACTTCGCAAAAAAGTTTAATAATATTAATATTCACAGTAGAACCTGTCTTATTATAGTTCCATGATTTTTTTTTTATAGTCACATTGTACTTAATATACAATATTCGATGTTCAGTATTAATATTCCGTTCTTTGAATACTATGACAAGGCATAAACTAATATGAGAAAATAACAACCACTGAAGACTGAACAACCTACGAGATGAGATCAAATATATATTCCAATATGCCATTTAAAGCATAAGATGTGAACCATTATAATAATATCTTAAAAACATTAAACAATATATTTATATAACTATTCTTCCAAATTAACATATAGGTAAGTTAAAACCTGTTTTTTTACCTACTATAGGTAGTATAGCCTTGTATTGGTACATTGTTTTTGTGAAATATTAATTTTATTTTTTATTTACAGACCCCAACAATTTCCCACGGAAAAAAATCAACTTATTAAAACCAACGAACAGCAAAAGTGTAACCAATCGATACATGTGTGTGCTTTGTGCGCGTAAATCAAAAAAGGAAAATCGAGATCTAGGATTAGGCGGTTTCAAAAAGACGCACTCCGTGGGAGCCGCCCGGTGCCATCACGACTGGACAGTGGAATGGGAAACGTGAGAGTCACCGAGGGAAAAAAATACACAGTCGAGTGCATTGTGTACGGCCGAGTCACGATACGATAAAAATTGTGTGGCTGTTTCACGGCTTATCGTTGAAAATACCGTGTACATTAATAATTCTGAACGATATGATATAGTAATATTATAATACTTGCTGTTAAGTGTTAACACAAAAACCATTTTGAAAAACAAATTGATACAAATTGTACACATCAAATGCGTAAATATACTTATATATACACAGATACACGACAGTCCACACATGAAATAATAATATTACCCATTGATTATAAAATATTACTATTATATATTATAATCAATGATATTACGCACCATATTATTATCTTGTTGTTTATACATATTGGATGTATAACAAACGATTAATACAAGAAAATTATTTGATAAAATACTAAGAATAGTCATAATAATTAAGTATTATTATAATAATTAAAATCGTTAAGATTAATACAGTTTACTATGCAGTTTTAGTAGTAATAAAAATATATAGAACTTAAAAATGTTATTGGTTTAAAGATCAGTTGTATAATATACATTGTACGATATTAAAAACGTAAAATACATCGTTAGTGTAATGACTTAGCTAAACTTAAGCTAAATATAACTTACAAAGCGGTTTTTACTTTGTCATGATATTGGTATAATAGAATTAAATTTTGTTTCGTTATTTGGTAGGTACTTATTGAAGAATGGCGCCAACGGCTGAAGAAAAAAAGCAATATAGTGCGGACGCCGGAAGGCATAGTCGACTGACAGTCGACAGACGACCTAAGAAAATACAGACGTCAACAAACATTTATTTTCAGAATCTAATAAACAATGTAAAAATTTACAAAAGTTTTTTTAAATTTTTAATTTCGATAAAATAACAACTTTTCTTTTACAAACTAAAAAAAGACATAGAACCTACAATAATTGTTTCAATTAATTAAAAATTGGATGAAAAACATTTTCATCTTAAAAATACACAAGAAAGTTCAACCATCGACAGGCTAGAGAAATTTCTCATATTGCGGAGGGAAACATTAAATTATTAACCGAACTAAGTCAGTATATTATGGTGAACTTTTCAATGATAGGTATATGTCACAGCAGGGTTGGATGCATCCATTTATTCACTATATGAAATTAGACCGGATAATCCATAGACATGATAGGTACCTATACCTATTCATATATGACCATCCATTTCCCATAAGACATTCGATTAACATGAAAAACGGTTGACAGACATCGACATGATTGTTATTTCGGAAGTTTCATTATTTAAATTTAAAAACATTGATTTTTAACACAATAATGAAAATAATAACACAACCGATTATTGCATATCACTCAATAATAAGTTTATTCAAAATTCAAAATAGGTATTTTTATTGAACATTCTTATATTGGTACCGTCTTATAATCTATAAAAACTTTAATATTGTGTGTAAGTATTTCGATTTAAAACATTAATGCGCAACTAGTTCCAATAATACTACCATTACCTACAACACGAATACATTAACTACCAACATTAGTATTCTCATCAGTAGTTATCTTATTATTAGGTACACAACTATCTAAGTACACATAGAGCGAAACAAATGTTTGTTTTTAGTATTCAATGCATTTAACGCAAAGCGAATAATTGTGTTTGAGCTTTTGTTAACTAGTTGAATAAAATGTAAATTATTGATATAGCTTAAATAACAAATACCTCAACGAATCCCTTTCACACATTTATTTCGGTGGTTCACGAGTCGGCATTACACGATGCAGCATATTCCCTTTTCATTCACACGATTCCGCACATAACTAATTTGTGACGTTGCCGATTGTATTTTAAAAATAATTTTAGCCATAAAACTGGTTGATATCAATATTGCATATTATGGTCATATTATAACATTATTTTAGTTTTATCCCAGTTTTGTCCTAGTTTTGTCCACAAACTTATCTGCTTAGTCTACGGTATAGGTACCTATACCTACTTATTATTTGGACTCGTCAGTAAGTTATACCTGTTCAATCACTAATACGTATTATTGTATACTGCGATCACATTTTTGTGTTTTACTGTTGACTTATAAATTGTATTACGTGTGAGTTTATAATTTAAAATTAATAATTCAGAATTTCGTATTATTGTGTCGGAGAAATAAGGAAAAAAATATTTTCCTGTATTTCCAACATCATTAAATAATAAATAAAAATAAATCTTTCACTTTTAAAAATCAACAATTTATCTATGTTCAGGCAGATGCAAATTTTATTTGCCTTACAACTGTTAAAATATTAACTCATTTTTACTATAATTTTGTTAGGTATATCAATTTTACTTCAACAATAGTTTGAAAATTAAAATTATATAAAATTATTTATACATCAAAATCAAACTACTATATTATTCACGTTTATCATAAATGTATGACTAGTCGTGGATATTAAGGGTACAAATTGAAATAAATTGTTCAATATATTTAATTTTTAATTATTTGTTTTATTTAATATATATTTATCATAACTGACGTCACAACAATGTGTTTGCGGAAACGTATTACATTCTGGTTAGATAAAATAAATCGTTTGTATTACGAAAATGTGCGGAATCTTGTATAGATAAATACATAGGCATAATATTGTGCGGAATCGTGTGTTATTATTTTTTCATTTAGTAGAGCAAATTGCAACAAAACAAATTTAAATAAATAAACCGATTTGATATCTACTTGCATTACTAACATTTTTTTTTAAAACTGGGGAATTATTTGTCTGGGTATCTACTTGTGAGAAACACTTTTATTAGCTTAGACTTGTACAGAATTAAAACGATCCGCACATTATTTCGTGTCAATTGTTTATATTTTATTCAGTACCTATGTATTGTTTTCGTTACTTAACAAGTGTTCAAAAACCGCAGTTAAAAAACTTGTTATCACGCCATTTAACATGAACTTGAAAGTTTACGAACACCATACCTTATATAATATATGCACATCTTTGGGTAGTAAAGTTGTAATCGTATATATAATATACATCTTACGCACCTACCAACATTATAATATAGTTCCTATAGTATTTGAATATCCTTTACCTAACACCTGTAATATTTCGTAGGTACCTACATATATAAATAGTAGTCACAAAACAATTACGTTATAAGTTCTGAGTTCAGATGATCGCCGGCCCATCGAGAACATGTCGTCTGCCGATAGGTTACGATCATGAATCATGGTTATCTAGTAGATAACCGTAATTACGATACAATAGAACTAATAGAAGCATAGGTGGGATAATATTATGTGGATCTACTACATATTATTATGATTAGTTATAAATTATAATGTACCAATATTTAATACAAAATAAACATAATATTAGGTACCTATATCGGGATAATTTTTATTTTTTTTTATTACTTCGTGACAAGATGAATAAAAAAAATTGTAAAACCCACTAAAACAAAGCCGAAGACGATAATCGCGTTAAACTATTCCACCCAAAACCGAATGATGGCGAACACGTGCGTACCAACCGAGAGTAGTGCCAGACCCGCCAAATGCGAACAGACCTGTGTAATGCGCGCGGGTGCAATTTTCTCAAATTATATTGCCCATATGGCCATTACCCTCGATGGGCAGTAATAATAATACGTCGTGTGTCCGCCAGCACTTATCACAGATCGTTGCACTGCCGATCCGTAAACGCGAAGTCAGTTCTAAGTTTACGAATCGGCAGGAAAATTACAAATGTGATCGGTAATTTACCCTGTAATTTATAATCATTAAAATCAGTCGGAAAATTTTGTTCTCACATTTGACAGTACATCGAGAAAAACAAAAATCGAAATTAAGGTCGAAGCGCTTTCCGGCGGACGACCAGTAGGTGCCTAGATAGTCATTATCACAAAGTTCTACGAGGTGGACAGAGTATTTGTTTCGTTTTAATCGCGCGGTCACGATAAAACTTTTCCCCGTAAGGACTTGGGCCGACATTTCGGACGGGCAAATCGAGTGGGAAAAAACTCGATTTTGAAAAAAATTCAAAAAAATCACCATCGTCCATCACTACAAGTCCGTTACGCGACTTGCGGCGTGGTCTTAACCAACTCAATATTATAACGGTTTTACCTGTAACGACGGCGACGAGTAGAACCAAGGCCAGGAGCGGCGTGGGAGGCCACGACGACGACAAGCGGTTTCGCGTCATAATCGTGTGGTTTTCCGCCGGACGCGAATAATAACGACGACGACAAAATATTATCACCGGCAAACTTGTATCGCACGCGTCTCGAGAAGACGATAAAAAGCGTATCGATCGATTTAATAATAATAACGATGGTGTTATGTTGTTATGGACGGTATACGCGAATTACGACTTGTCCAGTTTTGGCGGTAACTCGTCAACGGCGTGCCGGCGACATTGCGGCGGGTCCCGGAGTGATAATATTGTTATGTTATTATAAATACGTCGTGGTGATCAACCCGCGGGCGAGCGACAGCTAGCAGACGGTGACGACGGCGTGGCGACGCGTACGATAGTGTGCGTACGACGACGGCGGACAACGACTGCGGTGACGACGGGACGGCGACGCGCGAAACGATGACGGCGGCCGGTGGCAGTTGGTCGACGGAATGCAGGTGCCGCGTTGTTCGGCTCCGGTCGGCCGCCGTCGGCCGCGGCGGCGACACGGTGCTCTTGACTCCTACGACGCTCGCGCGCGCGCGCACCGAAACGCGACGCGCACCGGTTGGACCAGTCGCGGCGGCGGCGTTCGTTACCTGTTTCGTGCTGCGTTCGAAGTCGGCGCTCTTTGTACGCGACCGCGGTGGTTCGACGACGCAGGTCGTATCGCGCGAACCGAATAAATTCCATTCCGCTGGACTTGTCTATCTCCAATTCGTTGGCGTCACTAGATGAGGGCTTGGGCGGCTTAACTTAATAATCAAAAAAAATATTAGAATATTAAATAATTAAAGTTTATAAGAACCGAAAATGTTTCCGTCAGAGAGGCATACAGTTGGTTAAGAACGATAGTAAGTTCGTATGCTGCAAGACAGATTCTCAAATTTGCCAAATGCTTAGATATTTTATACTATTCATAAGGAATATCCTGTGGCAGTGTAACGTGGTTGCTACTTATTTTATTTTAATTAGAACCAACCTTTTTTACTGAAAATTATCAAGCTGATTCTGTACTTATAAATCTAAATAATAATCGAAAATATGGTCTGTAAATATATTCAAAAATTCCAACTTCCAATAATCTGAATTTGAATGAATATGCATAATTAAAGGAAAAATAGGGGTGTGCGTACATAGTGTATCATACTGCAAAAGTATAAAAGTATTATAGATATAAAATATGTTGATGTAAATTTATATTTATTACAAGCCTTTTACAAATAAATAAACTTATAGTAGATGAAATGGCTACACAGATTAATGAGAAGAAAATATGAGGGGTACAGCCCCTCCAAAAGTGCGGTGCATCTATATGCTCTTGATATAAACGAAGAGGATGGAACTAGAATTTCCGAGTCGAGGGTGCAAGAGGAGTTACATTGATATTGATAAGAACTCTTAACATATTTACATTTATAATAAGATAAACGTCGTGACTAAATAAAAAAACCAGTGAAATTTCCAAAATATGTTTGTAAGGCTGTAAAGACTGAGTCCCTGTCTGGTTATCCGCCCATCGTTTATGCCACAACAGCAAAAAAAATAAACAACAAACTACACGAATAGTTTAGTTAAGTTCGATATTCATTTTATAAAAGAGGATTTACTGGTCACATTAGTTAAGGGGAAACATGAAAACTGCAGCAGTGACGATTTCTGAAGAATAGAGATAGTTTTCATTATTGAAGGGAGCAAAATCTGGTTATTATCAACAATTAATACGTCGAGTATCGCTCACAACAAAGAATTGTTTCTTAAATTTATTTTGAATACGATTTTCTCCAGCACGACAGCACATAAATATCAATAAGTAGAAATCATTCATACAATACAATATTTATTATTATGTGTATTCAACCGTTTTTTAGATCCAAATAAAATAATGTAGACACATTTATTTTATAAAAACGATTAAAAAACTAAATCATTTGAGTACCTAATGTTTAATTGTATAATATTATTCGTGCAGTTCTAATAGAATACCTATATAAAATGTATCCGAAAAGGGCTCCGAAATTTTGATTTTTTTTATCTTTGATGGACTGTCGGGTACATATACATTTTAAACCACCCCTCTTTAAAGATAGAGTCCATCATCACTATTTGATCCGCTTCTGTTTCAACGACGCGTTTTTTTGTTCTCTGATGTTTTTCATCAATGCCGCGAGACGACATCCGGTCGAAAACAAAAAAAAATAAAAACCAGAAAAAGTAGAAATCGTCACTTCCCCGTGCACCCGCCGACCACGGCCACGGTTCATTGTCGTCAAAAATCGTCTGGATCGTATTATACCGAGTATTAATATAGGTATGTACGTTTTATAGTAGTCATCAAACACGAGCACACCCGATTTCCAAAAATCTGAACTATATGGTTATTTAGAATATATTATTACAAAACAATACAAATTTTATGGGTACCGACTATACCGGGTAACATATATTAATGGATATTTTTCTTATAATATTATTATAAGTATAATAATAAACGTTCAATTCGTTGGTCTCTTTTTTCGGCGTACTTACAACACATACTGCAAACAATATTACTTCGAAAAACTTGGAAAAAAAATAAACCAACAATAACAATACACTGCAACACAGTGTACGTACCATCTTATGTATATATTTATATTATTGGTACCTTTATATACCTTTACGGCTTCGCGATGTTTTCATAGGAATATAATATATCGAGAGAAAAGCAAACAAAGTAAATAGTATATACCTATATATAATATTAAACACACATATATATAAACTATAATACTACTACGCGGTTTTCCATCCGTTTGAATACAAATTTTTGATCGTATGTATTTTTGTACCTATACCTATCTACAAGAAGCAAATACTACTTATACGCGCATGATTATCTTAAATAAATATTGAATACTTTTTTGCTCGTGTTCCTCGTGTATAAGAATCGCCCTACAATACTATAGTAGTATTATTTACCTATACGCTATGGTTATACGATTTGAACTCCACATATTATTTATTTTTATTTTTCTATTTATAATAATATATTATACTTTAGAATAATATATTCAGGGAGTCCCTCTTCTTTAAAAAAATCTTTATGCGTACCCTTTCTAATAATAATTATATCCCAATCACCCAATCACATTTAAATATAATTACGCACATTTTTTTTACACCTTCGCCGTGTCCCTTATTCGAGCAGTGAATATTTTATTTAATTATTTAAATGCGATATTATATGACTATTGTTTAAATTAGACATAATCAAATACAATAATCTGCACGTATTCTATTTCCTCCGTTATTATTTAGATACTTAATTCGTATATTTGCTGACTTGATGCTAATCCATAAGTATGTAGCAAATTAGTTCTAATATGTAGAAAATCTACAAATTACAATGCACAGATACAAACATAATATGAACAATGTAAGTATACGTTATAAATCAAATACATCTCAGTAACTTTCGTAGATATATAATATAAATTGACGTGTTGAGAATAAAACCACAATTTATGAATATGAAAAAATACTAATTATATTATGTAAAACTCGAATTTCTAATGCACTTTTTTCAGCCACTGTTTTCTTTGTACATAGTTAAAGATTAATTTACCATCAAAAAGAGTTCATTAAAAATTTTATGAACTTGTGTACGAAGTTTTTCATTTAAATTCAAGTGAATCTGTATATTATTAACTAGGTAGTTCATTTAAAACATAACGTTTCAACCATTTCACAGGACAGTGTATACAAATGAAACTTAACAAGATAAAATCCCGGTTCATATATTTACATATATTATGCTAATAAGAAAAGTGAATTGTCAAAATAGCTTAATGTTAGCTTTCAACCCTAGATTTTTAAATTGATGAATTCCATTAAAAACGAAAAACAAGGGTATACCTATACTACATTGCAATTTTCAAAGGTTAGGTACATGGTATATGTTACAAATTACAATTATCTACCTTAGATCAACGAAAAAATGGCTAAATTTGTTTTACATCAAGTACATTACACATACCTACCTATATCTTCGTATTTCTAGTCTTAAACTTGAATATAATGACATTACAAAAATAATTTAAGAAAATGAAAACCTCACATTACTAAAATATTTCAAAAAATTTTGATAATAAAAAATTGATGGGGAAAACCGGTTAAATATTGGAAAATTCCGCTATGAAAACCTGAACATTTTAAACATCCTGTCTTAATTATGAGTTCAAAACCACAAAGAAATTAAATAAACCGGGCAAGTGCGAGTTGGACTCGCGCACAGAGGGTTCCGTACAAACCTGTAGGTATATAAGTAAAAGTTTTTTTTATTTTTATTGCAAAATGAAATTTATAACATAAAAATATGGAAAGCTGGAGGATCATAAATTAATGACAAAGGTATCTTTATCGTTCCAGTAATCCTTCATTTTATATTAACATCTATCATTTATTTTATAATATAACAAGGGCAAGCTTTTTTATCAAAGTTATTTATTTACAGTTTTTTAGTCACTATTTAGAAATCTGGTACAAAAATGTTAATTAAGAATTAAATTTGAACCAGATTTGTAAATGGTGACTGAAAAAGGTATGATTAGTACCACATTGAACATTGAAGTTCGAAAAAACGTTATCTATATAGTTGTACTACTTCGTGTAGTGCTAGTGTTTATTAACGGAAACATGTTTAGGGATGAAAAAAATGTGGAAATTCCATTTTGGGGATTCATTCTAAAATCGATATTGAAGTCTCCCACAGCAATCAGACGAGAACATGATGTATACCTATTGAGGTTGTTGTCGTATATTGCTGTATTTATGCATTCTATTGCAACATTAATTGGACATTGTGGTGACCTATATACAGTTATCACTCTGACATTAAACATTTCAAAATGCAAGCATTCACAATGGCCGTTTGCAGCGCCTGGGTTATTTAAATAATATTTTTACATGATCCATCTGTCACGGCATCTTTGAGACTGCGACGTACATACGCGATAGATCCCCAACCTGGATTTGCATTAGATATAGCTGGACCATCGGATTGCGTTGACATAAAAGTTTGATTTTGTTACAGTTTAAAGGTATTATAGACTTAAGTATTTAATATGAATTTTAATTTAATACCTCAACGCGTTCATGAGATAAGGAGTAGTAACTTGAAATTTTCAAAATTGTCAAAAATATTTTTCAAAAATATTTTTTTTTTTTATATGATGAAACTAAAAATTTACGGTTTTCGTAATTTTTCCTATATCTGTACTATATGACGTGACTTCGTACGAAATTTCAAGATTCTAAGTTCACGGGAAGTACCCTGTAGGTTTTGATTCCCGTGCGAGTTTCGAAAATTTGCGGAAATTTGCGGCCTAAATGGCTGTATCTTTTGATTGCGTTGGCTTAGAAGGTTGATTTTTCTACAGCTTCCAGGGACAGTAGACCTGAGTATCATATACAAATTTCAGTTTGATACCTCCACGCGTTCCTGAGAAAAACGCTCTTGACAGACGGACGGACGGACGGACAACAAAGTGATGTTATAAGGGTTCCGTTTTTTTCTTTTGAAGTACGGAACCCTAAAAATGATCAAATAAAAAAAATGTATTATATAGGTACAATGTATTTATAGCTTTTTATATTTTTCCATTCCGGATGAATCCTTATTTTATTCAATAGTATGCATATAATTTATACTATATAAATATAATATATACAGGGTGATTGACAAAACATGGTCCCTCGTATCTCACTTTTTCTTTTTCAACAATGCAGTTATTCAAAATTGATTTTTAGAATTTTTAAATATACTTCCTGACAATGTTTTCAAATTCTTGATATTTTTTTGTATTTCGTATTCTGTTGACATGGGTACAAACTTCTGTTTTTAAAATCATAGCGTTTCTTATCTAGGAACTGTAAATTATCTAGTAGATAATTTTTCTAAAAATGTTGACTTATCAAAATCAAAATTTGAATGAGTAGTTTTTAACAGTTATTTAACTTACTGTGCTTAGGATAATAATAATTAATAATAATGGGTTTAGATGATAATATGGTGCAATGGTAATTTATTAATGTTTATGTTTATAATAATGTCCAAACCATACGAGCTTAAATTTTAGGTAGGTTCCTACATCTATTTTATTTTTTTATTAAACCATTTTTAAGAACTATTACTATAACCCTTCAAGGATAATAATGAGTATCCTGTGCGATTGTACATCTTATATTATAATATTACCTGTATGTTGTAAGTTTAATAATTTGTGTACATGATTATCTATTAAATAGGTAATATTCATAATATTTAAGTCAATAAAATGTTTCAAGAATTATTATTATTATTTCAGAGTGATTACACTATTAACATTATACCTAATATTCTTCTGCTTATTATTATTAATATTTAAACTTCTTTAATTATAAAACTTAAAATATATAAATACATACATTTATTAAAAAGATGCAAATATATGCAATACTTGGGTCCATATAATTATTAAGTAACTTTTTGAAAACGTTTTAATTATTATTAACGTTCAATTAAAATAGAGTTCATTCAAATGACACCTAAAAAATAAGGATAAGGGTCAGGTGTTATATATATACTATCATTGTAAAGCCATCTGTTCGAAATACATATCGTATATTCGTCATCAAAATGTGTTCACACGCATAGTTCATTAAAAAAAATAATTTAAAAACACATTAGTATATATAATATTATCTATGTAGGTATTACAATAGTATTAATTAATATAAAATTACTTTTTAAGTTATCGCAATTTCAAAACAAAAATAAAATATTAATTATTGTTTATATATTGTTTTTATATAATTATATATTTTTATGTGTGTATTACCTATATATATTGAAAACTTGGTAATCAGTATTTATTTTTTAAAATAAGACACTGATCATTATAAAACCTAATGGATAGATTATTAAGTATAGACATGATGACTAACTATGACAATTCCATTACTGATAGTTATGACCTTATGTGTTTGAGAATTGAAATTCTCATAATCTTATAATAATAAAAATACCTAATAAGATGTTATAATGATTAAAGAGTCTATAAAGATTAAGAATAACATTTAGTTAGCAAAGTAATAATCACTTTTAAAAAAAAAAACGAATCTGACAACTAGCAAGGCACTCATTATTTTTACTCAAGCATAAACATCAATGCCAGTTAAATACAAAACATACAATTAATTATTTACATACACGATATAGCTAACATTTTTCTTTATACAAATTATAAAGACATTATTCTTACAGAAATTTAATGATAAAGGTGAAAAATGTAAATTAAAAATAACATACAATTTTTTTTCTATCATTTATTTTTTGTTTTATAAAATATCTTTTTCTGTATTTTATACTTACGCGGCTGCACTATAAAATCCTTAATACCCGCTAATAATAACTTTATCATAACATTTATTAACTTAGTCAATTTAAGTAAACGTAACTTTAATTAATTAATCGAATTTGTTTTAATTCTAAGTAATCATAATCGATAGTTATATAGGTGGATTGTGGATTACTATGAACTATTATAAAACTGGAACTTGATCACAATATAATAGAGAATTGCTATCCAAATTGGTGTATGATAGGATTATTGTGCGGACAAAATAGTAAACACCCCATCAAAATAACATGATATATATAGTATAATAGTTTAAAACGATGTACCTGCCTCCGTAGAATATATTAAACTTTGTTATAATATTCATAATATAGTTAAATTATTTGTCTTTTGAAATGGACATAGTCTTAATTACTTTTATTCATGTTATCAAATGTTGACGTGATTAAAACTATATAACTTAACTTTATCGTATTCGGCGTTAATAAAAAAAAAAAACCTCATAAGAACTTCAATTTTGACTATTATAGATACAACTCTACAGCATAAAACTCAATTTGAATTCATTACATATTATCCCCTTCTGATGATATCTCAAAATGAGTTTTGCAAAATAACAGATTTTATAAACACAATTCACTATTGTAATAATAATAATATATATATATATATATATATTATATTATATTGACGTGGAATTGGATTGGAAAAGAAGATTTAGGGTGTGTGGCTGTCTCCCTGCTGTAGAATGGAAAAAAAAATGATTACTAAACATTTCTAAATGGAACGATTGTCTGTCACACTTGTTTTGGGGGTGGTTTAGCAGAGCAAGGGGCTCGAAAAACATAAATGTTTATACCAGCGTGGATTATCTAATTTCAGGCCATACAACAAGGGCTGCTGCGGATGTAACAAGCGCTTGTTCGCATCACCGCCATACCTATACCGCCGTAACGTTGTTGTGCACTCAAGACATGGCTTTTAGAGTACAGAGGCGAACCGCAATCGGAAGGGAGTTTATGTATGAAAACCGTATAGCAGGAAACGTTTATACGCCAAACGGTCGGTAATTGAATTATTATGTTATCACGGGAAGAAAGGTACACAATCGCGTTATGTGGTCAAACGCAACGCTGTTTGAATTCGTGATATAGTTGTGCTTAGGAAGATAAATATTGCATTTGTCAAAGCGTATAGCCAAGAATATATAAACGTGGTTGAACGAGGGCAATACTTGAAAAAAGAGTAAAAACGACTTTGCTGACCTGATCTTAATGGTCAGGAGGTGTAGGTAACCTTCTGCTTGTATAGAATATTGCATCCATGGAAACGGATTTTTCAAATGGTCTTTTCAAAAGTAATAAAAATAAGGCATAAATGTATAATGGACATCTCTGAACCCTTTTATACACCTACTATGCACAATAATATTATGATAGTTTCGATAACAGTCGGTATAGGTACTTTAGCTGATAAAGGGTAGTAACAAGGAACAACTAACAGTGGTATAGTAACTTGTAAGTAGTAAGTAGGTACATATAGGGCTACATTATAACATAATAATATTATGGTATTATAATTGTGGTTATACTATGTGGTTACTGGTTATAATAAACTAGTTGGAAATAGTATTTATTTATTTATTTATAAATATTGTTATGATCAGAAGAAAAAAAAACGTTTAGTAAATAGTTCCGAAATGGTTTCTAATTTCTATAATAATTTTTAAATGGGACATGATCTGCATTCATTTTTAATAATTACCCAAATTAACTACTTTATTTAAGTAAATATAGTCAATATAAATGTAATATTATGACATAACATATCATTGTATAATATTTGTGTTCAAAGTAGTCATAGTTAAAGTATAGTTTACTTGTAGAATATGATGTATTATATACGAGTAGGTACTTACTTTTGTAGTTTTGTTACACCACATTAGTATAAGATTATATTAATAAATATCACAATTCACAATTATAAAAATTTATTATAAATTCAATATTTACTAATTGTTTTTATTGAACATTTTTAACTAGTTATTTATTACATAATAATATGTTTACATATATTGTTGAATATTAGCTTGAATAATGAAGCTATACCTATAATAGTTATAGTTTATATTATGAAATAAAAAATAGAAGGTACCTATATTAAGTAAATACAAAATTGGAAAGAGTTTAGTTTTTCAAATCGTAAGCTTTAACAGCAAATTAAATCATAATATAAATGCTAATTAATAATATAGATTAATCACTGAAAATTCAAATAATTTTACTTTCCATGATTGATCATTAAATCCATAAACCAGATATAAATGGTTCGACTTAAATGTTAAGTTAATTTTTTCTTAGCTAGGTTATATATAAAAATATAATTTATAATTATCATACGTATAATAATATGTTATAGATAATAATAATGTGTTTACAACAACTTTATAGAATACGTATTTTGGACAGCCATTTAATTTCGAACTTACTGCAGTTGTCTGTTAATTAACATAATAGGTATCTTTTAAAAAGTATTATTAATTCGTACTAATAATTTAAATTCACTTATTACAAATAAATATTAATACAACATACATAATATTGTAGTAACAATCTACTTCCTCTCCAGTCTCCAGTACATGATAGGTACTTACGTAATAGGTATAATTTAACTGTTCAAAAATATAATTGAAATATTTTGCTAATCTTAATAATATTTTCAAAAATACAGAAATAAACATAATTTATTAATTATTTCATTAAATTATAGGTTATTTGGTAGGTACCCACCCAAATATCCAATCATAGATAATAATATAATATTATAAATTAACTGAGTATAATATACTCAGTATATAAATAATAAATATAAAGCGTATAATATTATTTTTAATAGTCTTAAATACGAAAAAAATATTATAAATAGAAAAAAAATAAAAAAACAATTATTATTCACTTAATTTTAATATTAATATATTATTCGTTACAAGATGTAATGAGTCACCACATTAAATTGTCCATACATTGTATACTATTGCGCTTGTGCTTCTTGTGCTACACGGTTTTTATTAGGTAGGTACGTAAATTCTAGTAATCCGTCATGGATAAAATATAATACCACAACCATTACCTTTACTCTTATATTCCGAATAAGACCGGATTCATAAAGTTTAAATGATTTCTCTTTATACCAAAGGTGCCTATGCCAGGGACGTATTTACCAAATTATTATTCACACCTAATTTTTGTAAAAAAAAACTTGAACTCAAATTGGACTTTTATATTATTACCTACCTACCTACTATTTTTGTACATATTCCTGAGTAATATCACTGAATATTTCCTCCAATCGCGGTCCTATAGTCATTTTTTTTCTTCTGTGATAAAATTGACTTATTGTATTTATTAATATATACTGTAAATAAAAAACTTTTAAAAAACAAAAAATTACCTATAGTATACTAGTAGATATATGAACTGAATTATCTCTACTATATCTTAAGACCGGAATTTATTTTTAAAAGCATGAAATTAAATAAGTTTAATTTATCATTATCAAATAACTGAAATAACAATATACCTACTATAAAATAACGGTGCCTAACTTTTAAACTAAAAGTTAGGTATCTACCAAACACTAACGTTTTATATGTTAGTGTTTTTATGACTAATGACTATACGTCTATACATCTATAAAAGTGTGCTTATAAGCATACAGAATAATCTACCTACATTAAAAATGTTAGCTAAATGTTTTCTATTTTTACATCAAATAATGTAGGTACGCCGGTACAGAAACAATTCAAAAACTAAAAGTCAATGACATTTCAGTAGATTATACAATTTAATGTAGAATATGTGAAGGAAAATGTTTGAACATGGTATTTAAAAAATTCAAATACATATAAGGATATTTTAAACGATAACACCTAATTTTATTACATTCGTAGAAATAGTCTAGAAATAATCTCTTGATCAAGTACTACGAAATTTGTATATTTCATTATCATATAAATATATAATTAGCGGAAACCGTACAAAAAGAAGACAAAAGATGAAGAAATGATTGTAAACCCCAGTTGTTATAAAAGTTTTTTTTTTTTATTTCATACTTTTAAAATAATTTTTGAGTTTATTGTTTTAATAATTATTATGTTTTGAATAATAAATTTAATTCTTAAAAATTTTCATCATGATATAGATAAATAAGAATAAGTATTAAGTATTTAATTGAATATAATTGTTACACACGCTATTGTTGCCCATTACAGGACCCTGTCATTATAAAATGTAAACTATATAATATTATTATTGAATACTCAGTAATAAAAACTTAATTTTAATTATTGTACTAATTGTTTTACTTGGTAAAAAATATATTACACACTCATAAATATAATATATATTGACATCATGATAATAATTACAAATATTGATGTATAAAATAAAAACAACTTCTAAAATGTTCAGTAAAAAAAAAATGAATTAATAAGAAACACATTTATTATTGAGTTGAAAATTTTACTGTAGCTTTAAATTTCAAAAATATGATTTTAAATTAATATTATACACAAACATGTGTACATAAAATAAACATAATATATACATACTACTTACCTATAATAATAATAATTATATAATTGTCCTACCTATAATAATATATAAACTTTATTGGTTACCTATATGTATCTAACTAAATAGCAAATAAAGTCTTACTATCGTCTTAAACCAATAAACTAGGTAAAATGTTTAAATATTATATACCTACTTAAAATATAAGTATGATGAATAGTAATATAGGCCAACATATATCATGCCAAAAATATTGATATCTAATCATTTCTCATACATCACATACACATGGCACTGAGCTAATAATAATTATTCATTTAGAATTTACATTGAACGCCGTCCTAAATTTGTTACAATTGTTTTGTTTAAATTGATGTGACGGCATATAGATATGCGTATACCACAATATTTGAACTATGATTCCAGCTTACAATTATTATTAATCGTTATGGTACAACGCCGACAGTCTATTATCAGAGATCGCAATTTTGAACGATTATTTTTTTGATTTGTTTTAAAAAACTCAATTTCTATATAGAATAAGTTGACTACCAACTAATTCAGTGATGTTTCCAAAGTAAATTCTTAAAATTCAAACCTTCCTATTATAATTTTTTTAACTTATTTATATGAATAATACAACTCAGCCTAATTGAATACCAGTTTAAATATTTTAATTGGATACCGATTTGTATGCAATGGATACATTTATCATTAGAAACTGAAATCATGAAAAATGAAAATAATCAGAAAAACAATTTATATAAATAATAATAATTATACACATAATGAGATAAGGATAAATGAGGACATACCTACTAATATATTACTAGTTGTCGCACTGTTTGTATTTTCTCACATGCTATATAGCAAATACACACTCACGCAAAATATTTTTTTTTATATGTTAGAGTTATCTTAAAACAAAATCAACCATTACAAAAATATATTATCGAGTATGATATTTTTGAGAGTATGACATATCTATTTGTCTAAATATTGTCTCAATCCAATTTATTGGGTATCTATTTAAATGTATAAACATAATAATCTTTATTTTTAAAAGTCAAATACCTAGTATTAATTTATACTAGCATAGGTATACTTTTTTTTTAAATATTATATTTATTAAAATATAAATCCAATATTATGGTCAATCCCTTAAAAATATTATTCTTCATATTTTTTGTAATAGTCGATTTTACTCTAAGATTCCTCAAAAATCTTAAAAACTATTTTACAATAATGCATTTTATCCATGTTGCGCGTGGATTTGAGAGAGAATTCACATATTGCGGTAACATTTTCTTAATAAAAAATAGTTTTATCGTTCAAAAAGTTTGACAACTGAATAGCAACAAGGTTCCTCGTAAGTCGTTATTATAGATACTTAAACAATTAAAGATACACTTGTGATAGGCACCTATTTTTTTTAATCATTTGAAGTTTAAAATTCATTAATATTACAATAATTCGAAAATTATTCTGTGCTTGGTCAAAAATGTAAAAAATGTTCAATTTTATAGCCAGCGTCGTGGCGTAGCCAGGATTTTTTTTTTTGTAGGGGCTGATAATATGTTTAGTGTTTACACAGAGTTTATGATTTAACTAGAGTCTCCCATAAGTTAAGCATATTGATGTCGTTTTATTTAAGGCTTCGGTTTCTGTACGGCTATTCAAACTTGTATTTACAGTAACTTTCATAGATATATTTTTTTTACTTTAGTAAATTGTTGTGGCTGAGATGGGGTTATAGCCCTCAACAGTCTTCTTGTTACGCCACTATTTATAGCTTAGGTTTAAAAATTAAAAATTTAATACATGGTTCTGTTATTTTATACCATCCATTTCAGTTATGTACTCGAATACTCAATGGGCATATTAGTATATAATTAAGTGTAATTTTTATACTGTTAATTATTAGAACACGAGACTTTTCAATATAGTAGATACAGTCGGTACAGATGGGAAGTATTAAACACCTAGGTGCTGGACGGAGCAAGAGAACTCAATATCGGTTTAATATTAATTATGTCATTTCTTTTTAAAAATTTGTTTTGGAAAACATTTTTTGAGATAATACTTAATCTCAAAATATTCCACTTTACATTTTCCATAAATTAAAAGAATAAAAATATTATTGTTTTATTTGTTTGTAGCATTTACAATTATAACGATAACATTTCAGATGAAGAATGAAACAAAATCTTATGTAGGTACCTATAATACTTATATACATTATATTTGTATAGGTACCTAAACGAATTAATTTTAATTTAAATATGCAGCGACTTAATTGTGTGTACAAATATAAATATTATTTTATTGTATAATTGATGATAAGAGTATAAAAAGTACCTATATATTTAAATAACAAATATAATATCTACAATATATTAGGTACATATTGTAATAATTTCTATTAGACCTTCATTAGTCACCACTCACCAATAAAATATGTAAGTATGAATGTACGATGCATTTTTATATTATGCTTATCAACAATGTTGCTGTTGCACAGTTGGATATTATTAGAAATAATATTATATCAACATTCATAAGCAAATTATTGAATAACACTTGTATACCTAGTATACCTACAACTATTTAGTAGTTTGTAAATATTTGCATGATTAACCATCATAATTATTTAGCAATACATACAATTTATAAACATACTTTGCTAGCCAAAAATCTGTGATAATCGTTGTTATTTGATTGATATGAATGTTAATTCTAAGAAATTATTATATATTTTAAATACATAACATTCTATATATTTTACATTTTTACCACAGTCCACAATAGGAGCATTCAATTTAATTAAATTCATGACTAGGTATTTTAAAATCATAAGTCATTTAGAAATTAATCTGTATGGTTCTTTACAAATTATTCATTGAAACATTCAAATATTAACTACGTACAAGTTACAATATATAGGAACAATTAAATTAGTCATAATTCACTTTCAAACGTTGTATATCTACCCATATATTCGTTCAATCGAAACAAAAACTTTAAAAGTAAAATGTTCTGAAATGTACTAATAGATTCAACATTCACTTTATACGCATACCAATTATACATCATAATAAATAATAATTACTACGAGTTTTAAAATATTGTATATTATTGTTATAATTTTTATTAAAATTTTTAATTTTATATATTGTATATAAATATATTTTTACATTTTATAGTACTTTATAGCTGAGTAAATAGTGCATTACATTTCACATGTTTTATTTTACACTTAGGTAATATGAGAGTAAATGAAAGTATAATATATTTTTCAAAACAATAGAAAACAAAGCAATAACAATACTTATTTTTTTCCAACAGACAATAAATGTTAAATAGATTAAAATATTTGTGTTTATATGTGTTATTTCAGAAATAAGAAAGATAACATTTGCATTTTTATAGGACAAATTTATTTATTGGTAGGTATGATGCATATTTTCAATTTTGAAATATGTATACACAGTAAATTGTATACATTTTACAATGATATTGATCACATAAGTAATTTTTTTAGATCCAGAATCATAACTTAAAATAATAATAAAAAAGTAATTGAGTACAATTTTAACTCCAGTTAAAACATATTATATTTGTAGTTGATTGTTGAATTATTTTATTTATTTGGCAATTCTAAATACGAATTCTCGTATTACCAAATGCTTAAAATTGTAAAAAATAAAAACAATTTGGTAAATATTCAAATAGAGTTATTTTCTTGAATAAAATAATTTATTATTGCATTAATATTGCTAATATTTTAAATTATTTACCAATAATGAATTATAAATTATTAAAATCGGTGAACTAATGTGGGGGAAAAATGTTTCTCTATACTAAAAACCACCAAAATCAAATACATTATTTCAGTATTGTAATAATAATATATAATATTATATTATGTATATCATATACTAGGTTTGACGTATAGGTACTATAGTCTATATCAGTGCTTCTCAACCCTTTTTTTACGACGACACCCTAATTTAACAATTTTTACCATCACGTCATTATAATGCCATAATAATATCATATATTAATACTTTGCACATGTTCAATATAATTAAACAATTTTTTGGTTCGACACAGATCACGGCAATACTACGTGACACACTTGTTGAGAACCACTGGTCCATACTGTACTATTAGAATCGGATTAAATAACTAATAACATATCTATGACATAACGAGATCGTAAGATGTCAACTATGACGAATTAAATAGTTTTTTTTCAATGATTCTTCTGTTTATTGAAGAGGAACATAAAGATGACCATAAAATAATTATTATCGTTGACCTCTATGAATCAAAACAACAATGCTTTTCTAAAATAATATATTATGTAAAAAAACATAGATCATTGCTCTTTGACTGACATTGATATAAATATATGGACATTCCAAAAGCGCAAAAAAAAATATCAAGAACATTTTTGTTTTAGCATTTTATTAATAGATCATGAATATCCAATATCAGATGTTCAAAATATGTTTTCTCATTTAAGCTCAGACAAAAATAAAATGGGTTTACCGTAAATCGTAATAGCTACGATTTGTTTTTATAGAAATAGTGTAGTACCCTTTTTCAGAACAATTTGCTTAGCTATTTTCCGGTTCTCTTTTGCAAAACGATGTTCGACGACAGCTGTTAAAATACTGAACGTAGATAATATGCTTCGCAGTATATTGCTACATCTTTCGCTCAAAAGAGTAACATTTATTTTTATACAAACCATTATTACAGCTTCAAACGATGTGACCATTCACAATAATTGTGTCCATTGTATAGGTATAGTAGAAATTCACAATACGAAAGGTACTATAGGTAATATACAGTCTACTCAAGGTGATAAATCATAAACCAATTATTTTTATTAATAAAATAAATATTTTCTTAGTTAATAATTAATATTAATTTGAACTAATATAAGTACTGTTATTATAATAAGGGCGCTATTTAGTTTTGTTATGATAGGTAATCTCGGGCAGTTTTTAACCTTGTGCCCATGTTATTTTATTTTGTTGACGTATTATATGTAAATGTCACATAATATAATATATATACAATGTCATCAAATATATTACATACAAATCTCATGTTTGATGAAATAAATAATAATAATTAATCATAATTACCTATACTTGTAAATATCTTAAATTTGAACGGAGTAGCAAAACCTATCAAAAAAACTAGTGTAGTACCTATAAGTTATCACATCCAATTCAAAAATTATAATCAATATTTTTAGTTTTCTTACTTGTGTCAATTATTTGAGCTATTCTTTTCTCTGGAATAATTATATTTTAATTTTAATTAAATTACAAATCACTTTTAAACAGACATTAATTAAAAAGAAAACTAATCAAAATATTGAATCTTGTTCAATCAACTTTTAAGTATATTGTGACTAATTTTCTTTTAGGTATAGTAAAATATTATAATATATTACAATTAGGTACCTGCAATAATTGTTGAATTCTTGATTGGATTTGGGTTTTGTTAATTTCATTTAAACTAAAATCACTTAAATAAAACTTTACTGCAGAATTGTTTTAATTTAAATTATTTAAATACAATAATTTTGATTACCTACCTACCTAATAAAATGTTCTTTAACAGGGTTTTTTTTAGTAGCTTTAAAATGATTTGAATTCCTCAAATATTTCATGTTGTAAGATAAAAGCATCTGTATATGTAGGTACTATATATTTATACAAGAAAATTTAGTACTACTGTTTTTGTTTTTATTCTTAACTCTTCCCTCCTAACCAATTCCATAATTTGTTATTTAGTGCCTAACAGTGTACCATAATGATTATGACAGACACACCAGAAAAATAAAATACTTATTTAATACCTAAGTAAACTAAAAATAGAAAAGAAAAAATTGTGAAAATTCATCTATTTGTATATACGAATTTTAATCAGGTAGAAACGGCGTTTAAGAGTAGGATCAGTAGAGTACAAGGATCTGAATATCGAACAATAATAATTATTTTCTATGATTTTTATTTTGCTATTTTGGGATAACTTACAGTCTTTCTATGCCTAGTCTATACCATACGATCCCTAATAAGACCTCAAAATATGTCTATTTTATTATATTATAGATGTGAAACGGTCAATGGGGTACAATAAATTGGTCGTTTAAATTGGTTACTTGGTAAATTGGTGGTCTATTACATTTTTCGCCAAATAAAAAAGTTATTAAATTAATTTACATTAATACTTTAAAATGAGCAATAATTACATATACAATATACAAAATTATTGTAAAGCAATACACTATAGCAAATTAATATAAATTAACAAAAAAATAATTCCTATGTAAATTATTACGTATTTTTATAAAATATTGTATATTACTTCTGAAACTATAGTTGCTACAACATAATATTGCGTGTACGGAATTCAATTATATCGACAAGCTTCTTTAAATTTTTCGTTCCTTTTTCGACTTTGAAAGTATCTGGTAAATGAATGTCAAATTTGATGGTTGATTTGAATGTATACAAGCTTTACATTCTTTTCACAGTTTATACAGATATACATAATTCCCATTTTTTCGTTTCAAAACGATATATAAAAAAACCTCTCATGTATACTATCATATCTCTGCCCCTTTCAATTTTTATAAAATCTAGAGAAATATAACGTTTTATAACTATAGACAGTATAAGATATATAACACTAGACTGCCCACAGACCTATCACAGTCAACTGAAATGTGTATAAATAAAATTTTTGTATTTCAGATAAACGACGTGCGATAATACCGATTGCACAACACAATCCGGTGACCAACTGTAGTTCATACGACCAACAGTCGGCGTAAACTCATCGTTCGACAACACTTCAGCCCTATTTCTACCTGTTCGATCGCGCGCGCGTGCCATATGCCTTTCCGTCGTCGGAATCGAACCAGTTTGCGATAGTCGGACGACGTGGAAACACTACACGTCGGAATATGAAAAACCCTTTCAACACGTGTCGTGTAGCCATCGGTTCGTCACCTGCAGGCTACACGAAACACGGTCTCTGCAAGGGTTAACAAACCCGAGGGGATTTCCCTATTATTATTTTTTTTATTCAAACATAATAGTATATTATTATGGCGTTAATACATATACCGTGTAACGGTGTAACTCTAATCAACAGAAATTATCGTTGCAGTGCAAAGGCGCTCAACTATTATAATATTTTGTTCCGCGAAAAATGAATTTTTAGAAAATAAAATGTCACTTGATAATTTATAATAGCAGGTAAGTTACCTATATTGTTATAAATGAGAATAATTATAATTTATAATTCAGTCACCCGCAGCAACGTGGCAGTGTACTGTATACAGATTTGTGTAGTGTGTAGGTTCCTATCCCGCGATATTACGCTTATCAGTTTTACTTTTTAATTTTTAACCGCGAACTTAATAAACAATAATGTCCCAAAAAATGCAATTATATTTTATTTATTTCACAGTTAATAATACGTAGTACCTAACAGATGGTATCTGTATAATATTAAAATTATGACTATTTATGAACAGCAGATGAGACAAGAATAGTAGGTATACCTATCTAACTAGTATACCAACGTTAGTAGCCAGTAGGTACTTGGCAGGTAATTACTACTTAGATATACTAACTAGTTTGGTTATTAGGTACTGGATTCTTGAAACGACACTGCTTATTACTATATAATAATATATTAAGGTCTGAGGATGAGTTGTTATTTATTTTAACATAAATATGAAAACATGTTGGGCTGGGTACAGATATTCTACTTTTCTTACCAATCTTACAAAATAGACGTTTTCGTTGTCATGGTTACTTATTAACAAAAACATTTTTATTGTTCATAAATGTTCGTTATAGAGGAAAAATATCGAGGTCTTTTATTTCACATTTTTAATTTGACTAGAAAAATGTCATTAAGCAGGTTACCTATTGTTTTTATTTTAAATTTATTGAACATTTATCATTTATAAAAAATATATACAGTGGAACTTCAATATCTCAAACTCCGGTAACTCGATGTTTCTGTACATCGAATATATTTTTCAGTCCCGATCATTCATACCATTTTTAAAATTACTTCAGTAACTTGAAGTTTCGATATGCCAAATTTTTTTTCTGGTCCCTTAAGACTGAGTACCGGGATTCCAGTTTAATAGGTATGTATATAATTCTGTTTATGGACGCTTGTTCCTCGAAAATGTACCAAATAGTTCAAATTTCGATGCGATAAGACAATATAATCAGATTCTTCCGTTAGGTACTCTGCCCAAAACCACTTTAAATTGGTAAATTCTCACGAAATATCTTGCTGTACCTATAGGCTATAATAATATAGTAATGTTATAATGTAAATTAATATTTTAGTGTATACCTACACTTAAGAGTGTATCAGCCATACTGAATAGTAAGTTCATGTTTTCCTATTCAATTATTCAAAACATAATATCTATTAAGAATTTAAAATATATTTAAGATTAATAGACATAGTTTCAGACTGAATTCTAGAGTATTAGCTGAGTTTTAATAAATCACACACATATTTTAGTCGTTGCTATTGCAAATATGTGCATTTATAAATGAAAGATCAATTTTAACTTTTAATCCCCATTTTGGATGGACTAAGTTGTTTATTATCTAAATATATTCAAATAAATTTACTTGGCGAAAAAATTAAAATATTATTGCATATAATTATTTACATGAGTATTTAATATTAGTATTAAATAATATTTTGACACATGATCTAAAATGTTTAACGTATGGGTAAAGTATAGTATTTAATATATTCACTTAGTTAGAATAAAAGACACTTTTTACCACTATTTGACGTATTTTATTTAGAGCAACAGCCAACAAGCAACTACTTAGGTGATTTATCAGACTACAAAATCCACAGACACATTTTAAGCTCCCTTTTGTGTCCATCGTTCCGAAGAGACTGACGGTGGCCTTCTGAATACAAAATAATGTATAATGCTATCATCCTACGACACATTTTCAGAATTCTATTACTTTTTCCGGTACACCTAAATTTAGTTTCCAAACTTTATTTTTAAATTTTTCTTTTGTTTTTGTTTTTATTGCTAAAAAGTTTGAATCGTTTTTCGAATAAAAATGTTATTCTATCAAAACAACTTAAATTTGTATTATAAAACTTTATTGATAACTGAAATATTTTTATAATAAATAGGTATTTTATTGAATTTGTCGTAGGTAGGTTTTTGATAGTAGGCAATAATAATAATAATATATTAATAGATTATAATAATAAATAGCAGTTACATAATATAAAAACAGTGATTATTGATTAACATTAACGTCTTATTTTATTTTATTTTTACCATATTATTATGAAAACATAATGCGAGTATCCACGTTTGAGTCGACAAAAAGGTAGACTTGTTATTGTTAGTAGTATTTTGAGCATTTTTTATTTAGGTACCCATATAAGTTAATTGAAAGTATATACTATTTTAAAGGTATTTTTATTATATATTATAAAGAACTTATTGATTGGAAGTAGTTTTCAATCGATGTGAAGTAGGCAATAATCGTTACATTCGAACTAAGGAGAATTTTTAATTATTTTAAATATTTTTGATTGGAACACTTAAATTTTAATCGTATATTAAAAAGTAAAAACGCTGAATTCACGTGCATATTGATTTTCAGGTTTGAATTAAATCAATCACACCGATAAATAGAAACATTCGATTATTGTTGGGCACAAAATATATAAGAAGTACACCTGTGACTTCTGAGTAAAAACTCCGGACGAGTGCCGATAAATTAACAGAATATTTCTACGCGGAAAAGCTATTACGTCCACTTTGTACGTCTGTAGTGACTAACAAGAATAAACAAATCTTGGTACTGAGAAATACGTTTCGATAAATTGAAAGTTCACGAAATGTTCAAACGATGACCGCACAGACCCTCTCGGATATCTCACCAAACTATCAAAAGCGATAGAAAACCGATTGAGGCCAAAAGCCAAAATGACCACGGAAATCTTTTAAATGAGATATCCCGCCCTAATGGAAAATCAGATAAATACCTTATAGTAACTTTTTTGGTTTATTACGAGTAAGATTTAGTTCGAAAACATCCATGAATAAAACAATATAACATCATTACATCGGTTCGAGTTCGGTCGTAAAATAATATTATTCAATCGTTCCGAAAACGGTTCACCTCCTTTTCTTATAACTCTCGATGCACATCTGTCCAAATGACCTTCTCGACAAAAAGTAATCCCATCCGCGCCACTTACCTAGTGTAAAGTGTACAACCCATATATCAATGTTAATTTGTTAGTTTTATATCAATTTAGAAAAAAAACAATTTAATTAAAATTATAAAATAAAACATTGCACTGAGAATGTCCCCTTAACAGATGGTAAATACAATATCACAGCACTGAAACACTTTGAGCAGTGTTCAATAAATTATTTGATTATAATATTATTGTAATGCATTGAGTCATTATTATGACTATTAGTTATGTTGGTAATTATTTTGTTTTTCATATGTATTTTTTTTATGTTTTTAACCTAACCTATAGAAAATTCCAATTAAATTGTTATGTTCCATTTTTATAATTATGACTGTATAAAGTAACTACCATAAAATATTTTATTTTTATGTATAAAACAAGATAATTATCTTTTTTATTAATATATTATAATTTTATGTAGGTATATTATATTTTTTAATTATTTCTACAAATTCAGAAATTTAATTTTAATTTTATAAAACTATTAACTTGATAGAATTATATGGTAATATAACAAAATATTACAGCTAGCATGAAGGAACAACTCACATTTAATATTTTTTTATTTTATTTCAAGCTGGAACAGCGATGATTTTTAGCACTTATCAATTACCTATACAAGTACAATATATTAGACTGCATATATTAATTATTTAAAATAGTTATTTTTAAATGGTTTTTTATTGTTTGAAACTATAAACTCAAAGAAAAATAGATTAGGGACTAGTAGGTAGTCATATTTATAATAAAAAATATATCCTTGGAATTAGAGACTGATTCTGCAGACACCACTCTTGCTCTGAATATTTTTCGTACGCAATGATCTATAATTTATATGATTGAATTCAGATTTAACACATCCATTACTGCGGTGACTTACTATTCATTATATGGAGTACACTCGAAATATTTAGATATAAATAAAATAGAGTAACTTCGCATGGTTAATATTATTTTTTTTTTTTTTTTTGGGAATAAAAATCGGTAATTGAACGATGGCTAGGGCTTCTTTTTTATTATTATTAAATAACGACTAATACAACTAGTATAACAATATGTAAAATATAGAATAAAAACACTTGTGTTATATAATAAAACCATCTTCCAAAATAACAAATTGATGATGCTTAAATTAAATTGTTCTTATGAGTATTATATTATATTTGTATCGTAAATTTTAAAATAAACCAAAAACCGTTAGTATGTTATGCCTGAAACTCTTTTGTTACATCTATATTGCAAAACATATTTTCATCACCACCTTGAACAGAACAAACTTTAATATACAACATGTCTGCGACTTCCATACATAGCTGTCAATTAATTAATTAATGACTTATGACAACTGGAGTTTTGTGAGACTTACAATTTTGAAATGCTTACACATTTATCCAATTTATTTATTATATTATAAGATCAACGATTCAATAAAAAAAAGTAATAACAACTCACACGTCTATATCACTTATTGTACTATGCATATTGGCGATGAAAATGATAATTTTGTTTGTCACATTTGCTTTGGCAATAACTCAATGACCATCATCTGCTGTCATCTGCACGTTCCAATAACATCATCGAAGAAGAGAATATGTCGCCTGTGACTTTCTGTTCAAGCTAATCGCACATGACATTATAACGTCATTGTATACGTAGAAAATATTGAACAACACATTTACTTATTTTAGGTTTATAGTTTGTAGTTAGCATACTGCCGTATAAATGTTAAAATGTATAATATTAAAAAAATATAGGGGTTATTCCTATAATGTACAGCTGTAGATTTTTAGTAGGTTATTACGGTATTCCTACCTAATAAGTAGGTACCCTATCTGTAAATTGCAATATACTAGATCATTGCGAACTAAGTGGATTCTGAATGAAGACCGAACTGATTCTGTCTGTCAGCCTTATATTACTAAGTAGGTATATTTCGTGATATTATGTTTTTAATATCGCTATTAAAGTTATATATTTATATTCAAATGCTCATAAAAAATAATAAAATTGTGAATTCACGCAAACCAAACATTTACGTGAATTCTTTTTTTTAACTTTAGTACCTATATTAACAACTATAACGAACCTTTTACTTATTATTGAGCTATTGATATTTATAAAAAAAAAAACTAAGACGGTTAAGTGAAATTAATAATATTATACATAATCATTTTAACAATGATGGTAGTATTTTATTTCCTGATTATTTAAAAAAGTTCTGAGAGTTATCAATTTTGATCTCCTAAAAGTACCAACTAGTTACTAGATTCAATTTGCTACCAGAAAACTTCATTGAAGTTGTTGATCAGATAATTTTTCCACCAGACACACAAAAATAAAATAAAATAAAAAACACACATCATCGTAAAATCAATACATTCACGCTCCGCTCAGAATCTATAAAATAATAATAATAATAAGAAGAAGAAGACTAGTACTACACATCTACATATACGATACATTACAGTATTTACAATGTGTAGTCGCGTAGAATAATAAAAGGACATATACAATTTTTCAAACAAGAAATTCAAACAACAAAATAAAAGTTGCTAAGTAGGTATATGTTTTGTGGTTGCTGAGTAGATTCCCCCGACTTACTTTATGTTTTAAATAATACAATGAATAAAAGTTAAACAGTTAGTACTTTTTTATTATTTATATAAGTAATAATTTTAATGTTTAATGAGTAAATGTTTTTTTTTTTTTTTTTTTTTTTTTTTTTAATAGGTTTCAACATCTGAGGTCATTAGCCTGAAGGATATTTTTAGTCGGTTTTTACTGTGGGGAGGGTATGGTTTGGAACAAGTGTATATGTTGCGAGGATTTGTCACTAAAAAGTAAAACCCGGGTACTCATTCATCCAAGAGCTTTCGACAGAGGCCGATGCTTGACCTCAGAACACGTTAGTGACTATGGCCGATCACAGCACCACGCCAGGCTACAATGACTAAATTATATCGATTTACTATCTTTAAGTCCTGGGTAACCGTTTAAATAATGGTCCTACCTCCTACGTGGTTAATTGTGAGCTTGGATTACAGATCATTGATCAATAAACCTATACTTATGTGTATTGTGTATCAAAAAGTAAATTTAAAAAAAAAAAAAATGACTTAGACCCTTCTGGTATCGAGCCCGCGCAAAACCGAAAACGAAAACAAAACGTAAAATAAATTGAAATGTTACAAAATGGATTGATATAATAATATTTTTACCGTTCCAGGTTATAAATCAAAATAATAAAATATGTATAGTAGTAATACGACTATTAGGTACGAGTACCTAATAAGAAATTTTATGTCTAATTTAAAACTAATTATCTATTTTAAATTAATAATTTATGAATGCTTTATACAGTTTAATTCGTGTTACTCATGTACATTTTATTTCTATTCTACACATTAAGTAATTGAAAAAAACTAAAATAAAGATCATTATTAAATCGTTTCGATATCTTTTGACAATTGTTTATTACACAAACATAGTCAGGAGAAGAAAAGTGGCCGTAATTTCTGTGATGGTTTCATCATGAGTGCATTTTGAAATATTAGATATAGATATTATAATAACCTAATACAAATGTGTTAAGGAATGATGTTGAATACGAGTTTTAGTACCCCTGTTTCCGATGAAAATGAGTTTGCTATCGCCAGCGGCCACTTTTCACTCTCCCGACTACAGTAATGTGATAAAAACATTATAAAACATAATAATAATATTTATATTAAGTTTAATTGAGATTGATCATCTCACTTTTAGATTACTTTTAAATTCTGTATTTATTTATTCCTTTTTTTTCTGTTTAAAAATTCTAAAATTTTACTTTTTTCAAATCAAATTTAAAGGGAAGTGTCAACATACTTTTAAAAAGCGAGATGTTCGATCTCAAGTAAACCTTATAGCAAATATAAATATTATGTTTTTTATTACATTATTTGTTTTATTGTTAAAGTGGCCACAAAATACCGAATGCTCTTAAGTAAAAGTAAATATTGAAGTCGATTTAAATATTTCAACTACACAATGTGTCTCATAGAAACAACATTTACAAAAATAACACAATTTAACTGCATTCATGTCAAATACATAAAATTCAAAAATTTTAAACTCATCAAAGATTTAGACATTTATAAATGTAGCTATTGTTACAAACTACCCTGTAGTACTAGTTCAGAGTATCCCATACTATAAGTAATTATGTCTTTAGAACATTTTATGTAAGTATAATAGATAATTTATTACCTAATAATTTACATACCATGATATATTATTATCAAACCATCTTAGTTTAATATAAAATGTTTAATTAAATCTATTTGTCACCAATGAAAATTGGTACATATAGATAAACCATTTAAAATAAGTAATTTTTAATAATTATCAACTAGGTAAATGTCACGAATCAGGGAGACTGCAGCTTTTCTGTATAATTAACCTTTGATTGTACATGGTAAAGGATGTGTTAAATTTGAAATCAGTGATCAAACACTGCTTACAAAAAAAATACGGTTTTGACCAATGTTGTGAACATATCAACTTTAAAGTTTGAATTGTGCTTACTGCTTATGTGTTTTTGACATTTTTAAATTTCTATAAAGAAAATTTAGAGGGATCTTGTATTAAATGTTTAAAATGTTTGACCAAGCATAAAACTTAGTGAAATTGTTACAAACAGTTCTAGAGAAAAAAAAAAGTAAAAAATGTATACCTAATGCTTATAAATAGCTTAAAATAAGTCTAAAATCTAAAAACTTTTAAAATCCTATTAGGTGTAGACAATTATAATCTAAGACTTAAGTAATAGTGGAATGTTTTAAGTTCATATACGGTTAATATTTATTGAATAATAATAAAAAAACAAAAAATGTTTAAAGTAAATTGTTTTTAATTGTTTGTTATTCTATTTTACTAAACATGTTATATTAAACCTTGATAAAAAAATAAATGCCAAAATACAGACTTAAAACGAATATGGACAACCATGAGTGAAGATACTACAATATTTTCCCATAAGCCCTGCACAACACGTCATAATGATTAATACTATTATATTTATATAATAAAAGACTACTTATATGTATTTTTAATTATATTTTTCATTACATTTTTTACACTTTATTTTAAGACATTTTTCCCAATCGAAAATATTGAAAAATATTTATACAAGAGAACTAATGGAAGACTATGACTACGAATATTCAAATAATTCAATTTTTACTAAAATTGAACATCATTTTCAAGTAAGCTTATAACATATTTAACTTATATTGTTTATGTATTATCATAAAATGATTGTAACGTTAAATAATTGAAACTAAATTTAACCTTTTATTAAACTAAAATCTCGTTCAAGACTAGAGTTATTTTAGATAGATATAATATATTATTTTGAATAGGGTTTATTTTAATGTGTGTCACTGAATGGAATTTAAAATAATATCAGATCGATTTAGAGTTAGTTTGATTTATTCTGAAAAAAATACACACATTATAACCAAATTATCTTCTCAAAAAAAAATAAAATAAAATAAAATATTTATACATATTATACAATTTACGAACATTGGCTAATCAACAGATCAGCTTTAAAAGAATCTCCTCTCGTTCAATAAATAATAATAATAATAATTGGTAATAAATATATCTAAATTATAGATTTTAAAAGTACAAAAAATCAATAATCCACAAATGTATGGCATATATTTATTGCATAAGGAAGAGATGGAACTAGATCAGAGCATTGGTAACGTAAGAGAGGAAACATTGTTTCACGCAACATCTGTAAATAATGCAATAAGTATTGCACAAAACAATATTGATTGGCGATTGACAGGGCGAACCAGATTCGGACGAGGGGCGTGTTTTTCGCCCTGTGCACATTATGCCAATAAATATGCGGGCAAGAAGGGAGGTAAATAAACTATTCACATTAAGAACATTTGAAAGGTACTTTGATTAATACATATTTCAATCTTTGTATAATTTTAGCCTTTCTAGTTGTCAAAGTGCTTGTGAAAAAAATTGAAACCACAGACGTTAATTACGATCTCGAAATACCTTCTCCGACAAATGATTATGACACTACACTGGGGAACTCAGGAAACGTTTATGTAAAATATGACGATAACACTTTTTATCCGGAATTTATTGTTCATTACTCCTAAAACGAATATTTGAGTTGTATTTATAAAATCAAAACTATAAAAGTGAATTATTAGAATAACATTGATCTCAGCTAATTATAATTTTTTAAAAGTTTTAATGACTTATTCATCTCGTGGCCTTGTTCTATATGTATTGTAATAGGTTAGGTTAGGTTAAACAGTTTTAACTTTTTGTAGGTTTGGTACACTTGATTACTTTAACTCCTTTGATCCGAATAATGGTAAAATATAACCCATATAAATTGTGAAAAATCAATAACAACCGTGAGTCTTATTATATTTTAAAATTTATAAATAAAATCTGACGTTTTGAAAACAATAATTGAAAAATATCTAATATATAACCTAAAATATTTCCATAGCATTATTGTAATGCTATTAAATTAAATTTAATTTAAAAAACACCCAACACGATTGTACCTATAGGTACCTATATCACGAGAGAAATGTTCCTAATATAGTTACGAGTAGGCGCATAGATTCCTCGATCGGGCCAACATACGTATAAATGTATAATACTAATACGATGATAATTTATTCATGTTCCTATATTATTCCATCGTAAACAACATAAATCAACCTTCTTCAAATCTCTCCTTATAGTGCATAGTAAAAAGTGTACTAGATATGCATTTATGCATTGTGTTCTTTGATTTCGTATTACATCATATAGGTACCTAGTGCGTTTATTTTTTAAAGGATGTCAGTTTACAAAAGGGTAAAAATAATACGAATCTATTATAATATTATTATACTACAACCTATTACTGCTGAAGTATTCGTGTGAGTGTATTTTATTATTTTGTTTTACTTACAAATGTTACAATGTAGGTAGTATAGGTACATCGATGTAAACAATATTTGATTTCACTGTGATATTGTCAGATCTTCCCAATTCCTCTACCTACCTATTTAATTTATACTGCAGGGTGGTTTCATGAAAATACTCAACCCTTTTTCTTCAATAATACAATTATTTAAAATCTGATTTTTGGAATTTTTAAATATACTTAAAGACTATATTTTCAAAATCTTTAGATTTTTTTACTGGGATTTTGTAGACATTTCTATAGAGAACAAGTTTCTTTTTTTTTTTCAAATTAGACCCCCCCCCCCTTCTCTACTCTAAATTATTATTTAGTAGATAATTGTATTATTAATGTTGATGGATTAACATTAATCACTAAATTGTTTAAACCACCATATAGCCATATCTTCCAAACCCATTATCATGGAACCTATTATCCGTAGTACACAAATGTCAAACAACTCAAAAACGGCTCGATCAAATTTTGATTCTGATATGTCAACATTTGAAGAAAAATTATCCACTTAATAATTTACAATAGAAAAAAAAGGAGTTCTTATTTGAAAAACAGAAGTTTGTACACAGCGGACACTCCTTAAGTAGTACAAAAGTATCTAAAGAATTTGAACATAGTATGGTCTTGAAGTAAGATGAAAAACTTTCTTAAATCCGATTTAATTCTACACTATTGAAAAAAAAGGAGCAAGCGTGCTGGCTACGAACCACCCTGTAAATTTCGTGTGCACCGAATAGGCCATAAAAGTATACAACGTTTTAAAACCAATAATAATAGAAAATAAAAATATACAATATATATGCACACACGCACGAACATCATGTTGTTCAGGGCCGTTGCAGCGGAATATGGACCGTCGTTTGGCGGAAAGAAAAACATTGTCCTCCACCCGCTGCTACCAGCCGGACGAGACCATATTATAGCGTATCCTTGGAAACCGGCTGGCGCCAGTGGCGTCGCGACGCGCCAATTACGACGCCACAGTTTGCCCCTTCGGTTATTATTATTATTATATATATATATACATTATACATAAACAAACACATACATACACTGGCATAGGACTTGTGTGCAGCGTACTATATACATACATATATATGTATAAATAGGTCTGTCCCGGGCGTATATTACTCATTGTGGCTTCACCCTCTCCACCCTCCCGCCGCCAAAACCTTCCCCGCCACCGCCGCCACTTCGGCGATCGGACGACGACGATACATCCAAACTCCGTAAAAACTATGACTAATACTATGAGCTGTTCGCCCCTTTTATATCGATATTATATAATATTATACGCGCATATAACATTATTATTATTATTATTATTATAACTGTATTTTTTTCTGTTCTCGAAAACATACATATAATATTATTATTTTCGTCGTGCGAAAAAACGACACGGTTATAACTATGGTTAGACAATCGACAATAGTTTAAAAAAAAACTAGTAAAAATCGAAAAGCAAGCTCAAAATGAGTAACAATATTTCGAAAATATTATGGTGTATAGGAATTGCTAATATAAACTAATTCAGATAATTCAATGAATATTTCATCTATATTGGGTTATTTTTTTTAGAATTAAACTAAAACTTTTTATACGTAAAAATCTCAGTTTTTCCATAATTTTTTGGTTTTTCTGTTTGTTTTTCTAGACACTTTTGAAAACCATTGGCAATATTTACTTTTAACCCAAGTACCAATGAATGTACTTTCTTACCAGAAAAGATACTGTTGAAGAAAATGTATATATTTTTTACTGGCCCAAAAGGTGATGATGGAAAGAAAAATAAAAATAAAAAAACACATCATTGTAAAATCATTACGTATTTCATTGCTCTGCTCAGAATCTAAAATGATGGAAATCATTAAAAAATATAAATAAATCCAATGGCCAATAGGTTAGTAATAAAAACAAATTTATATAACAAGCTCAGATCTTAATAATGATTAAATATTAATTATACTTGTAATTATAATAGTAATTAATATGTAAAAAATTGCCATTGAAGTGAGCTTGTCTTCCGCTGGCCGCCCTCATAAATACGTTTCTGGCTGCAGATATTATTCATTCCTTTGTTAACGAGTAACTAAAAATAATTTAAAATCTCGTTTTAATCCACGGGTTTAACTCAGGATATCGTTTTTCGAATACAATATAAATTATTATTGTTTTCAAATTCAATATACAACATGACTAATACGTACAACTATTCAGTATTCTGGTATTCTCTATCTTGTGCAAAGGTAAACGAAGCAAGAGTTATGATGCAAGACGACTGTGCGACTGCACCCGGTTCTTGTATCCGTCCAGCTTTGTTTTTTTAATTCAATACTATTGTTCGACGACAAATGCTTTTCATAAAAACTAATTAACATGGGTACTATTTATTTATAAAATCATCAACACGAATCACGATATGTATGTTTTATAAAAAAGAATATTGCAATTGCTGTATAAGGTATGTAATATATTAATATATTATATATCACTCTAATAATATTAATATTATCTGTATTTTAAGGTTAAAAAATGGTATTACTGTGAATATTATTTATTATTATATAGAAATGTAATAATACCATGATAAATATACGACAAAAACGTTATGTAAATAAGAATATAATAAAACCTTTCCATTTGTTTTTAATGTCAATGTGAATTTTATAATATAAATAATTTCTAAACAACTTTTTTTTTATCCTTTGAAGTTCCCTAAATGTAAATCTTTCTTTTTAATATTAAACAGGTAATGTTCAAGTATCGTTGAATTTTAAATAGAAACCTAAGAGGAGTCCCTTTCACTAAAACACTAACTTAAATTTATTTTTTTACTTTATTCTTTTGTCGGGCCAGTTGTTTGTTTTACGTGAAGGCGTGTATAGCACAAGCATGGCCAATACGTGCCTAAGCCAAACAAAACTAACTTCTTGATAATAATTCCCGGACTCTATTGGCAATTTTGCCTTCGTTCAAAAGCACTTGACGGAGACAATCATTTGAAAGTTTGGAGTTTCGTCGCAGCCTTTTTTTTCTCCAGCAAGACAAATCTCAATGACGCTCACATAGCAACGGGATGAAGTGTTCCTCATCTAGTGGTTAAGCTTTTTCTCAGAGATATCGTATAAACGCGAGATCCCTCCACCCACTGCACGGGTGTGAAATTCCTCGAATTCGGCATGTCGTTTTAATGAAATAGCTTTACTGGTATAATTCAAAAACCAGATGCGTATTCAGTATTCACCAACTCCTTGAGAAAAATAGTCATGAATAAATAGGTACTTTTCCATTTATTATTAATTCAATGACTTTAACGAATAAACCCATAAAACCGTATACATATATAAAGTAATTTGTTTTATTGAAGTACATTCCGTGATATAATATAAAATGTAAACGATGTCTTCCGTTTTTAAAACGTTTTCTTTCTTAAAAAACTTTGTACTTTCTGTCTGTAAACCACGAATATTATTTTAGCTAGGTATATAATATAGGTACCTATGCAATTTTATTTTTTTTTATGTTACAGTTAAGACAAACATAATATTTTATTATAATCAGATTTTACTGTTTCGTCATCAAATATCGCAGAAAAGCTTAGCCTGCGTATTGCACTGCGTCTATGCATTTATTTTTATTTTATCTTACTGACATTTTATATTACTATCATTTATCAATAATGTATGTATAATATGTAGGTAACTATAGTTTATTGAAAACAATTAATAGTCATATTATATAACTATATTGACTTGGTATACCTTTATGGTATAATAATAAATAATAGCATAAAAAAAACGATTGTTTAAATATAATTGTAACAAAAAAAAAGTAAACATCTACTCGACTAGATTTAATTTCAAGTCGATCGAAATTTGTTCCTTTCAAAATTTAAGTTGAACTGTGAGCTTTAGCGGCATAGCATCAATAATTATAGTAATGAATAATGATTCATAAAATTAAATCTTAGTTTTGTGCTAAAATAATATAACGTAAAATTAGGTACTGTAGTAGTTTCTCCGTTTTTTATTAACCTACCGAATACCTAACCACCACGACTGCAAGAGTTTAATCGTAGAAGTAAAGTAAAAATTCATTTTAATAAATGGATATGTGATTCTATAGAAAATTGTGATGACTAATTAGTAATTCAATACTTTTGGCCGTTAAAAAGCGCTGTTCACCGATGTCACTTTTTATCACTACTAATTAATCCCCTATTTCCTATTATCTTATTATATGATATATTTTCTAAACAATTTTATTGCAATCTTATTCTTGACTAATATTTATTCGTTATCAGTTTATTAAGTATATACGTACATTATATTTTTGAACCTTCCCTGGAAACCAATTCCAATATTTTAATTGTTATTCAAAATATATAATTAAACGATAGTAAAGTTTCCTGGTCTAAAAATGTTCCTAATTTCTGAAGTCAAAAGAAAAATGTTGGCAATAAATTCTGAAGTACATACATACATTTACTTATACATACAATGTAATTTTAATCTTGTAGGTATAAATGCAGTTTTTCTCTCTCGGGAGTTTTAGGATCATTTATGTGTAGAATATATAATTTATATTTTTTAATGTTCAACTTTAGCAACAACGTATGCCTAGTTTTAAATCGATTTCACAATTTCAAATATCTCGCTGGCCCTTAGTATTCTGAACTCTGAAGTATACTTTTAAAGTTGAAAACAAATGATAAAAACTCATTGTTAACAACATATGTACGAGTTGTATACGACACAATATATATAACACCCAATGGAAATAAAAGTCATTAAAACAGTTATCGACGTGCGATAATATAATAGTCATGTATATTTACATTTCCTTTCCTATAAATATGTCACAACTATACCGTTACCTTTACTGACTACTTTGGTAGGTAGTTCATGTATATTCGATGGTTATAGTATACCTACAGCTTTTGCCTATGCCTACAACTCGTTGTTTCCCTTTAAATTTAAAAATAATATCTTAAAAACAAAAATGTACTGTGGAAATTGGTGTTTTACACATCTGTAATCGAAATAAATACGCAGCATGGCCTGGTGTGAAATACCCCGATACCCGTGACCTATACCACTGCGAGTGTGCAAAAGATCGTATGCCCACCAGCATTGGTATATTGTTTAATATTATTGTATAGATACAAACAGTAACATCGAAATACCGTATGAAATCATCAATACTAATGCAAGATTTAGAATTTTTGGGGCCCAGAGTAAAACATATTCTGGACCTCTGGGCAACGGCTTTCTATTTAATTGTTCTTCCTTAACACCTCAAACTGTCTTTACGCTACAGTAAAACATTCAAATAAATCACTTCTTCGCATCCCCCTTAATGCGCTCCGTCAAATCCGGCCCTGGTAATTACTAGAAACTCTAACGTGGACCGTGAGCCACAAATCATCTGTGGCATTAGGTGGTTAGGTAAGGTTAGGTTAGGTTAGAGCGACATTCGTCCACCACATATGATAGGTACCACTCTTGCGGGTACCGAGTTATTTGTATTTGATGCTGTACCGCTGCATAGGTATTGTCAACCCGACTGGAAAAATATACCAGCAACTGTTAAAGGGATTCGATCCCAGCTATGTGTTTTATACTAAAGTATACCTAGCGTCCCAGCTCATGTAAATTGTATCCACTAACTTCATGGCTAATTCAAATATAATATCAGAAATATTAGGCGATGACTGCGATAGAGAATACAATTGCAAAAGGTCGAGACAAAAAAAAAAAGAAATAACTTAATTAATGTTCGTGTAGAGCTGTTATAATTATTGTCGTGTGGGGGTGCGCTCCGCTATTTTTTTTACACTCCGGCCATATACACAAATGTTCACTTACTACGTACACATTTACACGCCACGCACGTGCTTAGAAAATTGCCTATATAAACTCCTTAAAAACAGTCATTATACAATATATTAATATATTATTATATTATAATAATAAATTGTATGTGAGACAAGGTACGCGACTGGTTGAAAAAAAAACATTTGATTACCTTTCATCGCTTTATTATAAAAATCAAAGGCATTCAATCAAATTAATGGTACTTCAACGTTAGAACCTACCTACTTTGTATAAGTAATATGTATATTATATTATACATGTAAGTAATATATTGTACACATTAAAATGGCGTGACTCGTGGTTTCTTAAATATAATATTATATTATATTATATACGCTCCACGTGCTATGACCCTACTAAACTTAAACTTAGTAGAACGATCAAAACCTAATTTCTCGATGGTTGAAAACAACGTGTTTCGTCGTTAAATTTAATGTATAATTCATCAGCTGCAAGTGCGTATACAGCGACTTTGCACAACAAACGCGACCGAGAAATCCCATTACGGATTAATAATAAAGATATTTTATAATATACTTGTTTTGAAAATAAAGCTCACCTCCGTAAACCCTCAAACTTGTATCGGTAACGTGAGAAGTTTTACGTATTACACATTATAACGAACAACTATAATAATATATTGGGTAAACAGCGAATATATAACGACTTTAAAAAGTATACGAGGTGTCTATATACTCACTATAAATTATAATATGTTTATTATTATGGCGATAATAACCTATACTCGTGTATTATCGAATTGACGGTGATAAATCTCATAGGTGGCATTTGGTTGGCAGTTATACAACTTCCCCTCTTTCCCGAGAACAAATACAATTTTCATTAATTGATTTTTTCAAATATGTACCGTACCTATATTATATAGGTTAGGTTAGCTCTATAATAGAGCTACATTAAATATTTATCGATTGTTATAAGCATTACAAAATAAAGATTTTGGTTGGTCGTTGAACTGTCTACAAAAAGCTTACACATTTTTTATAGATTAAATGTGATTATGTTTGATAATGTGATGATAATGATAAATAGGTAAATCGTATATACTGCATAGAGCATATATATAACCAATGAATTTTTTTTATTCAAGAATAATTTTAGTTTGAAATAATAGACGAATTAGAATAATTATAATAATAATGTCAAAATTAATCATAATATTACAATTTTATAGGTAAGTGAAAATTCATTTTTCAACCGAATGTGATAACACTGAAAACCAAAGGTAAGACTTTGCAGTATAATATATCGTTATTGCCTTTGTACTAAAGACGTACATTATTTAGTGGCGTACCTAGACATAGGTACGAGAAGGACTTAGGGGGTACCTATACCAAATTAGTAAATACACGATGATGCACGTCGGAATCCTTGTGATTATTTACTTTGGTTTATGTTCATAATTAGATTTTAATAAATCTATTGAAAGTGTTACAAATAAGTTAGGTTATTTTCTATTAATCTACGTAGGTAGATATTTATTTATATCGTATTTCAATTATTCGATTAATAGCAGTAAACGCAATAGTTAGTTTACCCTATGTCTCTATATATGGTAATAATAACATGGTCATGTATCATTAGGCATTATTATTATTTATACTCTGGTACTTATTCAAATCGACTAATTAATAATGGAACAAGCATAATTATTATTTATCGAGTGTATCGAGTATAGCAACTAGAGCACGGAACTTTATAAGTATTATGTATAACCCTTTGAAAAAGTGATATACCTAGGTTATAAAGCGTTTAAAAAAGTTTTAACATTCACGGAAACGCTGATGACAAAAATTTATTTAAATAACAAAACTCTTTTTAGTTTAGTTCTAAGCCTATAACTTATAAGTAACAACTACAAGTACATAAAATCCATATTCTATATACTTATTATGTTTTATATTATATTACATTATATCATTTGTAGGTGTATGTAGACATATTTAATGACTTTAGAATTATGCACGGATGCTTAAAAAAGTAGGTTACGGAGTAATGGAAGGGTAAGTGACTTCATATTAATTTAATTTCAGAAATTAAATTATCACTGATGAAATATGATTTTAATCGGAAATAAAATATAAGGTTCTGGGTACCAGAATAATTTGATTAGATCCCTCAAATGTCGGTGAAGTATATTACATTATAAGCCAAACTTTCTAGTCATTTAATTTTAATTAAAATTTTTAAGTGGCTTTAATTATGTCTTATGAGAACTCGCACTATACTGTATAACTTGTATCACAATTCTATAAAATGTTAAAAGTTTACTAGTTGATAGGTTATGACTGATATATAAGTAATAAATAATTATTATTAAGTAAACGTGATTATATCTAAATAGACTCAAAGTTATATTATTGATCTATATGACAACGACTATATCTCTGAACATAGAACATTTATATTTGAATAAAACCAGATTGTTGTAAAACTAAATTATTATTGAGTATAATAATATATTTACTTCTATTGTTTTTATATGTGAGTAAGTACATTACGAAACTCAAAATATTATTATTACAGTATTGAAATTAATATCTTAAATCTACGTTCAGATTAATTTGCTTAATTTATCACATTATTTGGAGATATAAGTGTTAAAATCTCCTTATTAGGAGAAAGGAACAAGTTGACTATCTTAAGGTTTTAATAATTACCCTGCTACAACTAGTAGGTGCATTGTCTTATTTATTTTTACAGAAAATCTTCAGTATGGATATTGGTTTATTGGATTCTTAATATTCAGTAGGTATTTTGTGTTTTAAAATACATTTTTTAAGTTTTTCAAATTCGCCTTCTTACCTATGGTTTGGACAAGATGACATTTTAAAAGGAACAATGGTAGATTATTATTTAGATATGTTGAATATCATTTTATAAATCCCAAACAATCCTTTTAAAATAATTCTTTTTAGTATATCATAATATTAAAAGAACACAATAAAATACTTTTTTTACTTAGTATTTTGGAAATTGACACAGGCCATTTTTTTAACGAATTTCGCGTTTTTATTATAATGAAATAATAATAAACAAACAAATAATAACACACGCATAATAGTTGTATAAGATAATAATTTGTATTGACATAATTTACATTAAAACATTAATATATTACTTAATGTTCTTAAGAACCACTATTAGATGTCTTAATAAATTTAAAAATCAAATTAATATACTTGCCCCACTTTCCCCTTTGTTTTTTTTTACTTCACATTTTGAGCAGATATTTTTCAGTATTTAATTGTTTTAATAATTGGGAAAATCCAACAAAAGCAGCAGAAAATGGGAATACTTACTCAACAACTGCAGCAGTTTTCAAAATAATCAATTGCATTTTTTTTTTGTAATTTAGAAAGGAATAACCACAAAGACTTTAAATTGTCTTCAAATATTATTCATATTAAACATTTTTATACACGATAACATTTAAAAAATATTTAAACTAATAATTCAAAGGTTTTAAAACTATTTATGAAAACGTTGGATAATTTGATCTTTAAATGCTTACAATAAAAAATTGTGACTATGTTTTTTTAATATTTTTCAACTGTCATTGTTACAATATATTATTAAGAGCCTTGTATTAAATTTTCAAGCATGTTGAGCCAACAAATAAAATTGTATAGATATTTATGGAAAAAAAACTAAAAAAATTAAAAACTGAATTTATCCGTAAAAATCTCAATAAATAAGTCAAAATATTTTGAAAATGTATCGTGTAAAAAATTAAAAATGCTATTATAAACATTCAGCGAAAATTCGTTAGTTTTAGAGTTACACAAAAAACCAAAATCGATTTTGTCGAAAACTGATTTTACGTAAAAATTCCCGGTTTTCCTTAATTTTTCTTTTGTTTTTCCCTGTACATTTGAAAACTATTAGGAATTTAAAATTTTGACCTCCCAAATGCACCAATTACATTCATTTTCCCATCGAATAAGATACTGTTAAAGAAAATCGAAACCGATTTACTGCCCCAAACGGTGTTGACAGACACAAAAAATAAAACACACGTCGTTGTAAAACCAATACATTCATCGCTCCGCTCAGAATCTAAAAGTCTGTAAATAATATGAATAAAAAATATAAATATTATAAATTATTTAATTCTGCATTATCTAAGTTAATTGTTTTTTTTTCAATGTAAGCTCAATTATAACTAAAATGGGTGCCATTAGAAAATATATCTCATCAATACAATAATAATATATATATAAATATATTACCTAATGGCTAATGATAATTTTAATTCTTTATCAACTATCATACCTTTATTTGTTAAGTTATTAAAAGAATACTCGTACTTAATGTTTGAAGGATTTCGAAATAAAATAAACAATAATTTATTATAATAGTAATAATAATAATAATACAAAAATACATTTACATAGGTTTTATAATTTAGTTCATTGAACAGTAGTTAATCGTTTGAACAACCTCTTTTATATGGTATTTTAGAATGGTGAACTGTGCTTCTCCATAAAATAAAAAATAAATTTGAAATCATATTAAATAGTCTTTACTTTTGGATATGTAACGTTTAATAAAATTATAAATAATTGCTTTGTTACATTTTTTGGGCCAAATTAATGAAATAAATAAATGAACATTTTTAAGCATGAACACAATTTCTTTTATATTTTTATGTTTTCATTTAATATTTAGCACTAGGTTACCTACGTATATACTATATATTATTATATTATCGCTAATTGTAACACATTCCTAGTAGGATAGAACTAAGCATGTATTGAATACATAAAAATTCCAACGCTTTCGAGTTTAGATAATTTCGCATAGAATTCGTGTTAAAAGCGTTTTGTGTTTAAAACTTTATTCCTCCCTTAGGTATTTAGGAATCTATTTCGCTGCCGTTTGATAATCAACAGGCGGAGCCCATAGCAAATATTCAAATATCTTCATGTACAGTTTAGTATAATATTAAATTCTAAACGAATACATTTTAACCAATACCCGCATGCAGACATTTAATTAAATACTATATATACATAAAAATTAAAATTAAACTACTTTTTAACACACACTTTTCTCAATCATAGATAAATTGATCATGATTATATATTGAAAGTGAATACAATTTGTGTAAACTCACAAAATTAATCTAGTGGATAGATAATACCTATGATGATAATTAAAAGACGGATTTTAAGGGAGCATATTAAAACAGTTTAATAATGTTATATAGATCATGGTAACTGTTATCACTGCCTTATACATAATGTAAATATATTATAATTTTTATTTGATATTTGTCAAACAAGATACACAATAATTTAATTAAAAATTAGGTGCTGTTGGAGAAGTAGTAGGTACTATAGGTACTTCGTCAACAAACGTTATAACGTTTGAAGGGAATAAAGGAACAACCGTGGTACAACTTGTAGCAATAATAATGTATTGTATAATATTCCATAAAGTTTAAATATTATAACTTAACTTAAAATGTTGAATTATTTTTAGATTTTAAATCTCGCTTGATCAAAACATGTCATGTAAAAATGTAATATGTATATTCTATTATGATAAACTAAAATGTAATTGTTTTTAAAATATATACTTAGTGTAGGTACCTATAATTATATTACCTAACCTGATTAAACTGAATTGTACACTTAAACACAAAATTAGATGAAAACATTTCTATTTTGATAAAACAAACTACTTATAAAGTAATCCTGTCGTAAGTATTTTAAAATGTCTTATTAAAATAGTTTTACAAAAGTAAATTTTGTCTATAAAAATTATACATTTTAATTTAGAACTTCTGTACTTGTATTTTACTTTCTGGCTTTGGTTAATGTACTTTATTAGAAAGATGTCTGTTTCACTTTTGTTCGAAACATCTTTTCTTATTGTTCGCTGTTCCGGAGTTCTTATCGAACAAACTAGTATTAATAGGTGTTTAAATTGGAATAATGAGAGGGTCTTCTGAATTATAATTGTAAATATGTAGGAACAGTTTTTATTCGATACCCAGGAATGACATATTGACATAATTTATGATAATGCTGTGAAATTTTGATTCAAACTATGAAAATTATGAAATATTTCTATTTTTATTATTATTATGCTCCAATAAATATTTGAAAACAATTCCAAGTATCTAAAGCTATTATTTTTTGAATTTCAACAAAAAAACATTATAAATTATCTCAAAAAATGGTTTTGCATAAAATTCTACATGGATTTTAATCTATTTAGATTTTAGAGCAATATAATATTAATGTATACATTTTTTAATATTTTATTTTTAGGTAGGTAATCGATTCAATATATTTGTAAAATATGTATTAAATTAATGAATCATTCTTATAATTATTAATTAAGTATATAAAATATGTAATATTATGAATATTACATATTTTATATAGTATATAGTTTGTAATGTGTATATTATATTAAATAAATATTAATTTGTTTCTCTTTTTTTTTTTAGTAAATGAATAATCTATGTGACAGTTTCGGAGAAGAGAAAACGAATCAGCTGATCTACTTCAAGACATTGATTTAGCCAAAGGCGCGCCATCTCTACTTAATTTTTAGTAATAAACACATTGATCCACTGTTAAAAACTGCTTATATTACACGTCTTAAATAGTACAGGAAACTGTTCACCTATATTAAAGAAAACATTTTCAAATTCTATCCATTTTGCTACCAGAAACCACTCCTAAAGTGAAAGACTATATCATTTATCTGATCCTAAGGGTTATGACGAATTCAAAAATAAAATCTACATTATTGTAAAACCAATAGATTCATCGCTCAGAATCTAAAAGTGATAAAAGTGACCTACTCAATGACAACCCACTATAAATTGAGATAAACAAGAAATATTTCAGATCGAGCGCACACAGGGTTTTTCAGTGACAAAATCAATAAAAATTCAGTGTTTATCTCCAATATAAGTTGTGTCTGTTCTTGGTATGAATATCTATTACATAATAATAATTATAATAGTAATGTTTAGTAATAACAATTATGACAAACGTTTCACTGCAGGGTTTTTGCCAGTTCCAACAATTTGAGATAATTTCTCAATGTCTATAAAACTTTTTTAAAAATGTTTTCGTCAAATGAAAAACTTTTAAACTTTTAATTATTGTAAGTACCTATCATTTTTCATTATGCGATGTCAACGATTCATATAATAAGACAGTGGCTGTAAACAGAGATAATAATATAAAATTACCAAATTACTTTTAGATTATATATAACTCTGCTACAGAGTTCAAGACAAGAATTTTTTTCTCATGAAACTTTTGTTATATTAACATAAAATAAATGTTATATTTTATGTATATATATTCGTGTATCAAAATCAAAATGTTTGGTTTATAGTGGAACTTTTCTAATAAAAGAACAAAAGTAGTTTAATTTATACATTTTAATGTTAACTCGTCTCGTATATAAATATATATTAGGTACGCGTGCTTTTAGATCCGTATAATATTATGCAAATACGTTTGTATTAACATTTCTCGTCAGTCGTCGATAATGGTAATGATGGTGTATTCGACTGTCGAATCTAAAATAATATAATAATTTAGGCATTACGGCCAGTTGTATAATATCATATCATATTACTATATTGTTCCTAATGTTCCTACTTCCTATATAGGTATGCGCAAGTTTAATTGAACTACGAACTACGACGATAAAATACGTGTCGTATTAGTATTTCACGCCGGATCAGTTATTTCATTCACGGACGGTGAACAAAAAGCAAATAACAGAAATCAAAATAAGTAGATTCCTAGCAGTTAATTAATGAAGTCTATTGTCAAAATTCGATTTACACGTCATCCGCGCATCCGCCGCAAATTAACTATCTTCGTATATTATATATTGTTTGGATTGTTTAGAAGCTAATGGACCGCGTGCTTTGCTTTCCCAAATATATACATATATACACATTAGACATATATATATATATATATATAAAGCTTTAACACCGTATACTAAAATACATATATTATTATTATATTATATGTCTAGATGTTGGCCTAATAGCCAGCTGCAGCAGGTATAAAACACAGAATAATATGATGAAGGTTTCTATATACTGCTATAATCAGGCGCAGATCCAAAGGCTGAGGGGCTATATCCATCAATACCATTTAGAAATGTTATATATTAGGTATGAATTTATTTATAGTTTTATCTAAAAATTCATAAATTTAAAATTTAAAAATATAAATAAAAATTGTTATCAAAATCTCTTATCTATTATACTAGGTACCTATCTAAAATCTGTAATGTCCTAAAATTGGAAAAATGTATTTTTTCACGAAAAAATATTTCCCTCCCCCCTTCCACGTTAAAGATTTTTAGTACTACGCCTGTATACCAGTATTCAGTATACAATGTTTGTAATCATATCGTAATATCGTTTTCTATAAATAATATGAAATAAGTACAAATTATTTCGTTTGACCATACATGCCCAGTAACGTAGCCAGGCAAGATGTTTAAGATGTTGAAGCAAACGGCTGGGCAATATTTATGAGAAAAAGATATACTAATTAAATGCTCCGCAGATTTCTAAAAAATATGTTTTTTATGTGGTTTTATAAAATATTTGATAGGTACCTATTAATATTTTTTTCCGAGTCTAGAGAATTTTAAAAAATTGAAATTGACACCACTGTAATCATACTCGTATATAAATATCTTATGGACATGATGCTACAGCTGACCCCCAATATCCACGATGAGTCACGTCGTCCGTTTTTATTTCGACGAAGAAAAGTTACCGTACCTAGGTTTCCCACCTCCCCGAGCGGTAACGGTCGGGTGGTTAAACGGAGAAAAACGACGTGGGCTCTATCGTAGCAGGTTTTCTCGCGTGTTATATATATTTTCACGTCTACCGCGTGTTGGTTATACATGTTAGCATGGTACATAATGGCTCGTATCCGTTTCCGTCGAGTGCTATTGAAAATCCCGTTGCTCTTCTATGTATTAATGCACCTATATACTATACTGCACACGAGTACGGTTCATTTGCCACCGACACCTTTACAAATTAATAATTTCGCTCCAGTGGAAAACGATACACATAATACGCAACATTATATTATAACACACGTATTATAACGTGTATAATATATAGTTATACATATATTATAGTTTGCACTTGCACGTATGTTATGTATATGTATATTATAACCTACCTGTCTATATTATTATGTAGACCGCACGAATTCTATAATAAGGTTACCAGCTGTACGGTATTGCTAAATGAATGCTAAATGTTTAAAAACGAGGTTATTACAATTTAGTTACCCAGTTAATTCTGTGTCTTATTTTACTTAAGTGAAACACAGTATAAATTTCTAGAAATACCATTGAAATGTTTTTATGTTTTTAAAATGTAGTATTGACCTCAATATACTTAATACGCAAAAGTATGTTGCATATAATACTAAGTATTAGGAATCTGATCTATCTTAGGTGATACTATATTATTATTTATGCCTATCTTAAAAATGTAATTTGTTGATACATTGATATAACATGATCAATAGACAATGATCATAGATAATATGCTGCATAGTTACAACGATTTTAGATTTATTGCAAAATAAAACCACTTGAAATAATTTTCGAGACTTATTACAAATAGTACAATAAAAAAAAAGTAAAAAAAATAAGATATTATAAATGAATAATAAAACCATAGTGAAATAGAAGAAAATAAAATACTAATTTTCCCCAAAACCTAATTTGTCGAGATATGTGCTGCACTTTTTTAGAGCAAGGTTGTTTACTATATATTGATTATCTATTTATATAATAATTGCCATACAACTGTATCGCAGCAAACCACGTATACTATAGTATAATATTTTTCTAAATAAATATTACAAATAGGCAGCGAAACTTCTAAATACCCTAGGTCACTGAAATTGTGTCCGCTATTCAGAGGGTTCAGTTTGTAGAAATTTTGAAGTTTAAAAATAATGATTACTATTTAGAGGTGTTCGTCAGGGAAGGTTTAATTTTATATCTATATATTGTATATAATTATATATAGTTGTGTTTTTGTTCAAATAGAGAGAGAGAGAAATGTTTAATGGGTTTAAGTCGTGTTTGATCTCTGCTATTGCAATGGGGAAAAAAACATAATACAAAATTACAAGCAAAGTGACTATACATAGGCTATTCATGAACTATAAGTGGCAACTTTAGACTTACAACCCTCATTTTCTCAGTCAATTAAACCATTTTTGTAATCTTAAAGGACAAAATGTGTTTCCTTTTTATGTTAAGATAAGATACTTATAATATCAAGTCTCATTTCTAACCATTTATTTGGTCATAGTTTTTAGATTCATACGATTTCCGGTTGCTCGAATGGTAGGTATATATGCCTATAACATATAGAATATAGAATATAATATACATACCTAGTTTTAGTTTGATATTCCTGAGCAGAATATCTTTTCTGAAAATGATGATTGATAAGTATCGAAATGCTTAAAAAAATTGTTTTATTTGCAAGCGTTCCAAATAAGAAGAGTAAAGCGATAAGATTAAATATTCCGATAAAGTGGGGTGGTGCACTATACATATATTCCAGTTGTAAGTTGTAATTCACTCTTCTAAACTTAAAATGCAAACAAATAAAAACTATTGGTTCAATACTTGGTACTAATTTCATAACAAAATATAAAATTGAAAGTATGCGATTTGTGATAAAAAAAATGTAAAAATACTTTGATAAAAATACTATATAAAAAAAAATAGTTTTTACGTTAATCACAAACATTAATAGAAAAAATGAGTATTATGCACTTACGGATTAACATAATCACTCAGTATGACAGTATAACTAACTATCTAAGTAGTTTTCACTTTTAATGTTGGTTTTTTTAAATTTGTAACAAAATATCAACATCTGTTTTTTAAGTAGTTAGGTATTTAATATTTTCAGTGCGAATTTAGATACTTTTACTTAGTTTTAATTACGTGTAATACGAAACTGAATAATTTTTATATAACTTTCTACCCTGCACGAGTACTTAAATTAAATTTATAATATCTTTAAATTAAATTTTGTTCACCCATAAAAGACGCTCACCATCTTATTTTGGAGGAACTTGTTTATAAAAAATATTTTTTCCATTTTTATCGTCATCGTGGATATAAAATACATAATATTATTCTCTTACCTTTTTATTTTTTAGAGCTGTAAAATAACTTTTTTTTAATAATAAAATAATCAATAAAAAGTAAAAACTATATATAAAATAATTTTACTTACAATTTTTATTCCAAATTCCTAAAGCAATTGTTTTATAATTTTAATTAGGTCGATAACACTTGATGTTTGTTTATATAATTAGAGAAAATCTTTAAAATACTTATAATTTATAAAATTAGATTTCATATTATTGAAGTTTAAACCAGATGTAGGTATAATAATATGGTATAGTATTATTTTTAATTTAATGAAATATTTTAACGAATATAAAAATTAAAGTACTCATATTGTATAATTCTTAGAAAGGAGACTAACTTGTTGCATTTCAGTTATCTAATTTATATATTTTATATTATTTTCATATTATAGGCATTATAATATATAATATAGGAATATGAGAATGTTAGCAATGTAACAGTAACTAACTTAAAAAATAATTTTAATGTGCATCACGTTTATGGTGATACTTTTCAATTGATTAATACACTATATTTAAAAATATCTGTGCCTATCCCAGATACAATAACTTATGTATTATATTATAAGAAAAAAAGGTTAGTAAAAAAAGATATTGTTGGAAATCAAATTGATGCATTATGTAATAATGGTATTAATGATGTTGAGTTTTTAATAATAATTTCTGAATAATTCCAGCCACATACGATTTTCTAGTCATTTTTTGTACAGCTCTTATTAATAATTTTGTATGATTTTAATATGGTTTTATACCTCGCTACGGCTATTGTTTAAGAGCCAATATTTAGGAAATTTCTAATCTCAACTTCGCCGCCCAGCATCCATGTGTTAGTTGTAAATATGTTATGCTTATTTTGAGCACAATTTATATTATCATATCCTACCTAAAGGTAATTTAAAACTGTTTAGATAGTACTTTTAGTTACAGGTACCTACTATAATTCAAAAACAAATCACGTCAACACGGTATCAATAACTGTAAACATGACTTCTATGTATCCCATGACCATCTATTATATGATATTTTATTTTAAAATAATTTTAACTTTTTAAATACAGTTGTTATTTTATTTTTAAAATACAATTTTTAATATCTATTTCGATCTGATGTTAGCTTAATGGTTTCCTACGTTTTTATGTAAATATTCTACGTGTTTGTTTATCGTCAAACTTCAACGTATAAATGTATATAAAAAAAGTAAAAAGCCTGTCAAATGCGTTTAAAAAACTTTATCGTTGGTGATATTAATGAAATAAAAAAAAAGTTGGGCAATAGTGAGTGAGGCGTGATTCGTTTGGGAAAAAACCACGATTTTTATCGCTATATATACATTATACATGCATATACATGTATATATATTATATATAGGACGATTCATCAATCATGCTCACCACAATTTTTTCAATTAATAATGAATTTAATAAAATTCTGACTTTTGGAAATTTTTAATATACTTTAAGACCATTCTTGAGATTTTTTGTACTGCTTAAAGAGAGTCCAGAAGAAATACAAACTTCTGTTTATCAAATGAGAAACTCCCTTTTTTACTGTAAATTAAATTTTAGTGTAAATGTTCACTGGAAATGTTAATTTATCTAATAATTATTTCTTATAAATTATTTAAAATAATATACATAAAATTGGATATAGTCGATATAGAATTTATTTTACTATACTTGGACCACTTTTTATAGTTTATGAATATTAATTTAGGCAGATTAATATTAACCACTATAATCTTCAAACCCGCTTAGCCTCAATATCTGCCAAACCCATAATCATCAGCACACACAGTTGAACAACTTAAAAAGGCGAAAAATACTCGTTTGGATTTTGATTTTGAAACGTCAAAATGTTCAGACAAATTATCCACTTAATAAATTGCGAAGTAGAAACAAGTGGTTCTTATTTGAAAAATAGAATCAACAGGACATTTTTTAAGTAGTAAAATTAAACTGAAAAATTTTAAAATATTGTCTTCGGGTGATTTTGAAAATTTCAAAAATCAAACTTAAAATAACTGCATCATTGATAAGGGATCATGTTTGGTGAATCACTCTGTATACGTCGCGGTCGTGGTGGCTTTTTTTTGTCTTCGTTACTATACTTTATACATATATTGTCTTTTGTCAGTATATGTATACGTAAAAAAATCTATAATATATATTATACACTTATGTATGCATTATGCATGTATATATATTATTGTGTATATAGTTGCACAACTTTCGATGTTTACAGATTTACAAATTCAAACCCGCGGGGTATGCGTGCAGCAGTCCGTCTTCTATACTGCTCGTAGGTACCATATAATAATACATATACCTTGCTATATATATATATATATGCGTACATTATATATTATAATAGGCACTACATATATAGAATATATAATATATAGCTACTATATACAATTCAGCAGTGAGTTACTTGCATAATAATGTACATAGACCACTCGTGCGCACATATTTTCGAGTCGAGTCACAATGTTTTATGTAGCAGTAGAACGTATAATATTATGAAATACACATACATATATGTTGTGACACTTGGGTGGGTAGGAAGAGGTATAGGTACATATATTATAAGTATAATGTATTATACGTCTTATATTCTATGATTTCCTTCAAATTATTTAATTATAAACTGAACGATATATACGTGTATAAAAATACATTCCCTGCACCCCTCGCCCCGCCGTCGTCACTCACCAAAAATAATAATAAATAAACACACACACATAAAACAAAATGTAACTCGCGTTTATTATGTTATCACACAATCTTTTGTCAAATTCGCAAGTACCTGCGATATATGTTTTAATATAAATATTTTGTTTTCCGAACAAACCTAGGTGGAAAGGGATTTCATTTCTCTCACCTCTCGTCGCATCAACTCTCATAATATAATGACATAATATTTTACCATACGTAGTTTATCCACGTCAAGCGTGACGCGATTTCATCGCCACCGGAGATGAAAATAAGCTAAATTCCACCATTGCGTACGTCATTATACATATTATATACCTGTAATAGGTAGGTATCTATACATAATATTGTACTTGCAAAACCTCCCGAGATTATTTGAACACGTGTCAATTTATTAAGAATACGTGACGCAGGTATGTTCTTCATATTATACACTGACATCACAGTGTACCTACGCACTGCTATTATACACATATGTGTATACAACTTGTGAAAATTATACAAAATTGAATTCAACAAAATGGCACGGTATTAAAAACCCATCTTTCGTATAGTATAATATATGTTATGGAAAACGTAATTTGTATAAATTAATACCTACCGTCATTATAACAACATTTCCATAATACCTGAATGTATAATATTGTATATAAACTGTATATACACTATAAAGGTATTTTCGGTGCTTATTTTAAAACAAGTTTTTATTAATTTCAAAACCATCCGATTGGACCGAACACCGAAATAACCAATAATACAGTAATTAATTCGATTTGAATATTTTACGTAGGTACTTGCTGCACAAATTGCATAAAACACGTCAATATTTTGTTAATGCACTTCGTAATAACGGATTTAATTTAATTTATTAGATTTTTAATGAATTTAAAATGTATAAGAATAATTTCTCTGTGTAAGAAAATCGTTAAATTGCTTACTTCTCGGATTGTCCCGTGCGCACAATATTTTTCAATATTGAGAAGAGGAAGAAAATATATGATCGCAATAAATCGTTCAATGAATTCGAAAAAAAATACATAATATAGTATAGTATACCTACATATCTCATCCACTTTGCATATTATCAATATATACCTTTGCATAATGGATATATAATATAAAGTTTCAGCTTTTAAGAGAATGTATTTATTCGTTATTAATAATAAACAAAACTATTTAAATGACATATCCAATATTTCCGGTTTATATTCGCTGGAAAAATGTTCTGAAACGAATTTCGACATTTTTATCTGAATGACATTTATATAATATCAAACTGGCAAATATTAAGAAACGATAAAGGTATTACATTTTTGTAACCCATTTCACGTATCACCGAATACTCATATTATGTATATTGGTTGTGTTTGTGTGTATAATTCTCTAACTTACGCAACATTATTACGTAGGACAATTATTATTTATTGCCACTATATAATACTCAACTATTTGACTTTTGGCCAAACTTTTATATACAGAGTGATCCAAGCATGCTCATCTCCATTTTTCATTTAATAATTAAGTTGGTCTGATTTTGTCCTTATCAAATACTTTGATTTCGTATACCAACCATTTAAAAAGTGTCATATGGCGATACCAAATCCTTTTTTTGCAAACGAGCATTACCCTTTATTCTGTGAATGGTTATGTAGATGACTTTATTGAACATTTTATGTATCCAAGTTGAAATTCGAACGAGTGGTTTTTTAAATATTTAACTAGTGTAACTGCTAAAAATAATAAGTCTATAATAATAGATTTGGAAGCTATGGATACTATGGCCTATGAAGATTGGAACATTTTAGTAATAATTAATCTTTAACCATCAAATGTTTTTAGTTAAAAGTAGGTAGGTAGGTATACTACATTAAGTAGGTATTACATATAATATTTTATAGTTTAGGAAAAAGATTTTTAAAAATTATTATCTTGAGTAAGTATATAAATTGCAATAGGTAACTTAAAAATTACCTATTCAAATTTTGATTTAGATTTATGTTATTAAAATTTAAAAATTTAAAAAAAATAAGTATTTGAAAATACAATGTTTAAGTATAGGTACATACATTTAAAAATTCTAAAAATTAGAAATTCAATAAATTACTTATTAAATGAAAAAATGGGGCAAACCTGTTTAATGAACCATCCTATATCTATATTCCGTTACTTAATGCAATTATATGGTTTGCGGTTTCTGCACTTTCAAAGCCAGCAGTCGTTTTTCAAAAATCTATCTTGTTCACAATGGTTCATACCATTTATTAAATACTATACATGTATATTTATAATCAATTTTCATACTATATAATATTATATTATTCATCATTGGGATAGATGAAAGTTTAATAGTTTTTCACGCTTTGAGCATAAGACATCTCATAGGACACCCGATAACCAATATATTATATTATATTGTGTTTGTTTATAGTTAAATATGTTTCCAGCACTTAAAGTGGGGTGCTTGATTTCTGTTATTAGCGTTATTTTAGTCTATCAATTCTTTAACACTGACATAAGATAATTTTTAATTTACCGTCTTTTGTAGTAGGTACCAATAATTGCCCTCTGTCAAAATCTAATGATCTCAAGTAATAGGATAGGTAATTTTAACTACACCTATTCCAAAATGTAACGAATTATAAATATAATAACGCGCCTTTATTATAGTTAAATTATTGTTCTTGTGAAATTTATACGCTTGCCTTCAGTTTTTGGAAGTTTTTGATTAGTAGGTATACTTCGTTTTTGTGCAATATGCCACTATACATTGTATATAATTATTTAGAGATAGATAGATAGAGTGTGAGTCAGATAGATAGTGTGAGTCAGATAGAAAGTGTGAGACAGAAAGACTTAGAGGGGAGAAATAGAGAGGGATAGTGTGAGACAGAAAGATCTAGAGAGGGGTAAATAGAGAGAGATGGTTTCGATTAATGGTTGTTCAATACTATTAGGAACATTAATCCATGAAACTATGAAATAGAAACGTCTATTACAATTAGGATAATCCATTTGACATTTGCCATTAATAGCAGAAACAATTATAATTTTACAAATTAATAATAATAGTTTCCATGTGAATATTATAATATGGTGGATTGATGGTTTACAAGTTAATATTATTATGGTAGGATAGCAAATACGCAAATATTATCATTATTCGTTCTATAGCAGACTAAGTTATTGATCTCCCAGGTGCTTATATAGCTGGAATTGTAAAGTTAGCGTGACTTTTAAAAATCATGTTCCGACAAACTCTACGTGGATTCCTTGTAAGACATTTATTGGCACCAGCCTTAAATAGGTAGGTACTATAAAAGTTTAAAGTAAAATATTGTCAATTAACTTTTATTTCTAATTTAATTTCAACACCTTCCTATATAAGATATTATATATAGTTGCAATTTAGAAAGTAATCATCATAATATAAAGAAGTTAAAAACTACGATTTAAGACTATAATATGGTTGATATAATATAGTATATACCTACTAGTCCTACTACTTATATTACTATATTATAGTGTTGGTGTAATTTACTATGCTTGGTAAATAAGTATAAAGGTTTTTAACCTACATGAATTTAAAAACTAGAAATAAATAATAAATTGTATAATATAATATATTATATATTATACAATTGAGTGGTATTTTGTCCCAATAATCCAAAATAAAAAAAAATAAAAATATATTGTTAGTTGTTAGTTACCATTTTTTTAACACACATAGGAGATTATTTGTATGACATAATAAATAGGTATGTAATACACTAATACATATTATGTATAACTTAAATATAAAATAATATTAATTTTTGGAAACAAAAAAAAGTGATCAATAATACTTAAAAGTAGGTATTACACGATAAACTAACATACGTTTAATCTAATAATTTAATTTAATAGCATATTATATTATCAGATAATTCATCATAACAATTTATATTATATTATATTATATACTCTATAAAAATATCCAAATTACCAGGGTTCGTGACCCAAATAAGCGGTGAATATATTTTACATTACAATATTATAAGTTTATTTTGGTGGTTGAAGAATTGTTCTGAAGCAGTTGTCACTTGTCCTAATTAACCGGTGTCTCTATTAAGCTGAATATAATATAACATTATTTTTTAATATTCATACATTTAACCTCATGTTGTTCAAATGCTGATGTGCCTGAAATACCTGTTCTAATATTTTAATATATATTCGCGAACGTACTTGGTTATTTTCCATTAAAATACTGACGTTGTGTTAAGATTGTAGAGTTGGAATTTTAAATTTAAATTTGAAGCATTGAAGTTAATTTTAATACTGCAGATAAGATTTTATAGCGTTCTTAAAAACTATACATTTGACTTTTTAAGGACAATATGGTTTTTTTTTAATTGAAATGCTCAATTCGTTAGTTATTTATCCAATTATCTCAGCCCTTTATTATTTTTGTATTTACACAAAACAAACACTTTTAAATTTATAACAACACTGTGACACCTACTTCTTTAAAGTGCAATCAAGTATAGAACAAACTCAGACCAGTAAATCTTATAGGTGTAAAATAGTTTCAACTGTTATTATTCAAAATAATTAATCAATCAATCGCATTGATAGCTAATTAATTCGGAAGAGGTATTCATTAGTTTTTAAATTTACATTTTTATACGCAATTCGTTTGAATTCTTGAGAATAAGAATATAATATAGTATAAATATTATTATAACGAGTAACACACTCTATGTGTCATATTGAGGCGATTTGCGCATTGCGATATCTAGAATAACAAGCTGTTAAATAACATTTTTCAATAACCAAATCGTTTTTGTTTTAAATAGAAAGTATAAACAAAACCTAACAATTACCATTTAGCTGTTTCAGCAATGTTTTCAATATTTTTATGCCAGTATTTCGGCATAGGTATCAATATATTTCATACAATATAATATATTTTAATATGTTCCCATTATTGAAGAGTTGGGTGACGATTTTGAAGTGAATTGTATATTATTATAAAAGCTAATGTACCATCACTTTTACTATATAGCTTATTATATTGGCATAATATTATATAGACCAGGGTGGTAAAATACGATTGTACTGGTTTGTACCGCAAAATGGCCTGTTAGCGATTATACAAGAGACTAAAGAGTATAAAATGAGTGTTTGAAAAGTTTGGATTTTTGAGTTGTGATTCTTTAGAAAAGCCCCAAATTTGGAAGCAATTTTCTTCATAGCAGGACTTAATAGATGGAAAGTGATTTGGTATGATGAAAAAGGTCACGAAGGTTTTAATTTTCATTATTTTCGTTCTTCATCGGTTTGACAGTGTTTTGGGATGACAATAGAACTCACCATCGGAATTTTCACTGCGCAAAGTTCCGTGAGCTTTCATTTTAAGTACAATCATTTTATCGTTTATTCGTTTGCTTATCTTAATTCATTAGGAGGAAATGTGGGTTGTGTTTTTTTTTTTTTTTTTGGAAAGTTTTCCAAAGTTTTGAAAATAGTTATTTTCATTTGTTTGTGCCGAATGGGATTGAAATTATACGTTTGGCTTGTGAGCAACATGTTATTAGAATGTGATTAAGATAAATTATATAACGACCGTCGGTATGGCTCTGCGTCATTGCCGATAAGCTTAATTGGATTCTTTAACCGTAGTCTAGATTTATATAAATTAAGCATGTACGAGTGGATTGATGTTTTGTTCCCAGAGGACCAAAAGGGTCAGTGGCTATTATAATTTCTCTGTATAGACATTTTGTTTAACGATTTTGATGCTGTAAAATATAGGAACAGATATACTACACATCGGAGAACATGATATTGGTCAAAACTTATAAGTTATAACTATTGTGAGCTGTCCATGAACTTGTAATACTATGATAACATTCTTGTTTAAAAATAATAATAATTAATAACATCGTACAATATAGAAAAAAAATACGTAACTGCAATTGAGGTAAACTATACTTAAATAATAAAATACAAAATAATGTATTACAATATTGTTGGTCACATATTTGACGCAATTATTATTTAGTTGCAAGCATTGACTATTATAGTTAATATAATTAATAATAATAATATGTATGGTAAATTTTTCAACGACCCGAAAGCCTCGGAGGTCATAAAAAAATATAAGTACACCTAAACCTTCCCGGCTGGTAATTTTGATACTACGTTAACCAGTGTACTTTGGGATCAGGTCTTTAAGACGATGATACCATAAAATTAAATAAAAACAATAAATGTACCTATACGCAATATCTACTGCACCTACGTCCAACACCACATTATCTGTACTCGTAAATTATATTATAGCGTTGACTATTGACTGTTTGAAGCTACAGGTGAAGCAGGGTACGTGTGGGTGTGACGATACAACAATACTACGTATGTAGAACGTGGATTATTCAAATTCGATAATTTAATTAAACACGACATTCAACGAAGCACCATAACATATTGAAGTGGATCAGGTTAGCACCCCTAAATTAATTAATAATAATAAGATAATACTATTATAATAATTTTATAATAATAAACTTTATTGCAACAATACAAAACATTACAAAAAACATACATAAACGAAATACGATATTGCAGCACCTTCTAAAAGCAAAACTTGTGCTAGGGGAGTGAGTTCTTATCACTTTAAGAACACAAAAAACTTAAAAACAATTTGTTGTTCATAATAATACTATACGCAACAAGACAATACATTTTTTTTCCTTTAATAATGTTATACCATTTTATAAATGCATATCTTTGATGAATACAGGTATGTCAAATAATATGCTTTGAATGATCTTAAAATTTAAATTGGCAAACTGATTAAATATTAATATTTAATAAATTACATAAATCGAAACCAGTACACAGAACACTTTTTTAATTTTATGACAATTCATTAAACGTGTATTAACATAATGCTTATATAGTAATAGTTATATATCTACTATTATGTATTTATGTTCATGGTCTGATATAGGTATTAACTGTTTATATTCATATAAATCTACTGTACAAATAGGTTATAAATAATATTACAATTTAATTATTCACACTAAATTGTTCATAAATTAAAATAGAAATAGTGAGCCTGAAAACATTTTGGTGAACATTTAATAATATAATTTAGTGTCACATTCAGCCTAGATATAATGCTATTAAAAGTTCCTCCCCAAATGGATGTAGATACCGTAAGATAAAATTGATTGTACTAAAGCTAAATAAATAACTCTTTTATAATATGTATTGACATTCACCACTAGGTTTGATTGGTGTAGAACTTCATTTCTGCTTGACTGGCTACTAAATATTATCTAGCAGGCACTTTTATAATATTATTATTTATTATACCTACCGTTTTTTACTTATAAAAATAAGGCGTGTTGATATAAACGTAAAACATCAAACAGGTACCTGGTACCTACCTATAAAAATGGGTCAATAATACCACAGTGAAATTGAATTCACTTAATTAGTATGATTAACTCAATACTTCATTACAATTTCAATAATTGTAATGTTATTTATTTTATGGTTGTAATCACCAATCAATCAAGCATCGCTCGTGTGTAAGGAGCAATAGTTAGGCAATATCCAATTTAGTCGACGCCGTCAATGGCATTAATTGTGTAAGTCGTAAATAAATTATGGTTAGCGTGAGTTCAGTTGTATACTGTGCTATCTACGTAGGCGCTATATGCGCATACATGTCAACGATACAAACGAGTAACGACCAAAAATATTAAAAGCATGACTTTTTTTCTCAAACGCGGCTTACAGGAAAAACTCTTACGCCTCGTAGAGTTGTTTGATTTCATTAATTTATTTTGTTTTTCGTTAAAAAGAGAATGATTATCGACAGGGTACATCGGACATCGAATTTTGATTTGGTTGATTAAAACAAAAATAATAAACCCATAGGGCCCTTATTATTTGTTACAATTTACAATGATGTAATGTATACATTGATTTATCAGTTTTCACGTATTATACGAGTATGATAGTATCTATTATTATACTGTATATTTTGTATTATTTATTTATTTATTATTATTGTATATCTATTCATAATATACAATTACTACAAACTAATCTTATTACTCTAATAACACACTAAATCGTATAAACACTGAATATTACAGATATTATAATACCTAAATGCTTTTGAAATATTGGTTTTTATTTCCGTTTTTCGAATAAATATGTATATTATTTTATTATTAACTGATATATTAAATTAGAAGACAGCATGTGATTATGACAATTATTTATGATTCCTACGTTCTACCATTCAACTACAGTTTTTAACAAAATTATTAAGTGATTTATGAATCAACTGCGGCAACAAGGATTATATTATTATGTTCAAACTACAAACATATTATACATTTTAGGTTAGTGAAAAACCTTCTACTTCTATAAAACTAAATGAAAGTATTGAATATGATAAATTATTTCTCAGAATTCCTAAAATATAAATATACAGTTTAAAACTTAATAAAACTTATCAGAACTTTAAAGTTAAAAATACTTGTAAAATTAAAAATTCCTCATAAACTGGCATTCAACTGTAAATTCAACTTAACTTAATCTGTAGAACTTTTTTGTACACATAACATTGGAATAAAAGTACCTACGAACGTTTCCATTGTATACAGCATGGTTTTCAATAATTATTAATACATTACGAAATAAAAGACTTATTAAAATTTAGATACACAGCATTTCTAAGTGTATAGCTAATTCAATTAAAAAATTCATGCAGTCAAATTACAAAAAAGATTAGGTATGGAATTTATTTATTTTGCAAATTCAAAATTTGACTACTAGAAATATAATTATTTTTGAGAGGCATATTGAGATTATTCATTTTCACGTAAGTAGAAAAATATATTCGAGTGCTTTCGATGAAATTTGCATGCACATACGTGTACTCATAGATAATAGAAGAAGAATAATATAGAATTCTTCTATTATCTATGCGTGTACTATAGAACATAGTCATCACGTTCATCCACACATTGAACCACACCCACACTAAATACTAATAGTTATTTACGATTAACAAGTTAAAGATCATGAGCAGTGACGACGAGATTAAAAATTGCCTACATTTTACCCCTAAACTAAGATTTAACTAAGCCACTAAGAGCCGCTTACCATTTTTGTAAATTACTACAGAATAATGTAAAAATAAATTATTAAAAAATAAACACAAATTTTAGATTCTGAGCGGAGCGATGAATGTATTGATTTTATAATGATGTGTTTTTTTATTTTTATTTTTTTTTGTGTCTGTCATCACCTTTTAGGACAGTAAAAATGCTTCAATTTTCTTCAATAGTACCTTTTCTGATAGGAAAGTGAATCTAGTTGGTACTTTGGGGGGTCAAAAGTTAAAATTTTCCAGTAGTTTTCAAAAGCGCCGTGAAAAACAAATGAAAAATGAAGGAAAAAACGGGAATTTTTACGGAAAACTAATTTTCCACAAAATCGATTTTGGTTTTTGGTATAACTCTAAAAAAAAATGATCGTAGAGACATGAAATTTTAACAGAATGATTATATAAGCATTTTCTACACACCCTAGCATTTTCAAAATATTCTGAGCTGTTAACGGACATTTTCAGTTTCCAATTTTTTTCTATAAATGTCAATAAAATTTTATTTGTTGGGTAAAAAATATTGAAAATTTAATAGTAGGCTTCTAATAAATAGTTTCAAAGGCAGATGAAAAATATTTAAAATCCGTAGTCACAATTTTTTTTTATAGGTAATCAAAGTTCAAATTTTGACAAAATACGTAAAAATGATGAAAATGTGCAATTTATTTTGAGTTAGAAATTTATAAAAATTTTTCTTTTTATATCTAAGGTTTGAAAATGTGACACAAGATTCCTCATAAGTTTGCCTGATTTTATCAATAAAAAAATGTTTATAAGTAAGTCAACATAAATTTTTATGAGCATTTTAAGTTCAAATTTTTACAAGATTAGATTTCACTTAATTCCTCATGTAGCGATTTTTTATTTTGTTGCAGTTCAAAAACGAACAACTTTAGATACATGAAAATTTCACTGAATGTGTACATTAGCATTTTCTATACACCATCTAATTTTGAATATATTTTGACTGATATATTTTTACAATAGCAATTGAAAAATATTAAAAATACATAGACACACATTTTTTTTATAAGCATTTAAAGTTCGAATTTTGACAAAATTCATCAAAATCTCGAAAATTATCAATCGTTGTAATTAAACAATTATAAAATGGTCAGTTTTTATAGCTAAGAATTGAAAATTTAAAACAAAGATTCTAATAAATAGTATATACTGTATACAAAAAATCTAAAAAATATATAATCACAGTTATTTTTTACAGATATTTTAAGTTCAAATTTGGACGAAATTACATATTAAAATCAATTTTAATGAGTAAAAGTATATATTATAATATTTTTCTAGCATCACTGATAATTTTAGGTTAATAATTAAATAATATGAATAATATTAATTCAATTTAGCAGCTACCGTAAAATAACAATGTCAATATAATTTAAAATATCCTAGACTGACATACCGTCTCCGCTCAGAATCGTTTTTCGTATATAATGATATTATATCATTGAATTCAAATTTAATACCATCCATTTTACAGTGATCTACTTGTAACCTACTGTACAGCAGAGCGACATCCACTTGACCCCCTTTTTTTAGTTTTAAAAATAGTACTCTTAGCTGCCTAAAATTTTATTTTATTCTACGGTACATATCCTGTAGAATAGTCCGTCTCGTCTTTTCGTTTATTTTATTTAAAAAAAAAGAACATTTTTATGGTCGAATCAAAGTCTGATTTTCAAAATTAAAACTATATAAGCTAAATTATGCATTTAAACAATGCAGAATATTTGTTATTTGTCAAACATAAAATTAAAATTTTGGTTTTGATCCGAACTGAAAAAGATCTCATCTTCATCAAAAATTATCAAAACTCGACATATCAATGGCGTTCGAGTTATTCCTGTGAAGTTATTTTTGTTGATATAATACATCGCATCAACGATCAACCCCCCCTCCCTCTAAATAGTTTTCGGGCAGTTAATTAGTAAAAAGGGCGGGTAAGTGTATGTCGCTCTGCTGTACAGTAGGTTACAAGTGAGTCACTGTAATGGATTGTGTTAGATTTTTATACAATGATATAATATCATTGAATAAGAAAAACGATTCTGAGCGAAGACGGTCAGTCAGTCTATAATATCTTACTAAGTCTAAATGTATTTGATGATATTATTGTGAATAAAGTAATTCATTTTAGTATTATAGGCATTAGTATTTACTATAGTTGGTTAAATTCATTTTTCTCAAAAAAATTATATTTTAAAATGCCATTGCGTGTATATAAATTATAACAATATATTCTAAAAGTTTCATATACCAACAAATAATATTTTTAAATTATATCAAAATAACTAAAATCATTATTCTTGGTTTAAATATGAAATTTTGTCTAAATTTGAAATTAAAATGTCTGTAAAAAATAAATATGTTGATACTTTTTTTAGATTTTTTGGTTACAGTATGATTTATTTATGAGAATTTTTGTTTTAAATTTTCAACACTTAGTTATAAAACTGAACATTTTATAATTTTTTAATTACAATGATTTATAATTTTCGAGATTTTGACAAATTTTGTCAAAATTCGAACTTTAAATGCTTATAAAAAAAAATCGTGCCTATGTATTTTTAAATTTTTCAACTGATGTTGTAACAATATATAAGAAAGCTTGTATTAAATTTTCAGACTTTTTGGCCCACCAAATAAAATTTTATTGACAATTATAAAAAAAAAAACTAAAAAATTGAAAACTAAAAATGTCTGTAAACAGCTCAAAACAAATCAAAATATTTTCAAAATTGAATGGTGTATAGAAAATGAGAATATAAACATTTAGTGAAATTTTCATGCATCTACAATTATTTGTTTTTGAATTGCAACAAAATAAGAAAATCGCTACATGAGAAATCGAGTGAATATCTAATCTTGTACAAATTATGAACTTAAAATGCTCATAAAAATTTATTATGACTTCCTTTTAAACTTTTTTTTATTGATAAAATTAGGCAAACTTATGAGGAATCTTGTATTACATTTTCAAATCTTAGATTTAAAAAGAAAAATTTTTATGAATTTCTAACTCAAAATAAATTGCACATTTTCGTCATTTTTACGTATTTTGTCAAAATTTGAACTTTGATTACCTATAAAAAAAATTGTGACTACAGATTTTTAATATTTTTCATCTGCCTTTGAAACTATATATTAGAAGCCTACTATTAAATTTTCAAGATTTTTACCCAACAAATAAAATTTTATTGACATTTATAGAAAAAAAAACTAAAAAAATTGGAAACTGAAAATGTCCGTTAACAGCTCAAAATAAGTCAGAATATTTTGAAAATGCTATGGTGTGCAGAAAATGCATATATAAACATTCGGTCAAAATTTCATGTCTCTACGGTCATTTCTTTTAGAGTTATACTAAAAACCAAAATCGATTTTGTCGAAAATTGGTTTTCCGTAAAAATTCCCGTTTTTCCCAAAATTTTTCATTTGTTTTTCCAGGCGCTCATGAAAACTACTGGGAAATTTTGACTTTTGACCCCCCAAAGTACCAACTAGATTCACTTTCCTATCAGAAAAGGTACTATTGAAGAAAATCGAAGCATTTTTTCTGTCCTTAAACGTGATGACAGACACAAAAATAAAAAAAAAAATAAAAAAAAAAATAAAAAAAAAAATAAAAAAAAAAACACACATCATTGTAAAACCAATACATTCATCGCTTCGCTCAGAATCTAAAAAGTGTTATAATTAAAGTAGCAACTGAAACATAAAAGATAATTTTCAAATTTTATAAAATTGCGGAAAATTAAAAAAACTGGCACCGAAACCTTTAACTAATTGAAATTTAAATTGTTACAGTACGTGCAATATACATATTAAATAAATTATAGTTTTCATTGTAAATACGATAAACCTACGTACCTATACAATTCATTTGTTTCTTACAGTATATAGTTTGTAATATTTATCGAGTAAAATAAATAAAAACAGTTCGAAATTAAATAACATATTATTTATGCTCGGATGGAGGAAAGCCAATAAAGCAACTGGAGTGAATATAGTCAATAATAATAAAAAAAAAACCGGCACTTTTCACTTCGGCAACATCACCCTACCGTGGTTTCGCCTTGTTTGAAAAAGAGTTCCCTCCGGACTTTACAAATGTCATCCTGCATGGCAGACGGCTCCCGAGGTGACCTCACCCTATACAGTATAATAAATATTGAAAATAAAACTAAAAAAAAATCACATTACATATTGCCGGTGAGACTTAAATTGGAAATGATGCCCTTTTAGAACAACAGTCGGGACAATTTGAAAACATTTTAAAAAATCTATGGAAAAACTCACCAATATCTGCTATGCGCAGATAATCTCAATAAACCCGTAAAACCAAATATAATAAAATATAATTATAAAACGTAAAACCTTTTTTATATTTTGTTAATAATTGTAAAATAATAAAAGCATTTATTATAAAAACTTGTTTGTTAACAAATTATAACACAAGTTTATGTGTTATAAAATAATAGTTTTTATCGCCATCATTTCAATCTCCAATATTACAATAGTGAGGGTAGCATAGATAGTGTTCAATTTTCTGTGGACCAATATTGTTTATAACAAAATACCAATACCTTACATTTAAAGAAATAACTTTTTGTGTGGGGGGGAGGAGACATTATGTTACCCTGGTTCATAAAATTTTGAAATATAACCATGATTTCTGAACATGCTATATTACTGCTGTTGAATTGGCATAGGTCATATAGATACAGTGTTCCCCTAACTATCCAACGTGTCATAATTCCTCGGCGTTTCACTTGTCGTTGTGTTTTAATTTCTCAACATGGGCACATGGCACCTTACTTAACCATGCCTTAAAAAGTCTCTCTAATTTAGGTATATATTATGATAAAGACCGCGGTGCATCGTTAAAAAGTATATGGTGGTAAAAAACAGGATGTGAAAACATTTTCGAATTCGAATGATGTAAACACAAGATCAATCGTCTCTACACTTTTTAAAATGTTGACTCTTAATTTAACCTTAAATTGGATATTAAAATTTAAGAATCGACGAATTTTTAAACATAGATTATACAGGATTGAAAAAAAGAAAAAAAAGGGATTATTGATTTCAAATGAACTCGATAACGAAGTTTGGTGACGTCATGTGCGTGACCTTTTATCTCTTTAACATTGCAGCCACACACACTACGATAATCACTTATTAGTTATTAGTTACTATGCACTCAGTCACACAACACGCACATAGGATTACGTCTATTATATTGAATTCCTTAAAAACTATCAGTATCGAATCCACCCAAAACCAACGCTGCAAAAACCGAATTCAAAATATTATATCATAATATAATATTTGCATTGCAAAAGCACCAGGAGACTATAAAATGCTTTCAACATGTTAAAAAAGAGTGAATTAAAATCATATTATGCTGCAGGTATAAAAATATTATCATATAATTAATTACTATGTGTAAGTTCACACAAAATGATAACATAAAATTCGTAATAAATATTGCGTTTAAGAACGAAAAATTATATTTCACAGATTGGCTATTTTTTTTAACGTTACCTAGCGTTTATTTACGTATTGTACGGTTTCATACGTAGGTACCTACTCAAAAAGTAGTCCAACGATATCGGGAATATCAAAATATCTTTAATGTAAAACGAACATGGTTAAAATTTCGTTTAAAACAGTTTAATAGTAAATTTCAATTTCTATACTATGACTATAACTTAGTAGTTTATTTTGTAATTGCAAAAATCTTCTTAAATTACAATTTTTTTCAAAAAAAAGAGCTGCGTATCTGAATCTGTAGAAAATAATTTCCATGGTTATAAAAAAAAAAAAAAACCGAATTGTATTGCGCATTCATATATATCCCAAACCGAAAGGGTTATACATACAGGGTGTCTCGTGAAGATATATCCATTAAACGTAGAAGGGGGCTCGCCGTCCGGATAAAAACCGAGTTTTTGTCGTTTTAAACTAAAAAATTATTTTAAACCATGAGATTAATAAAAATAAAACGTTGAAAAATCAAAATAGTATATAACATATTTATATATTGTGGTCTGTCAATGTACTATGTTTGAGTTTATATAATAATATATGGATAATTAAAAATATATTAGGTCTACTATGACCCAAAAACTGCAGATTCAGTGATCTGTCTATAATACTAATATATTAGGTAGAAAGAGAACTTATATCAACCAATATGGTTATCGAAAATGATAAATAATATTTTATAACCATGTACCTACGTCCTACATCCAAATATAGAGTTATATTGAAGTTATAAAATATATATTTCACTTATCCTATTGCCCTTACGTTTTATTTTTAATGATGAGAGAGGGGGAGGCGATTTTACTCTTTTTTTTCATTTTTCATTTTCAGCTTTTATTTTTCAGGACACACTATAACCCAGTCCCTGTGACAGCTAAGCTACAGTGACGCTCGTGCCGTTGGAGTGTGTGGGGGGGGGGAGGGGCTCAGCACCCCGCGGGTTATTTTGAACTCTTCTAGGGACTGTGGTCCCTGCAGTAACTGCATCCCATAGTAACCAAGCCCACGGAGACAGATTTGTCGGTACTCGGCGCGCTTCACACGATAATATTTACAGACGTCGGGAGTGCGGTGGTACCTCCTCATCGTCTCGAACACTAACGCCGTGCACACCGCAAACGACACGCCGCACATAATACCTGTGGTAGACGGTGCGTGTTAATCGAACGTTCACTAAAAAAATGAACTCGTTCACGTTCACGTTCAGTCGTTAAAAAAGGAACTCGTTCAAGTTCACGTTCGTGTTTTTTTAAACGAACGCGTTCACGTTCACGTTCTTTTAAAAAACGAACGCGTTCATTGGGTCGCGTTCATTTAATTTTTTTTTTATGAATCGTTAGCCTGCAGTCAATATAAAAATTAAAAACCCATAAACGTATATCTATTATACCATAATAGATTACACTTTACCTATTCATGATAAACCGATTAGGTTTATTACAAATTCATGGAAATCATAACATTATTGTTGTATTTCTAGCCGGGGACACTGGAATTTCACGTATTTAATTTATATATTTTGCAATTAAACAAATATTGTAGGAATTATAATGGGAAAAATTAAAATATTATTATTATAATATAATTAATTATTTTATACATAATATAATATTTATTAAATGGTAAATAAATTGAACGTCTTAAAAATTGATCAAATTCATTAAAAATATAAACGTCGTTCACGTTCACGTTCTATTAGCAAAAAACGAGTGACGTTCACGTATCGTTCACTACATATGAACGTGAACGCGTGAACGTGCGTTCATGAACGACGTTCTTTCCAAACACTGGTTGGGTGTACACAACAATATTATTTACCGTCGTGTTTAAAATATATGCGGGGGCGCGTGCGTCGAGATTTCGCGAAAAGTTTCGGCGGCCACATCCGGCGCACGATATAATATTATACTGTTGTGTACGGCGAACGACTTTACGGCCAGGGCACAAAAGTCAACACTCCGCGGTATGCAAATGCGTAAACTTCCAGCGCGACACGCTTAATCCGGCGTTGAAGTAGTGCCGAAAATATAATATTATTGTATAAGTCGATAACCGGCCGGAAGGATTAAAACCTTGCATTTAATTAGAAAACGCTTTAAGCCCCGCCGCGTCCTTCGGCTGGCGTTTTTCGCGGCGTATAATGTATAGTCTAATCTCGCGTCACCGCGGCGCCGAGAGATTGCGGAAAAAAACCCGGCCCGTGTATCATATTATTATGCTGAAACATATTATTATTATTATATTATTATTGTCGTGATATTTTATAATTCGTAGATCACCCGAGCAACGGACGACGAATGCCCTCGGAGTTCATTTCGATATTGCAATAATAATATTATTTCCGAAAACATCTTTCGCAGACGCGGGTGGTGATGTGTAGGGGAGGGGAGGGGTGCGAAAGAAGTCCCTTTCGTTTCCGAAAACTCGTCGCGGTTTTATCGTCTTAATTAAATGTTCTGTTAAATGTTACGATAATATTGCGCAAACGGCCAAGGGGTACTTATATCCAAAAGAATAACCATGTACCTCCTACTATAAATATACGGGGTGATCCTTTTAATGTAAGACGTTATTTTTTTTTTTATTTAAAAAACTAACTTTTTGAAATTATTTCTTTTACAAAATATTAAGTCTTTACAAAATAACATTTTTCTAAAAAATTTACATTTTCTACAATTTATTAACGTTATAATTTTTAGTTTTTTTTATATGACAAGTTATATTTTTATTTTCATATTCCTAAGCAGATACTTTTAAGAGTAGGTATGTCGATCTATAAAAATCACATTTCTGACAAGTAAATATTATTAGTTATAAGTATTTTAAGTTTCGTTGAGTGCAGAAGTGGAGCAACGTTTTACGGCGTACTCACCCCTGGTTGTACCATACTATTCCATTAATCAAAACTTTAAATACCTACTTATAAGTTATAATAACTACTGAAACTAAGTTATAACTCATAAGCTATTAGTCCAAAATTCAATAATTCTAAGTTGAAGTACTCCAAAAAATATTATGCTTTGTTTTAAGGAATTAAAAATGCATGTTGAAATTAAAAAATGTTAAAACATCAAAAACTGAAAACAATAAAAATGATAAAAATATATATTTTCGAAAAATGTTTTAACGACTTAAAATTACGTAAAAAGTAATATTGAATGAATGTCTTAATATGTTAAATAAAATTGATCACCCACCATAGCGTGATTCCTTAGTCGCAAACAATGCGTGTCTTATAGAAAATACAAGCAATTTTTAAAGCGTACTAACTAATAAGTCTAGATTTATGGTTCCGATATTGTAGCATTTTACATATTTTTTTGGTAAGTCCAATATATAACTAAGAGAGAAATACATTTCAGTGAAATGATTTCACTTACCGGAGACAAAAAAAAGCTATTTTTATTTTGCACCTTTTTGCATATTTTGGAAATTTTGAAGATCACTGCACATTTAAAAACACATTTTTGTCAACAAAAATATTAAATGTTGCTTAATGCTTATCGTCTATCGACTATTGCCATCGTATTTTTTATATATATGGTTTTTTTATGAATGCATATTAAATTTTTTTTCTGTAAAACGCGTAACACAATATTTTGAGCTTTTTTTGATGTTTTTACAGAATATCATCGTATATTTCGTAGTTTTTAGAAAATATAAATCCTTCCCATAAACTAACTACTAATAACTAATACGAGAAATATAGATCATAGATAAATCTCAAAGATACCTAAAAGCAAAATCATTTTTATGAGGTTATTGAGTAATTTTATAGTACAATTATACAGAATAATATTATTTTTTTGTTTTGACAAATGTTTTATGTAATTTATTGATTGCTTGATGACTTTGTATACGACTTTTATATAGATGAACATTTTTTGAAACAATACTCACTTAAATTATTTAATGATTCCTTGGAATATTCCTTACAAATTATTACCAGACTTGCGATGAACGAATCGTCGTGTAATGCGAAGTATGATTATAGTTTAATTTGTATTTTAATGGCACGCACGGGTTCAATGTTTATTTGAGCGTAAAACTTGTACGGCATCATAAATGTATATTATGATACGGAAACCAGAAAAATAATATTTTTATAAGACGTAAAATTTGAAATTATGTTCGTCTTTATTTCTCGTGTACGCAGCAAGTTTAAATATCAGTGAACATAAATATTATGGCAATCGGTAGTATATAATATTATATTATTGTATACGTAAAATATACGTACATGTCCACTATTTTATAGTTCGCCTTTACAGTTAGCTTACACTCTATAGAGTCATATAATTATATAAGTCAATGGCGATACGACCAAGATTTGATACACAACAACATCAAATGTCGTATTTTTTAATTATCCGATTATTATATTATGATCAATCATTTTAATATTTTAAACAATTATTTAATAATTACATATTTTTTAAAACTAGAATTTTAAAAAAATGTTGGTGGCTAGAAAATTTGTATGATAAAATTGATGAATATACTGTTAATATAACGGTAGGTATGTCGGTATATGTAAGTATTCCCATTGGAGGAATCTGAATCTCATTTAAGTGCGAGGGATACCTAGGCAGTATCAAAGGTAGGTATTTAAAAAGAACGTAACTAAGAACAAATTTATGTTTTTTTAATAATGTGCTATACACACACATACCCTACTGTTACGTTCAAATGTACGTTTTTGTACTTGTATTAATTTTTTATAATTTCTGGGGGTCTGGACCACTGAACGCCACTCCCCAAAGACATTTTGGCTTTGGGTAATTATATTATACTTCAAGGATTCTTTACACCTAGAAAAAAGGAAGGATACAAGTTTTGAGTAATAAAATTCTATCTCTACCAATGTTTGTGTTATAAAGATGCCTGCTAGTTATACAAAATATAATAGAAGGACTTAGCATAATATAAATATTTCAATATTTTGGTTTAGTAATTAAAAATGTGTATTTTTGTTTAAATCTTATCTATTATATAATACACAGAAAACAGAAATTTGTTGTTTAAAAATATTATCATAATATTATACTAATATTATTCTTAATTATAATATTAGTATAACGTCCTAATAATAATATTATAATATTATCATTACTACAAAATGCTATTTTATCTTTTATATATAATATGATAATATCAAATAAATAGGTACCTATAGTCTTTTATATTCGACATCATGATATAAATTAATTGAAAGTGAATAGCAATATAAAAATAATAATTACAGAAATAAATTTATTATTTTGTTTTTTTCATCGGAAAATCTAGCTATATTTATATTCATGTGTGTATAAAGTAATTTTCATGTTTACAGATAATATTTGCTACTAATTATTATCTATAATCTATAACCAAAAACTAAGGTCTTATGTCCCTGACACTGTCCAATTAAAATTTCGAGTTCAAACCCAGGGGCTTTCGTTTGTGCTCAATCCCTTCCAAAGTAATTCGAAATTTACACTGGGTTGTGCTGAGGATTTGCTGGCACCACCCAATTAAAATCATGGACCTCAAAAACTATTTCCGTGACTAAAACAACGTTATAGTAACAAAACCAGTTTGCTATAAACGTATTATTTTTTAAATTCAATAATTTATATCGACAGTAAAAAAAATATTTTAGATTTAAGAACATTTAAAATACTGGAAAAATATAGACTAAATAAAATGTTATAATTATAAACAAATATGTTAAGATTTAATATAATATAGTCTTAATATTTTGAAGAAAATAGACAATGATTTTAGACTAATGAAATATGTGTAAGAAAATTTAAGGTATACTTTTCTTCTTTTTAGATAAAATAAATAGTGGACGAAAATGTTGTCTCGTTTTTGGAGGGAAATAGTCCCACCTGCATGCCAATGGGCCAAAAGCATACCTAAGTATTTACTACATATTTCTAATAAGGGGGGGGGCAAAAAACAGACATTGAGGAATGCATGCGGCCCGTGGCCGTGGGTTGGACTATACTCTGATCTAAGATAATATGCTCACTACTCAGTCAGGTTAGGTTAGGTTAGATTTTTAGGTTTAAATAATACAAGTAGGTATACAAGTCGTTTGCACACATCCTGACAATTCGGAAAGATTTGCAATACCAAAATGCTTGATTTCAAGAACTCACCATGGAAATTGATTAAATTTATATTATTACCAGTCATAACCATGTTCTCTCTACACCATAATTATTTTCGGTGTAATACTATACCTACTATACTAATATTGTTTTAAAACTTCGATTTTAGTTGAAAGAACTCAATATTTTAAATATGCGCAAACAAGTCATTGTTGATTATTCTCGCGGTGTAATGCAGGTAAACATTTTAAATGAGAAAAACGAGTTGCACGCTTGCACCCCAGATGAAATGAGTGATTTCGTTTTTAACAGGATTTGAGTGCAGTTTACAATCGCCGATATGTCATCGTGTTGTCCCCTGGATAAAGCTTATATGCTATAACAATTCAAAATTAATTGTTTCGGAAAATATTAACTTTTTTTTTTTAAATTTTAGATTTATGTTTTTCTAAAACCATAAAATATTTAATTTTTTTTTACCTTTATATTTATTGGTGAAACCAATATCAACTTTTGGTTTTCAATTGGTAACATATAATAAAAAAATCATGAATTAATAAAACCATTTTTCTTTATGAATTTACGCTCTAGCTAACGCTCTAACATTTTTATTTTCGTTGATTGTTTTGCGAGATACGGCTCCTCAAAGTAATAGTGGTTGAAGGAGGATTATTGCGTCATTGATTATACTATTTTTTTCAATTGTAAAGACCAGGAATTAGTGATGAATTCGATATCGTTGAACACAAAGTAACAAAATAAATAAGAATTAATAAATAATATCTATTGTACTTTGAACCCTAATAATTTATTAACTTATCGACTAATTGGATATACTGAATTAGGTAGGTATCTATAAAAACGATATTTGCAGTGGTACCTACTATAACACCTCCTTCAACCACCAATACTTTGAGAGCTCCTCAAAAAGGAATCAACGAAAAATAAAAATTTTAAAGCTTAAATACATAACAAAAATTGTTTTATTAGTTCATGATCTTTTTATTATATGTTACCATTTGAAAATTAAAAGTCGATAGTAATTATAAGGCTGAAAAAAATTTAAATATTATATGGTTTCAGAAAAACATAAAACTAAAAGTTTAAAATAAAAAAAATTCAACAAAAGTTAATACTTTTTGAAATAATTAGTGTACCCACTTAAATGGATCACTCTGTATATATAAACACTGCAAATACACTTTTACTTCTTATGGCAAAAATTTCAAGCCGTCATCGATTTAATAAAATGGATAATAATATACTAGATATATAATATCAGTTCTTGTCGTATATACACACAAAAATATATTATATGAATAACAGCTCATTAAAATATATAATAAGTAATAACCATTGTATTAATTTGGTGGTTTGATATTTGGAGTATATCTACTTGGCTTTAAAAAAAATTTAAAGTGATACTAGTAGGTCTATAAGTAGGTACCTACAATGTGCATGAAACGCAGTGGGCAGTGGCCAAAGAGCACATTATGTTGTTACAAGAAATGTCTTTTTTGAAATTCTCGTTTTATTTAAAAATTTTCGAAATGCGTCATGCTGGGTGGGTAGGTTAGTACACAATCATTTCATCGTTTACAATACAAAAAAAAAGAGTCTTTAATTTATTTTATCAGTCGTCACACGGCGTTGTTTCATTATTCATGTACATAATACATTTTTTTTTTTTACGGTGTCAAATTCAAACTTCTTCCACGTTTTTATTCGGAACACGTTTTCCTCGGCGTCGAGAGCAAAAGTACCTACGTGTATATATACGGTTTCGTGCTAACCAAAAAGATCAAATGTATTTTACTGGTGTATCCGTGGCGACGTTTTATTGTTCGGACAATAATTGTTGAGAGTAGACATCTGCAGAGGCTATAAAAAAGACAAATCACACAAGTCACAATAACAAAACGAGAAAAAATAGGGCTACAAAATTATTTTCATATCGAAAATCTAACGTCTACGACTTAGGTACCTACTGTAATGTGTGGTGATTTAAAATATATTTTATATTACGATTTCAAAATTTTTTTTTATGCAGCCATATGCTGGTATCTACTTGTTCTGTGTTATACCGAAATGCATTCTTAATTAATAATATGTCAATATCTAGTTGATACGTGTTGTATATAGTTTAAAAAGATAATAATAATTAATAATCATACCTAACTGGCCTTTGGCAAACTAATCGGTATGAAAACTATTTGAAACTGGTTAGTCGACCGTTTGTATAATTACCTACGCAAAATATGTAACTTTGACATCATAGTCTATATGGGTCGGGGTTCTATATATTTCACTCCTAAATTCTGACTGGCGATTTCATATTTCCCAGGAGCTCTATGATTGAATCCCCACCGGCCACTACCTATATTATAACATTTATTAATATTATATAATATACTCGGTGCATGGGTAAACTGCATTTTGTGTTAAACATCAGTTTTTTATTACATCCATTTTTATTACAATCCTTTTTATTCTGGACTCATTGATATTCAATACATTTTTTAGTGCACACATTTTCGAACGCTTTTAATAATAAATACATTTGAAAAATTTATTTTTTGTGTTTTAAAATAATTAAATAGCGCGTATTTCAATGTTATCCATTTTATAATAGAAATATTGAATTACGAGTAAGAACAATATTAAATACATAAACATACATGGACGCTCTAAACTCATACAGAATTATTGTTAAAACTTATAACTATAACACAAAAGCTATCAATTTTGAATTTATACACGAAAACAAGTACAGTCGATATTCAGTAATATTAGGTACCTATATCATATTAGGTACATATTATACCTCATTATATTTTATATAGGTAGATGATTTTTTTGTACATTATCATATTAATTTGATGACCACCACTGTGACTTTATTATTAACATTAATTACCAAATTAGCTCCACTCGCCTCCACTAAATCATAGTAAAAGCAGCGTTCGCTTATTATATCGACTATATCAGCAGCCAACGACCAACTTACATACACACTACCTAACTATTTTAACATTTTACCTATTAGGCAGTATTTTTAAGCTCGTTAAGCTACCTATGTGTAAACTACATAATATTTCTTGCATGCAGATTTGAGTGGAGTTATAATTGTTATAATATTAGGGCTAAAAATGTAATACTTAAAATAAACCCAATAAATGCTGTAAAAATTCAAAAAAAAAACTTCTTGATCAGAATAAAAATTACATAAATCGTTTATGTTATATAAAGCATAAGGATATTTTATACTATGTACCTATAGCAAAATCAAAGATTAATAACATTAATTTATTATTAACCTATATAATATATCATATTATATTATCTATAATTTTTTGTTGTTATAAGAGCCTCAAATTGATTTTATTTTTTTATTTAACCATAAACAAATAATTATATCCAATAATTTACCTTTTATATAAATGCTTCTGTATAATGTATAAGGTTCGTTATTATACAATAATAATTATATAATTTATGTTCATAATATATCGAATTTAAAATATATAATCATGTTATATCACAATTTTATAGGATCTTTATAAGTATTGTGCGTTGATATTTCAAACATAAACAAAAAAACTTGTTTAACGCCTTGTTTTTATACGCTTTTTTTGTTTGAATTAAAATCACGTTTTAAACAAACGCTTTTTGTAGTTTTGTTTTTGTTCAAAAAGCTATAAAGTATAAAATAAATTCAATAATATTTATTATTGAAATATATGTTTACCAAAATCGATGCTGTAGGAATAAATTATAACTGCGTGGTGACAACCGACACATTATGATATAAATAAGCGGACAAACAGTAATCATTAGGTATACCTATCTCATTATTTATTCATCCATTATATTATTACAAATTAAATCTTTTAACTAATTAAATCACATTTAAAATTTGAACCATTTTGATTACTTATTATTATAGTGTGGTAGTGTGCATTAACTTTTGGTTTCTATATTATATGAATGTTATTGATGTCGCCATGTTGTAATTCATATAAAAAAGTATATGTCTAAACGTTTCGTAAATCATTTAGGTAGGAAATACAAAATAATATGATTGCATGTATCATCCGCCACGATGGCTGGTGGGCGTGGTATGTCTCCTCTTTCCAAGTAAACTATCACTCTTGTCCTCCTACCAATCCTCCTTCCCCTTGTCCCCTTATATCACCGTTGTCCGTCCGTCCGTTAGTTATCAGTATAATAGTACATATAATTACGATTGTTGGTATTCATATTGTTCCATTTTAATATTAGTATATTGGTAATATTTAAAAACAATAAACTAGAATTAATACATTTAACTAGGGACTTATAATTCTTATTAAAACTTTAATACTACTGTTAATAAATTATAGGTATATTACTTTATGACGGTTATAATCAAAGTACTAGCTTGTGTTAAAAAGTATCAAAATAATATGAGGATTAAATTATAGATCCATACTTCCTTATAATATTAAAAAATAGGTTCCACGGTATAAAGGATACCAAATTATTTTTAAATTGTATGTGGAATTATAAACTATTTGCATTGTGTTATAATACGATAAGAAACCAATAATTGAGCAGCACACTCGCAGTGAGTTTTCCCAACTAGTAACTTGGTTCTCATTATAACAATATACGACGATTTATTTTCTTTTTATATAATTTTTAAGAGTTAAACTCTGTATAGTAAAATTGTTATTGTATTAAGAATCTTCATTTAATGACAATTGACAGCTATTTGTTATTATAAGTGAATTTCAGAATTTCAGTTACATAATAACATTAATATTATCACTAAATCTATAAAAAAAATATACTATTATATTTATCATTCATGTGACTATTTATGGAAGTTTCACGGTACCATTGAATTCTAAACATTGTAAGAATTTAAAAAATAATACTAGAACATGTATTGGTATACGCCATATACCTACTTCAACAGACTTAAAGTTCAATTTTCCTAGGTTGGAAACTGGGAAACACTTATAAATTCACCTAGATCCGGTAATTGCTGAGATCCTGTGGTATTTTCGATAGGTAATACCGTAGATACCAGGGTAAACGGAAAAAAGGTCCCCGGAAATAAAGTTTCGGAAAAAAAGTCCCCGGAAAAAAAGTCCCACGGAAAAAAGTGGGACTTTTTTTCCGTGAGACTTTCTTACCGGGGACTTTTTTCCGGGGACTTTTTTTCCGAGACTTTTTTTCCGGGGACTTTTTTTCCTAATATCAGATACCAGTAGTAAACAAATAACAAATACCGGTATCACAATTTGAAATACCGAATGCTCTATTGTATAGGCTAGGTACACAGTATCTTATAATAGTAAAATAATTTATATTATAAGTAAATTACTTTATTAATTATTATATAGTAAACTATAGTATATATTTATTAAGGAGAGGGATACAAAACGCATAAATAATATTTAGTTCAACTTATTAATTGTTAATTTAATATGTTATATATATTATTATCATCAGTATAAATTATAACATATTATTATGTACAAAATTGAAAATATAATACAAGATTTTCAAGAAGAAAAAAAGGGCGGGTAAGTGTATGTCGCTCTGCTGTACAGTAGGTTACAAGTGAGTCACTGTAATGGATTGTGTTAGATTTTTATCCAATGATATAATATCATTGAATAAGAAAAACGATTCTGAGCGAAGACGGTCAGTCAGTCTATAATATCTTACTAAGTCTAAATGTATTTGATGATATTATTGTGAATAAAGTAATTCATTTTAGTATTATAGGCATTAGTATTTACTATAGTTGGTTAAATTCATTTTTCTCAAAAAAATTATATTTTAAAATGCCATTGCGTGTATATAAAATATAACAATATATTCTAAAAGTTTCATATACCAACAAATAATATTTTTAAATTATATCAAAATAACTAAAATCATTATTCTTGGTTTAAATATGAAATGTTGTCTAAATTTGAAATTAAAATGTCTGTAAAAAATAAATATGTTGATATATTTTTTAGATTTTTTGGTTACAGTATGATTTATTTATGAGAATTTTTGTTTTAAATTTTCAACACTTAGTTATAAAAACTGAACATTTTATAATTTTTTAATTACAATGATTTATAATTTTCGAGATTTTGACAAATTTTGTCAAAATTCGAACTTTAAATGCTTATAAAAAAAAATCGTGCCTATGTATTTTTAAAATTTTTCAACTGATGTTGTAACAATATATAAGAAAGCTTGTATTAAATTTTCAGACTTTTTGGCCCACCAAATAAAATTTTATTGACAATTATAAAAAAAAAAACTAAAAAAATTGAAAACTAAAATGTCTGTAAACAGCTCAAAACAAATCAAAATATTTTCAAAATTGAATGGTGTATAGAAATAGCTTATATAAACATTCAGTGAAATTTTCATGCATCTACAGTTATTTGTTTTGAATTGCAACAAAATAAGAAAATCGCTACATGAGAAATCGAGTGAATATCTAATCTTGTACAAATTTGAACTTAAAATGCTCATAAAAATTTATTATGACTTGCTTTTAAACTTTTTTTTATTGATAAAATTAGGCAAACTTATGAGGAATCTTGTATTACATTTTCAAATCTTAGATTTAAAAAGAAAAATTTTTATGAATTTCTAACTCAAAATAAATTGCACATTTTCGTCATTTTACGTATTTTGTCAAAATTTCAACTTTAAATGCTTAAAAAAAAAAATTGTGACTACAGATTTTTAATATTTTTCATCTGCCTTTGAAACTATATATTAGAAGCCTACTATTAAATTTTCAAGATTTTTTACCCAACAAATAAAATTTTATTGACATTTATAGAAAAAAAAACTAAAAAAATTGGAAACTGAAAATGTCCGTTAACAGCTCAAAATAAGTCAGACTATTTTGAAAATGATATGGTGTGTAGAAAATGCTTATATAAACATTCGGTCAAAATTTCATGTCTCTACGGTCATTTCTTTTAGAGTTATACCAAAAACCAAAATCGATTTTGTCGAAAATTGGTTTTCCGTAAAAATTCCCGTTTTTCCCATAATTTTTCATTTGTTTTTCCAGGCGCTCATGAAAACTACTGGGAAATTTTGACTTTTGACCCCCAAAGTACCAACTAGATTCACTTTCCTATCAGAAAAGGTACTATTGAAGAAAATCGAAGCATTTTTACTGTCCTAAAACGTGATGACAGACACAAAAAAAAAAAAATAAAAAAAAAAATAAAAAAAAAAACACACATCATTGTAAAACCAATACATTCATCGCTCCGCTCAGAATCTAAAATTCGATATAATATAATTCTATCTACAGACACTACAGAGAATTATAGTTACATACTGATTTCTCGAAATGTTGATTCTGGAACATTGACTTCCAGACTATTCGTATAACTATATATTAACGAATTGTTATTATTTCCAGAAATAATAATGACAATTTCATTGAAATAGAAAACTGGCATTCCCGGTACACAGTAGATATCTTCAATCTATATTTATTTTGATACAAAAAACCGCCGGAATGAGTTTATTATCGATTACATGGAAATTGGAATTTAATTTATTATTATTTTTTAATGACAAAATAGACTGTATACTGTATAGGACACATAACAGTTACTACACAAATAATAATATTATAACTATTGATATTCTTTAACAGATTTACGATTTTATAATTATTACTTATTAGTTGCTACTATAATTCGGCATTATAAATAGATGACAAATTATCCATTCGAATTTGGGGATCTATCGGTTTCAATTTCACGGTTCATGTAAATAAATGATTTAGTATTTCGGTCCCAAGATTTTTAAAGGTTTCTGTCAAAAACTAGTTTTGCAATATGTCGTATCTGGTGTACAGTTGTAGGTATTCAGCGTACCTCGTCGTTGAGTAGGTCATAAAATATCCATAATATTTAACTCAAAAAAAGGGGGTCAAGTGGATGTCGCTCCGCTGTACAGTAGGCTACAAGTAGATCACTGTACTATAATGGATGGTATTAAATTTGAATTCAATGATATAATATCATTGTATAAGAAAAACGATTCTGAGCGGAGACGGTATGTCAGTCTAGGATATTTTAAATTATATTGATATTGTTATTATACGGTAGCTGCTAAGTTGAATTAATATTATTCATATTATTTAATTATTAACCTAAAATTATCAGTGATGCTATGAAAATATTATAATATATACTTTTACTCGTTAAAGTTGATTTTAATATGTAATTCCGTCCAAATTTGAACTTAAAATGTCTATAAAAAATAACTGTGTTTAAATATTTTTTAGATTTTTTGAATACAGTATGTACTATTTATTAGAATCTTTATTTTAAATTTTCAATCCTTAGTTAAGAAAACTGAACATTTTATAATTGTTTAATTACAATGATTGATAATTTTCGAGATTTTGATAAATTTTGTCAAAATTCGAACTTTAAATGATTATAAAAAAAATGTGTGCCTATGTATTTTTAATATTTTTCAATTGCTATTGTAATAATATATCAGGAGCCTTGTATTAAATTTTCATTATTTTTGGCCCAACAAATAAAATTTTATTGATATTAATAGAAAAAAAAACTAAAAAATTTGAAAACTGAAATCGTCCGTAAAAAGCTGAAAAACAGTCAAAATATATTCAAAATTAGATGGTGTATAGAAATAGCTTATATAAACATTCAGTGAAATTTTCATGCATCTACAGTTATTTGTTTTTGAATTGCAACAAAATAAGAAAATCGCTACATGAGAAATCGAGTGAATATCTAATCTTGTACAAATTTGAACTTAAAATGCTCATAAAAATTTATTATGACTTGCTTATAAACTTTTTTTATTGATAAAATTAGGCAAACTTATGAGGAATCTTGTATTACATTTTCAAATCTTAGATTTAAAAAGAAAAATTTTTATGAATTTCTAACTCAAAATAAATTGCAAATTTTCGTCATTTTTACGTATTTTGTCAAAATTTGAACTTTGATTACATATAAATAAAAATTGTGACTACGGATTTTCAATATTTTTCATCTGCCTTTGAAACTATATATTAGAAGCCTACTATTAAATTTTCAAGATTTTTACCCAACAAATAAAATTTTATTGACATTTATAGAAAAAAAAACTAAAAAAATTGGAAACTGAAAATGTCCGTTAACAGCTCAAAATAAGTCAGAATATTTTGAAAATGCTATGGTGTGCAGAAAATGCATATATAAACATTCGGTCAAAATTTCATGTCTCTACGGTCATTTCTTTTAGAGTTATACTAAAAACCAAAATCGATTTTGTCGAAAATTGGTTTTCCGTAAAAATTCCCGTTTTTCCCATAATTTTTCATTTGTTTTTCCAGGCGCTCATGAAAACTACTGGGAAATTTTGACTTTTGACCCCCCAAAGTACCAACTAGATTCACTTTCCTATCAGAAAAGGTACTATTGAAGAAAATCGAAGCATTTTTTCTGTCCTAAAACGTGATGACAGACACAAAATAAAAAAAAAAAAAATAAAAAATAAAAAAATAAAAAAAAATAAAAAATAAAAAATAAAAAATAAAAACTAAAAAAAACACACATCATTGTAAAACCAATACATTCATCGCTTCGCTCAGAATCTAAAATGTCTTTATTTATATAAAATTAATACTCGCGACTGTTAAGATTATTTTATATTTTTTCTTTGTTTCAGCCATTTGACAGCACTCAGATCATTGCTGCGAGTAGGTCCTTTTTTACAATGTCCGATAACGATAACAATAGTAGACCATAGTACCAAAAAACAAAATAAAACAAAGATTTACTCGTATGTAAATTGAAACATCAATGTGATTTAAATAATTTACCGGAAGCCCGAAGGACTTCCAACAACTAGTCCACGAGTCTGACAACTGCTGCAGGAAGTTGCAATGAGACGGGACAGTCCAGGAAATATCTGAAGTTGAAATACAAAAAAACTACAAAATATAAAATTAATGTGTAACACAATATCGTTATTTACAAATCCCATACCAGAAGTAATTTCGGGCCTCTGCAGTAGTCTACACACCAAACCAATTACGCAGTATGCACATGCGACTAGACTGAGTGCATAATTAATTATTATCGTGGTATCAGGCAGTGAACGGGTCCTAAAAAAAACATGTGCAGGGCGTCATATAAAGAGCAAACATAAAAAAAATATTAGAAATTTAAAACTTTAAGTCGCGTTGTTATTAATTCTCATATAATATCTTCGTTCTATATTTTAATAACGTTTCACGTTTGGCTATTTCTTTTTTGGGCGTCCTGTACAATGTACATATTATAATATTTATTATATCTAAGAAGCACAAAAGTGGAAGTCCTAGCAAAACTGATCTGAGGTGGTACTAAACAAACTCTACGACCTGACGTCCGAACAAATAGTGCATAATTGTGGTTCGTTGACATTAAGATCCGTGACGCAGTTGAACTTACAAAAAACATGTGTATAGCGTCCAATAAATAGTTAACATCCAATAAATATTTTAAATGTACAACTTTAAATCTTCTCGTTCTTAAATTAATGTACTATATCTTCATTATACTTGTACAATGTTTAACCATATCTTGATTGGGTGTCCTGTACTGCTGTGCATATTATAATAATATATTATATTATATTGATAAAAGCTTAAGTCCTCACAAAACTGCGCTCAGACGGTACTAATAGCAAACTATATAATATGACCTGATGAATAGTGCATGATTATGGTGCATTGGTATGAGACCCACTTGCACTGTTCAACTTATAAAAAATGTGTGAAGGGCGTCCAGTAGAGTGCAAATACCAACCAAATATTTTAAATTTAAAACATCATGTCATTGTTCTTTAATTATCATATATTTGCGTTGACATGAAGAACTTGCACTGTTGAAACTATAAAAATGTGTATAGGATGTCCAGTAAACAGAAAACATCAATACCAAATATTTGAAATTGAAAACTTCAAGTCACGTTGTTCTTAAACTATCATAATAGTTATATTATCTTCATTCTATTTGTATAATTGTATGACGTTTGATCATGTCTCTATTAGGCGACCTGTATCCATAATATTATAATATTATACATATTTATATATAGGTAAAACATATATAACATAAAAGTGGAAATCCTAGAAAAATAACGTTCATGCGGTCCTAACGAAATTATACGACCTGTCGTCCTCACTAATAGTCAGTGTTGAGCATTATCTAGATAAATTATCTAAATAATTTATCTAGATAAATAATTAATTATCTTTTATCTTATCTAGATAATAAACAAAATTAGTTATCTGATGAATTATCTTAGATGAATTATTGAGTTATCTAACGTAATTCATCTAGATAAATAAATATATTTATTCAAAAAGTTCGAAAAATTGAACTTGTAAGTTTTAACCTATTAAAGTCCTATGATTCCAATCATCCTTGCACAAATACAGAACAATAACAAAGTAATAGGTTATAGGTAATAATTTTCCATGCTACTTTTATGTTATTTCTAAATTCTAATTATCCCGATTTATACGGGCTACGGCCGAATATGTTGCAACGTTGTGTCGTCGACTCGTCGACCGCCGTGTACACCATAAACCAAAGTCCATAATTTATTATTGGGATTTACTATTTTATATATTTTAGAATATATGTGTTAACCATTATTTGTATAACAAATTACATTTTATGTTTAATAATTAATTACTATTATTTTAAAATATATTAATAAATTGTTTTATAAAATTATAATATACCTAGGTACAACTAATGTATTTTTTTTAAAACTAAGTACTTATTATTTATTATTTATTTCCCATACATAAATGTACACAATGGTCAATGGCAGATCTAGGATTTTTTTTTTAGGGGGACGGGTAAATTAAAATAATTTTATCTTTTTTTTTATCCAGATAAATAGTGTTTTATCTTTTATCTTTATCTAGATAATTTAGATTTTAACTATCTTCTATCTTTATCTAGATAAATTGTATCCAATTATCTTTTATCTTTATCTAGATAAATTTTTAGTTATCTTTGCGCAACACTGCTAATAGTGCATAAGTATGGTACTATGGTTCGTTGACACGAAGACCCGCGTACACAGTTGAACCTACAAAAATATGTTCAGGGCGTCCAGTAAAAACATCTCTTTTTTGTATATTATATTGTGTATAAAAGTGAGAATCCCGACAAAACTGCGATTCTGCATTATAGCTGTAAGAGGCCACATGTATTTTGTCTCGCCGTAGTTGTCAAACCGTCTTGTACAGTCGTTTTTGAAAATGTTGCATTTGACCGTCCGCAAAAAACACTAATTGAAATTCTTTTACAATGTATTGTATATTGGATTAAACCATGTTGTGTACTGTGTATAGTGTTTATTTTTTGATTGCCACGCGATGCCCGATGTTTTGGCCAGAATTGAAAAGAATACACCTATGAGTATAATTTATTATAAAAACGTTATGTCGTAGTTAAGCAATTGTCGACGCGTAATATGAAATCTATACATATAGGTACTTGAAAAAAATATTTAATGTTTACAGGAGTTTCACATAGGCACATAGTACTCATCATCTCTTACGCCAAGGTTTTCCAAATCTATTTAAATAATTATTAAAAAGTTAGAATTGCCGTATTTGAAAACCATGTAAAAGATAATTAAGACCTTTAATCACGTCACATAATTACATACCAAATTGTAAAATTTAAAAAGTGGGCTAGCGGTAATCTGCACTTTGCTGTATAGTAGGTGTTGATAGTAGGTAACCTCTTTATTAAGTGTATACTAAGTGTACATCAAATGTACCAACTAGATCCAATTTGCTACCAGAAACTACCTTTGAAGACTGAAGTTGTAGATCGAAGCATTTTACACTATATTGCTTGTACATGAATACAAGCAAAAATTACATCATTCTAAAATCAATGCAATATTCATCGCTCCACTCAGAATTAAAAAAATGATTTATTACCTACTTGAAAAAATATGCATATTATTATGATTATGTACAGTTGCTTTTTTAATCATTCTCATACAAAAACGTTCTCAATCCGTCAGGGTTTTATATTTATTATAGTTTGCTGCAGTCGTGGTCGTTTTGTACTGCTGCAGGGACAAAGTAGTCAAATATTTATTTAGCACGGGTATACTTATCTAGAGGTTAGGGCATGTCTGTGGTTAAATATTGGTCAATTTTGATCGAAAATTTAAACGTTCATAGAAATGGTTCAAAGCACAAATAACACTCCTTGAAGTCATACGAATTATATGCTCTAATATATTTTGTGTTTAAGTTGTATCCTTATTTTAAAGGTTAACCCCTCAACTTGACCGTTAAAATTATTAATATTAATTCATACAGCGTTTCTACTCTCATTTTTTTATCTATATTTACGGCCTTCCCGTCATTGTTGATTATTTATTATAATGTATAGCATATTATAGATACGTTGACTGCAGCGGCACTTTTTAAAAGAATAACCACAAGATTAATTTAATTAAAATAAAATATTTCTAATCGGTAATATTCTACAAAGTACAAAGTAGTTAAATTTGGATATTTTTCCAAGCTCGGAGTTGCGTGCCCATAGCGTGGTGTATAGGCAATGTCGGATTATGATTATACATATTAGGCCAGGGGTGGGCAATTAAATTTTATGGTGGTCCAGATAATTTGAAAAAAAAATTTGAAGGGCCAGAAAAATAAATAAATATTGGTTAATAGTTAATATATTTTTGTTGTAAAAATACAGTTTAAGTTTTTTAAAGCAAATTATTGAATAATATGATATAATATTAAACATTTTTTTTTAAATTTACAGGTTCTCTTGGAGAACAACTGATTCGCAGTGTATTGAGGCGGAGATCAGTTATTTTCGGACGATATTTATTCTTTAAAAACTTAATTTTGGAGAACGAAGTTCTACATATTATGTATTTATGTGGAGCCAAAATACATCGTAAAAGTAGATAAAATATCTATAATTATGTGCGGAAAACAGAGATTAAAAAAAAATATTTTTGGCAGTCGAGTTATAAATCCCCTCCACGCGGCGGTTTTGGCCCGCGGACTGCTTATTACAAAACCCCTCTCCTGTATCAGGCAAATTAGGCACACACATAGGGCCTCCGTGATAACGAAAAACATTTTTTTTTTTTTTAATCACACATTTAATTTACAGATTAACAGAATAAAAGTAAAAATGAATATTGCACTGTATTTTATGTAGTAGAACATATTATTATATTTTGGATTTTGTCGAATTATAAATACCTACTTGATAATATTTATTGTAAATGATCAGAATATTACCGTCGTGCGTTACAAGCTGACCGCCGTAAATGTTTGAAGTTAAAATCTATTTAAACTAAGCATTACAATTTACTATACTTAATGTATTTTTAATAATCGATGAAGAATCATTTTTTTAATTAGTAGAAAACCCCAAAATATTAATTAATTTTTTCTGTAAATGAATGAGAGTCTTGCTGTCTAAGTCTTATAATTGTTTGCCTGAAAATCTAATTACCCACGCTAAAAATTTATTTTTAAATATAAAATCAACAATATAGTTTATATATTATGAAAGATTTGGGGATTCATTTTTAACATGATTTATTATTTAAAATTAATCATATTATGATAATATTAAATAAATAATATATGATGCTTGGTTTCGTTAAAAGAAATTTTCAACATTTAAATGTTATTACTTTGTTTGATCTCTTGTATGTTTTTCCTTAAAATTTGGCTCATTAAATTGGTCATATAATTTATCAACTTATATCAATGATATTTAAGTTGATCAATACACATTTTCAGAGAGAGTATCATTTCACAAATCTAAAATATTCCCACCTATATCTAGAGAAACTTATGATATGATTCCCTGGTCTCTCGAACTTCAAAGACCATTAAGGCGGATGTAATATTTGTATATTATGATTAATATTGACTGTCCATATTTATTGGCACAATTAAGTATTCAAGTTCCATCATATTTCTCTTGAAGAAAATAATTATGTGTTGTACCATATTTTTTGAAACATCTGATTCTGATTTCTTTTTTCCTCACGCAGTCATGATGGTTTTAAATTCAACGTTTTGCTAATTATAACATTGTTAAAATATTATAACCTGTAATTATTTAAAAGATTTTTTTTTGCATTAATGTAAATAATATGCAATTATATTATAAAAGACCTAGGTCCGTTAAACTGTTCAAAAATAAATAAATGTGAATCAATGTCCCTCGTATCCAGCGTGGTGGTACCATGAAAAAATGTCTCAAACTAAAAATTAAAAATTAATGGTTAATTTTATTTAAAAATGTAACTTAGTTTTAATACTTCATTTTAAAATTTAACGTGGAGTTAACAAGTTATACATATATGTTACAAAAGTAACTAATTGAACTAAAAATTACGAGTTATTAAATTTAATTTTAATTTTTAACTCATAAATGTTATTTAACTAATGACCTTTATCCTTTGCATAAACGACTTTATTGTAATCGACGTACAGCCCTGAGCCCGGTAAACAAAGCGTGTAAGTACGCTATAGGTATAGTCGTTTAGACGTAAAGTGCCTTAATAAGAGGTAATACAAAGTGTAATGATTGACTCATAAAATGCGTGTGTGTGTCCCCTTCCCTCCCGTCACGGTTTTAACTACAGTTAGTGTTATATTATGTACATTTAATAATACACGAATCGATATTTTGTCAAAGTGATAGGTACAATGTTTTTCACTATTAAAAAAAAAACTGTTTTGGTTCCCCTAATTAGTTCATATTTTAGTAATTTAGGGGCAAAGGTGGCAAGTTTTTAGTCTTATAAAAGCAGACAGCAGTTAACAAGTACAGTCGTTGCCAGATAGTTTGGCACGGCGGCGGTGGCCCTTTTCAGTAGATGTACACATCATTTTTATTACCTTTACCTATCTGGTTATTTTTCTGATTTTTTTTGTTGGTGTGGTCTAAATTTCTGGGGTTATTTTTGGGAAGTTATTCATTAGAAGATTCTTTTATTTACATAAACATATATTTTTTCAGGAAGAAATATCTATTGTCTATTTGTGTAATTCTTCACACTCTAGGAAGACATATTACAGGCTGTGAACCAGGACCTGTGTAATAATTAAAATTAATCAAATGGGAACCTATTTTTTTGTGAGAACTCTTATCGGCCAATTATGACAAACCCAATATATTTTTGTACCTACACCGTTCCTTGATTTAGATAGAACCTGCAGCCTAACCTGGAAATGGAAACAATATTTTCAAACTCATACATAATTTAACTATGTATCACCATTCGTTTAAACTATAGTGTGAAATTCCACATATATTATTTTTTACATATTATATTCTAGATCAGGCCATAAAATATATTTATTTGAAACATATAATCCAAGAATTGACTATACCTACTATGTTATATTATCTCACAAACTCTAAACATACAAAGAAAAAGAAATAATAAATAAGGTTGTCACATTTTAGAAAAAAACATGTCAATGAATGTTTAGTTATATTCTCTTAAATATTTTTTTTTAAACGTCTAGCACTACCGTAGGTTATGGTATAACAACAATGGTAAGACCGACATGAAATATCGTCTTTACCTTTTTGACAGTTAGAAGTCCCGGTTCGGATCCTATAAATGTCAAGAACAATATCGGTACCAAAGTCAAAATTACAATAAATATACGAGGGTAGGTTAGTGAACACGACCGGTTCGGACCGATAATATAATCCTATTGTGCGTGTAAGCGAACGTGGCCTTGTCTGAATGCGACGACCCTTCGGGTCGACCACCATTGAAAAGGCGTCAGCCTATAGCCCCACAGGATTCATTTTCTTTGTGAAGATAAAAATTAAATGTACCATATCAAACAATCACGGCGCCGATCGTAGATCGTTATAGTGAATCGTTAAGTTATTTTTTGTTGTATTGGAAAATAAGAATAATGCGACGGATCCGTGTCTACAGCATTTGACAATTGATACCGCCACGTGATAAGCATTATTATATGAGACATAAGGAACAAATGAAAAGTTTAAACACATCAATGCAGGGTAACAGAATGACCAGGATCCATGTGGACATCGAATATAAATTCAAAACCGAAGAAACTATTGTTCATAAGCCCCTCCAAACCCAAAACACGATTCCTGAAACACACGTTAACACGACCTAGGTATCAGTATTATTATCTGTAAAATAGGTCAGCGGGGCAGAGGGTGTCTTTACGAGTTTTAATGCTGTACCTATATAGTCACCGGATGTCCAGACTGTATCGCACTTCTCAATCGCACCTACAACCGAACGCACCTCTGTTCATATACGTACGCAGTGTCTTCGTCCGCGATTAAATTATATTATTAATCATGAATGAACTACGAGATTTATATATACAACCAGGTATTTTATACAATATATTATAATATTATTAAAATTTAATATGTGTATAATATTGCAGCTCTTACGTTTTTAGACGTAATTATTATTTTTGTTTCTATTAACATTTTTTTTTTTCTAGATGAACTTATATGTACAAATTGTGATCGTACCCGTAATTTGAGGTCTGGAATTGAAGGACACCTTTTAAATGTTCATAATATAGATAAAAATGGACAACCAGTGACTGCAAAAAAACCCGCCAAACGCCGTAAGTTTATAATAATATCATATTATATTATATTTTAATATTTTATATTAAATAATAAGGCCCTTGTTCGATATGCCATTTACACTAATTTTTTATCGTAGTACATTATAATATTCTATTCCTACCGTAAATATTGTATTTTTATCTTTGAAATATAATATTTTTGAAATTTTTATTTAATCTTTTTCTATTTAACGCTAATAAATACGCTTCCAAATCGTATGATTTGGTAACTCTGCAGATATAAAAGGTAGGTAGTTAGCAAACTAAATCAGAGTGTATTCCCGGTACTAGGTATATACAAATTAATGGTCGGTAGGCACTTACTTATATTATAGGTAGCAGCGACTAGCAGGTAGCACATAGTAGCACCTAGTCATAGAGTGACTAATTAATACTTAAAATGCTATATTTTTTTATCGTACATTAATTATATATTGTTTTCAATATTACTAAGTCAGTGCCGCAACTACACATTATGAGGCTGGTGTGTAAATCTTAATCTTTATTTTTTCAAAAAATTTTTACTTTATTACCATCTTTAAACAAAATAAAATGATAGCCGTCGTTTATATTATGGAAGGTAGTCTAGCAGACCTTTGAATTTAAGTAGTTTTAAGTTTAAAATGTTTTCCTTTTTTTCATAGATGTCATATAATATTTGTTAAGATTATAATAAATAGTGTAGATGCGAAACTATGGCATGGAAGAATATACCTGTATGAATGCAGCTTTTTTATAAATTTACAGACCATCTGTTGTTTTACTTGAACAAACTTTTTTAATCTACTTTTCCAATATAATAATAATTGTTCAACTTAAAAATTTAAAAATTTAAATATTATTTAGGATAATAATTATAATAAGCACTAAGCACTCACACAATAAGTGTAGACAAAATAATTATATTGTTTCATTTTAGGTACCTATAATTTTAATTCAGCTGCTAAATATGAATACATTTTAAGGTATATTAATATAGGTACCTATTTATAAAATATTAATTAAAAACAAAAAATTATTTTTTAATGAGTACTTTTACCAACAAGTAACCAGTTAGGGTATTTCATAATTTTATATAATTACAATATACTTATGTAATAGGTATTATGAATTAGAATCAAGCTTGATTATTCTTTATTTGACTTATATAAGGGACCTTACTACTTCTGTCAATTATGAAAAAAACCTAGAATGTTAGTTTGATACCTACGTTGTTTGATTTCAATTCTAAGAAAATAGATCACATTGAATAATTGTTTTATTTTATTTAATTTTGAACTGTAATTTAAAACTTGAAATTGTGGATTATATCAAATCACAATCTTTATTAAAATTAAAAATTAAAATTGTGAACTGTTTCATACGATTTATAAACATCTTTCAGCAGATTTCAAATATTTTTTCAGAATTAAAATCAAAAATAACTTCCATTTTGTCAAATCAATGAGGAAGTTAATATATAGTTTAGTGAATTTTATGTTGTTATCGACTTATTAACATGTGCATGTCCGTATGAAGGTGGCATCCTCAATCCTCATACTATAATAATAATAATAATAATTTACAACTAAGAACTAACACATAGTTCCCAAGTGACGAAGACGAGATTAAAAATTACCCAATTGTTGTTTCTTAAACAAAAGCCATAGTGCGAGGCCCTTTATTAAAATGTCCATATAAAATTAATCTTTACACACCGATTGGGGGGCTAAATAGGTTTGGGGCCGATGTGCAACGCACATTGGCCTCACTCGGTAGGTACGGCACTGTTACTGATCCTAATTACATCTTCCAAGTGTATAAGGTATAACTAAAACCACAATAGATGTGTAGGCTTATAAAAACACGGTATAGGTTCATATGTTAATTCTGATCAAAATTGTGCCCACATCGGTTTGATCTACGACGTGGCCGCCGCCAACCGCTGAATTGTAGGTTACTGATCACACCACCGTGCAAACACTATTTACTACTGTAGTCGAGGCTAGGCAAGTTAACCAATTTTTTTAACTCTTTAAGTAATATTAATATAGAAGAATGGATATTAAGTTTTAAGTAAAAATTTAATTTTAGATTTTTTTAAACTTATACAAGTTACAAGTTTATTGAAAAAATAGTTATTTCTGTTGGTTGAAAATCGGTTACCTAATTTTTTTTAACCATAATCAATTCATTATTAGAAAAGTATGATGATAATTATTAATTATTAATTTATAATTAGTATGTATACTAACAATAGTCAATATATATTACCTATACCTTCAACCTTGTATGAGTTATACTGGGTAAAATATAGTTTATTAATTTATTAGTTACTTTTAAGTTATACCACATTACTATACAGTATTTATCAAATATCTTTACCATATTTAACTCTTTTCACATATTTTGTATTCATTTACCTATATTTATAAACTTTATATTGATCGCTATTATAAAGTCAAAATATAGTGCGAAACATTTCGATTGTACAATATATAAAATAGATTTAGAATATATTATTTTTATTTTATTGTTTTACTATTTTTAATTATTATAATTATTTGGGAATAATATTTCTAATTATTCATTTTTGTTTATAAAAAAAATGTACAAAACAAAATATAATTTTAATTTTTGATGGGATATTAAGAAAAAAATATATTTAACGATACACTTAAATCAATCAACTCACAAGTTACTAAATAAGACTTTCAAAGAATTCTTTGGAAACAGTAGAAAATGTAATTTTTATAATATTTTGAGTGCACCTATAAAAAGTGATATACATATTATCAGCCGAGTCCTTTTCAACAAAATAAAAATAATTTTATTTCAAAACGTATGTGAATTCCAGTTTATTTAGAACTACCCAGGATGCATACTGCTAGAAAACTTATTATTGTAAAACACCAAAATTACAAATATCAATATTTTTCTATTGGTGTCCCATTCCCCAGACGATAACTAGAAACCACGCATAAGTGCTCAAAACGATTATTAATTTACTGTTTATAAAAATTATTCTGGATCTCCTGAATACATATTGTAATGACACTCGTATTTTGTTTAAAACTATAAATAAATTATCTGCGATACCTCTATTAGGGTCTGAAAACATATCTACTAAAATATACTTGAAATTTTCAAAACTGTAGGATTTTTATAACCTGATATATTTAGGTGTCATCCGAAAAAAATATTTTGTGTTCCAATAGGAATTTATAAATCGATAAGCTACGATTAAACTGTAGTAGCATTGACATTTGTTATCCATTTAATGTACATTTAATTGCCGACAGTTTAGCCTGAAGAACAATAATTGTGACATTTGGACGGGATGACGTGTCTTAGTTTTGCTCTAATGTTACCCTTCCCTCTTCGCCCAAATGTCTTGTATAACATCGTAGAGTCAAAATTGAAAATATATAATTAATGTTGTCAGCAGCAGAATGTCGATGTCTGTTAGTGTTTCATTAAAAATACCGATTAAAGGTCAACGCGATGACTGTTGAATTTTTATCGATTTATAAATTATAATTCGAGTACAGAATATTCTTAAGAATACAAATGTTCGAAAGATAAAATGACCATAAAAATATAATGGAAATGGGAACCTACATAGTCATCGAATTCTTTCAGTGTGCGTCACTATCTCAAAAACACAATAATACAATATAGATAGGTACCTATGCGACATTCGTTTCCTTGTGATGTGTCAATTCGGTATTTCTAAAAAGCAATTACTTTTTATATTTATTACAGCAAAAAAAATCACAAGATTATGATACTACATCATCAAAGAACGATGACATTATGTGTTCTATGATTATAATTAATGGATTCACGTGCAGCATTAAACATTATATTTACTAAAATTATGTCACTGACAATAAATTTCTGTTCGATTAAATATAATATGTAAATGTTCAATAATAATGATGGACTAGTCATCCCATAGATTTAAAATATAATATATAATAACTAGTATTGTCCATTGGTCAAAATTCAACCACGAAAATCGGTTTAAATTAAGAAATCAACACACTCTACTAGCTTATTGCAGTTAGGACATCTAGGACATCTTTGTATGGTCGTCTTGGCAGTGGCGTAGCCAGAATTTTTTTAGGGGGGGGGGGGTTTGTAATAAAATGTAACTTGTGGAGGATTTCACACTTCCTGAAATGTACTCATAAATTGTTTAAATAAATTATAATATACGTTTAACTTTTAAATATTTATTTAAAATATTTTTTTTCTTTTTTTACAAATACATTTAAAATATATTAAGCAAAAAAAATAGTATTTAATAACATATTATGTTTTATAACAGTCTAATGCGGTGACTCTTTCTGGCCATATTTTCAATAACTTCTTCAACTGTTACTTTTACATCATGGTGAATATTCATTAATGCTAACCCGTTCAGTCTATTTTCAGTTATTGTGTTCCTGAGATATGTTTTCAACCGTCTAAGTGTTGAAAATGATCTTTCACTAGTAGCAGTGGTAACTGGTAAAGAAGCTAAAATATTTAAGAGTGTGTATATTGAAAGGGTATATGTTTTCGTTACATTCGGCTAAAGCAGATACAAATGTTGCTATGGGTTTTGATTTTATTTGCTGTTTCCATAATGAAAATTCCCCCAAAGCCGAATAGACATCAGCTTCAATATCAACTTTATAGGTTTTCAAAAGTACCTTAAAACATTCATCACTATTTTCTTTATCTTTCACCAAACAAAGAAAATTACTAAAGCTAAATATTAAAAATTATTAAAAATTATTATTAAAACAGGAGAAACATCCAAACATGTGTCCATGTATTTTATAATGATAATATTGTTCTGTGATAATATTCATATTGATAACAACTAGACCGCAGAACTCTAGATGAATCTACAACCATGGTAAAATAATAAAATAATTGAATGATAATGATTATTATCATCAGTACAGTCGATAACGTAAATTACACAATATTATGATAGTGTAGTGTAAATATTATCTGCACGAGTGCAATAATACGACACTGTGTGCACTATTTAAGATAAGTTTATCTTAAACCGTGGTAGTGTGTGAATACGGCATAACAGAATACATTTTACCACGACCAAATGATTGTATTCCTTTATTATAAACATTATATTTTTGATATAAATACGGCTGAGGGGGAGAGTTATAACACCCAAACCACCCCCCCCCCCCATGGCTACGACACTGCGTCTTGGTATTAGTCTATGTTGGCGTTAAGTTATGGTCGTATCTATACTTAACAATATTATTTACAACAATATTTAAAATTATAAAAATAAAATAAATATAAAATAATTTAAATAATTTAATTTAAACAGTAGACTTGCAGTAATGGACTGCGAGAGTAATGAGTATAATAGTATAATAATCATATAAAATAAAGTAGGTATGGTAAAAAATCAACTAATTTCAATGTATTTAGAAAAGTAATGTAATTTAGTAGTTTAATTAATATAAATAAAAAAATAATAGAATTTAGTTACAACTTATATTTTGAGCATGCCAATAATCTATGACGTATGTTGCAGTTGTAGCAATCTTCTACAATTTGAAAAATTCTTTTGTCAAGATTGATAATTTTTTTTTTCGGAGGACTATTTTCAGCTTCTAGTGGTTGATAAAATGTTTTACGTCTTGACTGAACCTTTCTTAAGTTGGTAATAAATGTCCCCAATGTTGGATGTTTTACACTCATTTGTAGATTAAGTCGTATTGGCTGCTTCAACGTGGTTATTTATCTTGTCCTGTCTTTTTTATCTCACTTTATTTGCTTCAATAAAAGCTGCCTCTAATATTTCCCAAAATATTATTGAACAGAAAAATTTTTTTTTTCTTAGTTATTTCCGTTCATTTATGAATGCAACAAGAAAAATCATTTTTAAATAGGCATCTCCAAAATTGTTTTGTTATATTAAAATTATATAAAATGTGTACATTTCATGGGTGAATATTTCTCGACTACGGATGCTATATATTTGAGCCATTGTCGATTACAACTGATAAATAAATATTATACTTTATGACAGTTTGATAACTGATTGTTATTACCGCACAGACAACAGATAACCTGCAGGCATATCAGTCTGCTTTTGTAGTCTAGAGACATTTTATGTCACCATGCAAGTTCAATTATTTATTTTTATTTTTTTGTTTATTAGTTAAATATTGTTTTAAATACTAAATAAAAATGTTAAATATACGCCAAAACTAAACCCCAAAATAGCCTTGCACCAAAATAGCCATACGCCAAAATAGTCATACGTGTCAAATTGCCACGCTAATACGACCAAGCCAATGTGGCCACCCAAAAACGTCCGGGTTTCTAGTATCTGTGTTTTACATAGGAAAAACAGGTATTTCGTTATTGTAGTTTTAGAGACTACAATAGGTATAAATATAGATATGGGCATTGCCTTTTATTGTACATTTAAATAACAACCGATAACTAAGAATTTCTTATTATTATTTTTTTATTGGGGGGGTTAAGGCTTCGACATCTGAAGTCATTAGCCTGTTTGTGGGGGAGGGTACGGTAGGTTTTTGGATTGGGTAAATTTGATACACGTGTGTGTGGCAGAATTTTTGAGTGGGCACCCGTGGGTATCTGCCATGCCCGAGAGGGGGAAAGCGGTTACTCTCTCCAGACATCGAGACTTGCCCGAAGAGAGGAGCCGCCCGTGACCTAGGTTCGAACCGGTGTCGGCTGCGTCGCAACCGACGCCTTAGACCGCTCGGCCACCACGTCCCCCTTTCTTATTATTATAAAACTGATTTTTACATATTTTTATAATAAATTTTCATATTGGAACAATATTTCAAGGACAATTTTTTCATAACAAAGGCACCAAAGTTACTATTTTTTAATTGTATTTTACTAGCGTCTAGCACTACAGCTTTGTTTTCATGTTTTCATGAACCTATAAACTATGAACCGCGCTTAGCGAGAGAGAGAAGTCAGGCGACGATATAGAGTAAGCGAGAAAAGAAACAAAGTAGTAAAATACAGTATGTCAGTAAAAATGATAATACATTAAAATCTCGGTGATCTATATTTTATTGAAAACGTGATAAATTGTTATTACTGATGACCACGAATAAAGATAGTACTATCTTAAATGATACTGATTACTGATTTAGGAAAAAAGTGTAATAGTTCCTCCATGATTCATTACTTGATGTTCTTTCTCTCTTAGCTATATATATATATTCGCGAAGCATTAATGGCAGGGTGGAGTTGAGTGCTCTGTCCATAGTTTATAGGTCTATGTTAATACCTACTATGTTTGTTAATGAACATTTCTGTTAGTTCATATTATATAATATTATTACCTATACATTGAAAACATATTTATCGAATATTAAATAATATACTGATAATTTAGTTTTATGTATTGGAATATTGTGCATCGGGTTTAAATATATCAAACTTAATATACCTATGGTTAGGTTAGGTTAGGTTTATGTATTATAATATGTTAATCCATCATTTTACTGTATGTTATAGGAACCGTGAATAATAATACGATACGAGCTCTTCCAAAAAAGAAAGGCAAGGGAAAAATGTCGATGAATATGCCGTCAACTTCCAGTAGCATTCCAGTTACTCAAAGTAAACCTAATTTATTATTTGTAGTTTTATATTTTACTAGCTTTTTGAAATAAAACGTTTAATGAGATCAAACGTTATTAAAATTAACTGATGTAGTCATGTAGAGGGCACAATGTTGTGTGCTATTTGATTTCTAAGGTTAGGTTAGGTTATGTATCATATTTTCCTTGTACTTAGTAATTACTGTTACTTTGAAACCACCTATTTTGAGACAAGAAGGCATAGCTGCTTAATGCTTAGGTATGAATTCATCTAACTTTCCCCCTTCACAAGAACCCGAAGTGATCACCCCCTCCCTTGTTTTAATAGACTATTTCTACCCAATACTATTATTTTAGATCATAAAACCATCACATGTTTTTGCCCCAAACACTGGGTTTAACACACCTACGAGAACTTTTAGTACCTTCAAAAATTAGATTTTTTGTTCAATTGATAATATTAAGATTTATTAAAAATAAAAAATTATTATTTAAGCTAATAATATTTATAATATAGTTACCACCAATCCAATTTCAATTTCTTGAAATTGTTCTACAATGCCTTGAAGTTAATAGCCAATAGTATGGTTCTTCCCCTGGTATATCCGTAATTTTTTTTTAATAATTATTTGATTAAATTCACATTTTCCACAGAATTCTGGTCAATATATATACTTTGACCTGAAATTGTAGAAAATATTTTTATCTTCTCACTTTAAACCAAATTATACAAGCATTGTGAACAGAGCATAAAATTCATAATTTTCCATCAACATAACAATAATTAAAATTATAACAATATAATAAATACTCGTAAACGATTAAAAGAAGTATATTGTTAAATACGTAGCAAAGAGTAGAGTTTATACACATATGTTCCTATACTCTATAGTATACCTTTAAACAAATAGGTACTATAATAAATTAGTTATTAATATAATTTAAATTTTATTATATCCTAAAAATCGTGATGTAGATAAATAAGTATTTTAAAAATATTCAGCATAATATTATTATAATACATTAATACATTTAACATTATCACATATATTATTTTAATAAAAATTTCACTAAAATATAAAAGCAGCGTTAAAACGTGGGCCTTTTACCATTTTTATAAATGTAAAACTCGCCAAGAACGATGTAGCAATAATGAGCATTATCCGTTGCGTACCTAGGTAATTTTTTTGCGGCTCGTTCTTCACAAAAGCACAATTTGATAGCGTACATTGATGTTTAATGCTTGCGCTAAAATTACCCAAAGGTAGAATTGATTTGCGTCCATCTATTATAACAATATTACAATTATCTTTTTATATAATATTTAAATTAAAATAGGTAGGTACTCTATAAGTTGGTTTAAAAACATTTTCTTTCTCACTAGTACATCTGTACATGCTAAATGCATAGTCGTTAATGTAAACAGGCAAGTTTAAAATTATTTTCTTTAACTTTAATTTAAATTTAAGCCAAACTTATCCGCATTTTTATCTTCTGATATCTTATCGATCATAAGTTATGCTATCTGTATCCGAGTCAAAATTGTAGATTTCATAGTTGTACCTGTAGGTAAAGGAATTGTCAGTTTACTAGTCCAAATTCGTATCAGCAGCTTTTCACGTTTTTCATTGTACGTAAACGACTGGCCAGTTCTCAGGTAAAAATTCTGTATGACGTATTTAAACGAGTAACACCTGTTTGATGAACAAACAGTAGAATCAATACCCGAATGGGTCGGCACTCGGCGCATGTACCTTTTTTCAAAGTAGGATGTTATGACGGAATCGATAAATCCTCGTAATATTATGATCTACCGTCTGGTCATTCGGAAGTCAACTAATATGTATTGACCTTTATATTTGTGATAAAGGTTTTGTATTTATTGGAGGCTGGTAGTGTGCTTTGCTTGTTATATTCTCGAATATTTTTGTAGTAGTAAAATTGTTCATTCATTATAAACTTTAAATTTAACTCATACTTCTACATTGTAGAAGACACAAAAACCGATAAAATGTACGTAGTTAATGAAGAGAGTAAAAACATAGTCAATACGTTCTGCCACTCGTGCACCATGCTGTTAAAAAATATACTAATTAGAAGTATTATTATTAAAATTTAATAGGTGGCCCTCAAAAAAAAACGCTTCGTTTTAATGCTCGTTGTGACTACATATTATCAAATCGATAATATATTTGTATTGTAAGTATAATACTTATATTAAAACAATGGAACAATTTTTATGATGGAACAATTAACACACGTATTGTACTTTCCAAATGATCCGATTAGATATATTTAAATAAATAAAACACGTAATAATATATATAAAATATATAATATATTATTTAAAATTTAAATACAATAAGAAAAACAAATGCAGTATGAATACATGTTTAATGTCTTAAATTTGAAACACTAAATTGTCTTAATACCAAGGTAGTTTATTAGTAGCCGAATAGTACCTACGTTTTAAAATGGTTCAACATATTTTCAAGGCTGGACCAGTTGAAAATCAAAATTAAAGTTACTTTAAGAGTTGCTTGTGTGTGAAAATAAAATAAAAACTTAAGTTAAATATAAGTTGCAATTTTACATACTAATGATCAATACAAATAGGTAGGTTGTTTATTAGCTGACATTTAGATGTTATTTTTTTAAAGTTTAAAGTTGAAAATAGAATATTGATAAATGTATAGGTACTATAAATTAAGAAGAGGGGGACGTGGTGGCCGAGCGGTCTAAGGCGTCGGTTGCGACGCAGCCGACACCGGTTCGAACCTCGGTCACGGGCGGCTCCTCTCTTCGGGCAAGTCACGGTGTCTGGAGAGAGTAATCGCTTTCCCCCTCTCGGGCATGGCAGATACCCACGGGTGCCCACTCAAAAATTCTGCCACACACACGTGTACCAAATCTACCCAATCCAAAAACCTACCGTACCCTCCCCCCACAAACAAACCACCCAATGAATGCTAATGGCCACAGTTGCCGGGCTTAAAAAGATCAATAAAAAAAAAAAAAAAAAAAAAAATTAAGAAGAAATTAATACATTACCTATGTAATTTTATTTACATGTGTCATGTACAAATATAACATATGATATGTCTGTTATATTAGCATATTAAATAAAAAAAAGTACCTTAATTTCTGATGATACATAATATTATAATTTAAAACTATTACTGGAATTGAATGATCATGAACTTTAACCTCTAAAAATAAAGCAAAAACATCAAAATGCTTTCAACAAATATAGAAATAAAACGCAAGGAACCAATATTGAAATTGTCGTTAAATTTTGTTATGAATTCAACAATATCATTGTTTAGTATTTGACTAACAAATTAAATTAGTTGGGTATCTTAATCAATTATTCTAATGCGTACTTATGGTGTAGGATCCCTACAAAACGTGGTCAAACAGGTATAATATCATTAACATTCGTTAAAATATAGAGGTCATCAGTTGGAGTCCGAATTTCTTACCTGACATACCGTGATACAAAACTTTCGTAGCACTCCTACTAATCTTTAGCATCACTTATAAATACACCACGGCTAGTTTACCAAAATAAAAATATTTTTTTTAAATATATTTAAATCTTAAATGCATAGGTATTGATTGTTAATAATGACTAGGGCAAGAATTTTAATTACCTAAAAATCCTAAAAAATTAAATTACAATAATATCAAAATAACTTAGAAAAATTACACATTAAATACAACTATTTAAACACCTTTTAGTTCATAATACCTATTTTTTAGATACATTTTTTTAAATTTCAAAGTAGGAAGTCACTTTGAACTACGATAATCTTAAAGAACAATATTGTGAAAGAAAAAATATGAATAAAATAATATACAGCACTCAATCGTCTTTACTAAAAGTTATATAATTTAAATAAGTTGATCAAGAAAAAAAAACCTGATTATTGATTATATATTTTACCTATACGACCTAAACTTTGGCATGTGCAAGTGCAATATTTTTCAATGTATCAACTTACCGACCTACAATATTGATCAACCTTACGAATAATATAGTTATTATAAGGACCAAGTTTTATATGCTTTTATTGGGTTTCTTCAATGCGATTTTGAATCCCTGAGCATGCTCTCATTCACCATTTATACTTAAGGACGATATTTTCATAACTTAAATTTCTTACGGAATTTAAGATAGGCGATACCTGTGACTGGAGCTTTCAAACCTTTTATTGATACCAACATCGTTTATTTATGTTTACACATTTTTACAGACCATAATATAATATAATAATATTATTATGTTAAAGATATTTATGCATTTTTTTTAATGCATTTGTTTTGATTTTTTAGGGCATTAAGAGCCTCACAAATAAGTAATAACTAATAAGCTTATAAAAATAACAATAATTTATAGGTTACAAAACAATATAATAATCAATCACATCACCTATATGGTGCTTTATACAACTGATATTATTAAAATAATGGCGTTTGAGTATTGGTCAAACACGAAACACGCAAATTTTAATAGTGTTCACGTTATTCACACAGGTGGTCCGACTACATCAGCCGCGCCAACTGCATCTTCAGCAAGTGAAGGAGTCACCGGTACCGTCGATGCAATTTACTCTGTCGAACGTGAAAAGGTCGTCGGCGATGAAGACCTCGGCGGTGGATACGTTTACGCGGACGCAGACATTTGGTATTAACCTTGGTATGTTTATCTAATTTTTACAATGGCTTATAATAGGTTATATATTCGTTCACCCTATTCGAATTGGAAGAAGACCTTTGAATCACTCTGTATATACTGAGGGCTGGATTTAGACTTTCAGATCCCCGGTGCAAATCTACTTAGAGGCACCTAACAGTAAAAAAATAAAAAATAAAAAATCGCACTCTACAACTATCTACCTTAAACGTGTTTATTTCAAGTTTGAAATACCACTGTTTATATATATCACAACTTTCAAAATGAATTGAATGATAGAAATATTATAATAATATTATTAAACCTTTATAGTTTGAAGAGTAAAAATAAGTAAATTAATCTCATAACATTTTATTAATTAATAAATTATAAATTAAACCATTTAAACCTTCACACTGTTATATGTATTAATAATAAATTATAATTACAGTTTGGTAAAATTAAATACTTTCAAATTGTTGTATACAGTAAGTACCTAGGTACCTAAGTACAATCAAAATTGTTAAATACAAAATTTTTTTTTTAAATTTGGTACTTTTCTTGATTTTCTCCCCTCAAATACGTCTTTATGTATAATTTCATCAAATGACAAAAAATCCAGTACGTTACTATCATTTAAATTTTTTCTTATAGTATTCCGGCATCTGGATTCCCTCCCCCCTCCCCTAACATCTTCTGCCCCGGGTAAGTGACCTTGAAACCCTCCGTCAAATCCAGCCATGTATACACTAAATGTATAGAGTTTTAGTATTATATTTTATTATCTTATCAGTTATCATCATTTCAATCATATTGTGTCTACATTATTATTATTAATATCATCATTATTATTTTATTTTATTTTAGATGTACATGCTGAAGCGACACGTCAACAATATTATGTCAAGTTATTTGCATTGAATATTGTAAATCACTAATTAAATATTTTTAATTGTTTTAATCAATTAAAATAATTTAATAATTCTTAATATTACCACTGTTTTTTTTTTTTTATATATAAATTTATTTTATATCAACATCCTTACAACGGAGTAATTATGCTGAGCAACTGAGTGTACAACATAGAGCCCTACAGACTTGTGAATAGTAAATAATATAAGGCATAAATGTCACACTTATATAATGTAAGCTCCCTGCAAACGTATAAGTTTTAAGGAGTTGTATTAAAGCATTTATTATTTCGGTTCCTTCGATCATTGCTCATAAAAAACCTAGTGGTATACTTCCCACCAATCCCCGGCGTCGTACATAATACGCACGTGATATTTTAGTCATTAGATCAAAATATTCAAAACCAATTTTATGAACGTAAAATAGCGGTTACTGGCAAAGCACCTGGCAAAAATTAAGGTGCTTCAAAGGTTGAATTTAAAAATGTAAAGATGTTTGAACGCATAAACAAGATAACGTAGCATCGGTCGGAGCACTTTTTTAATTTAAAAAAATTTTTGACGGGAATAAATATTTTAAAACATGTTATTAATTTTTTAATTTTTCAATTTTGTTTAGTAAATATATTAAAAACTATGAAATAAATTAAATAATAATAATAGACCAATGAAAAGTAAATTTCTTAATAAAATCAAAAATCTTTTCATTTTAAAATCGAACCACTAGAGTTACAATAATTTATGTCAGTCACTTAGGTCGTTTTATGAAAATTGACTGGGTTTAGAAATGGCTTAACTGTTATTTACGATCTATACATTTTTCCTGTATAGCTAGCATAATTACACTTTAAACAACTCAATAATAATAATTTTTAATTCTATTACAAACTGACCCGGTCCTCGTTTATCATATGAAATTAAACTTGGCTGAAAGTTGTGCCAAGAATAAAAATATCCTTTTATCTAAAGGTAGAAGTTATTAATTTTAATCATCATTTTTGATCCGTCAGTTTCATTACAATAAACGATATTAATTGAAAAATTATACATTTTATTACACATGGGTTTGTCAGAAAAGTTTTAGTACCCACACCGCCACGTAACTCGATTTCTTACAACATTTAAAATTGTATTTAACTTAATAAATTGTATTAGCAGGTTTTCCGTGCACGCATATAATTTTTTTTAGAAATAAGTGTACGACGCTTGGCTCCATTATTGATATGGGACCACGAAATGTCTTGTGTGTTATGGCTATAAATATGCAGACCTTAGTAAACAGCCTTAAACAATTATTTTGGTGTTAATAGATTACCATTCTGCTTCTATTATTTAAATTTTTATGTCAACATTATATTATGTTATGAGCGTGATCTGGAGGAGGAATTTGTTTCCTCCGTTCAACAGTTCTAGTTGAAGAGTTGGATTTTTTTTTTAAATATAGAAGTCTCCCATTTTATTTATCTAGGCAAACTAAATCAAACATGATATTTAAGGATCGATCATATCGTTCAGAGTATATCAACAGACTTTTCAAATACATTATACGTAATAAAGATTTATTTATATAGGCACTGTCAATACTGATTATATTATCAATGTTTATTATCTAATAAAATAATATAATAATAATGAAAATAATAATAGAAAAAACAAACTGCGGTTTGCGGAACATTTTAACACTGATATCGTCGATTATATAAAATAAAAAATTGTATTTAACAAATGTCATAATAATATCTATATAATATTATATTAACTAAAACAAATTTATATTTGTTTCAGTGTAAGTATAAATATTATGCAAAAACACATAAATTATAATATTTATAATAAACATAAAAAATATATATAAAAATAATATATATCGGTCGTTAGGCCAACAAACGTACATACAAATCTTTAACAAAAATCAACTCGGTTCGAAGCGTCGATTACAAAAAAATATACCATAACGAAGGCCGTTACATTGGACCAAAGATCTGATAGACATCTTAATTCACTATGTAAAAAAATAAGATTGAACTCGTAAAAAAATCACAATATACATTTTAATATAATTTATAAAGTCGTTATCATACGTACCTTCTATTCTATAATAATGGAAAACGAGTTGACAATGATATATATAATATATGTAATATGTATTATGTACCTATATAGGACGGGAATGTCCGGAAGTCGAAACGAACACGTCGTATCAAAACTTAATAATAATTAATAAAACAAAATATTGTATTATAGCTTATAATATGAAATGAAAAAAAAAAATTAAATAAGTATATAAACTTGGATACGTATAAAAAAGAAAAAACGTTTACACGGTAATGGATAAAATACTGCAGCTGACTGGATCACTTATTATAATATATTAAACGATTATTTGAACGTTATAATCGCTACAATATAACGACTATGACTATTATTGTTTCTGTTGCGGTCACGCCATGAACTCCGAAACCGAGGACGACCGTCTGGAATTGGGAGCCGACGACGACGTGGTCGCGGCTGCCTGCAGGGGAACTGTCGAGTCCTGGTGTTGTCCGTGGGTGGGCAGGTCCAGCAGCGTGACGGGCGAAAACCGGACTCGAGCCGTGGACAAAGAAGTTGCTGAGCTGTCCCTGGCCGACATGTAACTGCTGTCGTCGCTGGTTAGGCTGTCTGGCGGCGTTGGATTGGTCGGTGACACTGCGGATATATGTGGGCGAATCGTTATTTTGAGTAAAATACATATTTCATAACCCTAATCGGTGGGCGCGTACACTAGGAACGAGGGGGTAGTTTAGAAGTTCAAACCACCCCTACGTGATCCACCAAAAAAAATATAATTTTTGGAAAATGTTAATACCAATCGGTAGATGTTTTACTGATGGTTATGCAGAGCAATTAAACACGTGTCTCGTGTGCAGTAGTGAATATAATATTATATATTATGGATCGTGGAAAATAATTCCGAGGAAAAAAACAATAATTGATTTAAAGTATCGTTTTACAGTTAAAATATTATTTATAGATAAATGTATGACTATTCGCTCAAACCAGTCAATATGTCAATATTATTATCAATAATAAATTGGGTATTAAAATTAAATTTATTGAGAGATATTCAGTAATACAAGTATAAGAATTATAATGGGTATTTTAAACACTATACTCTGTGTCTTCAACCAACGACAGAACGTACTCTCTAGAGCTCTCCCACGCAACATACTATAGTCTCGATAGGTTAACGCTATGGATGGGTAAAGAACAACCGATTTTTGCTAGGCCGTGGAGTGTTCTTTCACTGTTCAGAGTACAGTGTACACTAAATAAAATAATAAACTGTTCGACATCTGAAGTTCTAAAAATGGGTGTCATTTAATATTATTTAATTAATTAATATTTATTAGATTAATCATATAAGAATGAAGATTATAACTTCGAATAAATGTTGTGACAAATAATTCGGTTATAATTTATGTGATAAGAAGCATACTTTAATATTGTATTTATAACAGTTAAATGTCATTCAAACCGACTTTCTGAGGCGAGTCTATTTTCTTGGGTTGGTTTTCCATTAGACTTATTTTCTGTGCTTTTTATAATTTATTCATAGGTCTATTTTACCGAACATGGCATAAATTATCACAGCATTCAGTTCTGTCATTACGTGAAAAATCCACGTCATCCGTTTCCAAACCGGGGTACAGGTATGGGGGGCGCGACCTAACCGGAATTTAACCGCGGAAAAATAGGACCCGCCGCCTTCCACGCCATATATATAATATATATATTATATAATAATCATGGTACTAACACTTGTGTGTTGTTAAAACATTCCGAAAAAAACAGCAGAGCTAGGGTGCTAGAAAAACGTTTGTTTTGTTTTTTAATACGCGAATATGTGAAATTTTAAATGTATGGCTTTTACACTTACCTCCTGGACTTGAAGAACCAACAGCCATTTGCCGACTGCCGTACACAGATTTCTTCAGGCTGGACCGCAGTCTCGACGGCGTGCCGGGCTGTAAAAAAGTATCAACGATATGGTTATGCGCACGGACAACACTATTTATGTAGATGCCTATACTCTAACTTATAGTATAAGAATAACCTAAGGCGATGGCAAGTGCGAAGCTTATATGTGCGCCAAGTTCTGAGCCAGCTTCATGATAGTTCCTTTATCATTCCGACGACCGTCTATAGCTTGCATTTACCAATATTAACAAGGTAAAACAATTTTACGGTCGCGGTCGATCGTCGAAAACAAGAACTGACGAAAACCTATTTAATCGTGGGATGTTGTATGACCAAATCGGTCTCCACCTGAGCTTACTCTTATATTATTATATGCCGTGTGATAGCTATAAGCCTATATATTATAAAAATACATCTTCTGTTCTAAAAAACGCAGAACTCTGTACGCTATGCGATCAAGATCAGTGGTACCATGAGATATTGTTTACCTACCCAAAATAACTGAATAATTACATTTTTAAAACAAATTATTAATTATAAATAGCATAATATACCGCCTATAGCAGTATAAACTGCTAAAAAAATACTACTCAAAATATATTTTGAATTTTTGTCTGTATATAAGTAATTTGACATTCGTGTTGGATAATTTATTTTGTAACTCAAATATACTATACTTATCTATATAAATATATAAAGCATAACTGTCATTATATCAACATTAAAATATATTTTTGTTTGGGTTTTCAACTTTTGATTACACAAAAAAAAAATGTGTACATAATCGCGATTATAATATACTATAGCTATGCTGAAGATACGGTGATTCTTTCATCACACTTAAAATCTACAATAGCTTATCAAAACCTTCAAATTCATCTTGATGATATTTAAAAATGGTCTTCCAAGTGGAGAATACAAATTAATTCAGATGAGTCCTTCCAAACTGCCTTCATTCTAAGGAAAGGTGTCTTACCTGTAATCTGCTTTCAAAATAAGCAAACCCCAATCACAACTCAAACTAAATCTTTAGGTTTATCTTAGACAAGCGGATAACCTTTATTAAAAATAAAAGTAAAAAAAAAAATACTCTAGCTTTGTATTTGTAACCCCCCCCTCCCCCCCATAAACTTTAAAATTAGTTCCTACACCACTCCGTATATAGGTAAGTACATTATATGAATTATCAGATGGCCAATACGAAGGTGTAAATTGTAAAATACTAGTATTTAGGGTACGCACTTCCAACGTGGTAGGTCGGTTTGGGGTCTCGGTCGAGTGCGGTTGCGGTAGTCGTTCATCGCTCGTGAAATAATTAGAATAGTCACCCGCCCGCCTTTGGTGTAGGTACGGGAGCGACGGCGAAGTTGACGGCGCTCGCTGCTTTTGATGCGGAACCGCCGACGAAGTTTCGGCGGGCTCCATTGTGAACGTCGGATTTCCGCCACCACACCGGTATCGACTTCGGCTGAACGACGGTGGATCGTCGACGCCGCCGACCGCGTCGTTGTGGTTGGCAGTCGGATTGTCGTAAGCGTACAAACCACCATTTTCGTACTCGTACCCCGCACTGGTAACACCACACCGGTCATTAGACAGCTGGCGGTATCCACCACGGTCGCTGGACAACTGACGGTATCCTGTGCAATATTATACAATAATACAATATATTTTAAATATAATCTTAAATAATATAATATGTATAATAAATATAATATATTATATTATGGCGTTTAATGAATAAATAAATAATATTCTATTAAAATCGAATAAGAAAACAGTTAATAATCATTCCGATTGACGATCAAAACGTGAAACAACTAGTATGTACCTACTAAATATACCCTTAAAAATCTAATTAATTATTTTAGGTTACCTATCAAGTGAACATAATAATATTAATGGTATCTATTTTTTAGTTTCATTATTTTTAGTCTATCTTTCACCCATATAAAAATGTTGTAATATTTTATAAAGACAAGCAAATCTTGTTTTTTTTAATCTTATGGTCACGATGATTTATATAGATTGTATGTTAAATGTTAATATTATTATATGTAATATCATGCATATGATCGACAGTCAAAGAAAAACGCCTTTAGAAGATATTACTATAGTTGAGCTAATTATAAAATGTATATTAATGTTATAGACTAATATATGGATACTTACCGGTATGAGACGCTAATTCCGTTTGATGGTAATAATCGCTAGACGTGGTGCCATAAAAAGAATGCTAAAGAAAACATGAAAATCAGGTTATACACAATTATATATGATAACAAAAAAAAACTGTAACTGAGGTTTCAAATAAAATACGACCATGTTGCTATATAGTCAACCCCGGATCAAAGGGTGTCAACAGTATACACTCACGTGGCTTTTCTCGTCGGCGCAACCAACTACGCTACTTGACTTTCTCCGAGGTGGCGGTCTGGATTTCCGTCGGGAACGGCTCAACCGGTGTTGCGGGCTGTCGGTGAACCGTAAAGGTTTAGCGTCTGAAGTCTGAGGCAACGGCGCGCGAAAATGCTTCGACGACGGGCCGTGGTACGTGTTGTGTTTGTGCGCTGGAAACAAGAAAAGATAAATCAAAGACATGAATCGAGACATTAGACACGAGACAGAACATTATACAGATAGCTGACTATCAGTGTAGCGCGACCACATGGAATCAAGGTAACTACTCAACATTTTTTTTTTGTGTAATATTTTAGTGTTGTAAAAAATAAATTGAATTAACTGAGTAAAAACTAAATAGGTAATCAATCTGCAGATTTTTTAAATACTATCGTTTTATATACGTATATATTATTCTCTAAGTAAAATAAAAGAATCGATTTATGTAAAGTACAAGTTTTTTCATTCACCAACTTGACACTAGGTAATATCATTGACCGACCGGTTGTCATTGTCAAGACGCAACGGGAAACTGATGGCGACATGGCGTAGCCTGACAGCGAATACGGCAAAAACTTGAACTTTGAGAAAAACGAAACACGCAATAATCGACGCACGCATTTATTATAAATCATACTCACGGTGGCTGGAAGAACTGTGTTGGCAAAAATGTAAGTCCGACGTGGAGGTTGTGGTGTTGGCGGTATCGGTGGAAGTCTGCTGCATTCCGGGCGTGTGCGCTGCATTACGACTAAAAAGTAAAACAAATTTACAATTAAATTTATAGGTGTCAATCAATCATCAACACCTCTTTTATTTATCCGTAAACGATCAATGGCTGATCGTCACCACAAGTAAACAAATAATAATTTGGTGAAACATTTTTACAGTCCCCCACGCATATTATCTACTTCTTTTACAGATTTACACCACTAGCTGACAGTCACTGAGCAACCAATTTTTATGGTGATCCGGTTACCAGGATGGTTTACTCACTTCACCCGGAGAAGCGATTGCCGCGAATCGATTTTTAGCAATTCACTAGCAATTTTGAAAGAAGATTTCCAACCAAAGTGCCACACTTTCTGAGAACAGAAATTAGACACAACCACAATGGTAGAAATGCAACTGTATGTGTAGCAGCGTTCGAAACAGCGATAACCAATGCGTAAATAAAACAGATTTTATATTTAAATCATCAATATTTTTTATTTATTGGTTAATAAACAATTTGAAAGAAAAGCCATACTAAATTCCATACGGTGTGACGTACACGATTTGAAAAACTTAACGGTGTCACCAGGCCTATATTTAGATTTTTGCCACTCCTGTTACTTCCCACCTCCGCACCCAAAATTAATACTCGGGCCTTGCACCCAAATTAACCAGAACCCGTAATAATATAATATCCTTAAAACCTTATTTTACAAGCAGTTCCACAAAATCGATTTCGTATCATTTTAATTGTTTTTTAATACCCAGAAATATTGATGCATTAAACAATATCAAGAACTAAAGTATCTGCCCAGAATACATACTATAAGAGACTAGTGCTAGCAGTGGCGTGCTGAAAATTTTTCAGACTTGAAACAAACTATACAATTGGACCATCCACCTCACAATCAACAGTTTTTCATTATTATTTTTTTAATATTTAAAATTATAAATATTATTAAGTTTTTTAAGGTTTAAGTTCACACCAATCCGAATTTTCCCAGAGACAATTGCTTGAATGACTATTCAGCACGCCACTAGTAACTAGCGACTACCTCATCAATTTTTAGTCTTATACGTTAACTACGTTTTTGTGTTTAATTTACATTATCCATACAATCTTGACTAAAACAATACTTTTGCAGTACCTACCTAAAACCTTTTTTGGTGTGGAAAAATTCTATACAGCACTCGCGACACCCCAATTACGTTACGGGTCGGTATTACCGCCGACGCGATATTTCACCGCCAGTAAATGAATAAATATATTATTATGTATTATTAAAAAGTCGTCCGTCGTCTTACCCGGTAGTGATGCACGTCCTGACGTCCGCGCCGCCCAACGCAAAACCTGCCAACATAGACGCGGCTGCGCGCATGACACTCTCCAACAGCGGCGTGGTCTTGTGATGGGTCGCTGCCGCAGCAGCCGTCGACGACGATGAATGTTTCGACGATATGGTTGCCGTCGACCCGACGCCGTCGCCTGAGGTGCTCGTCCGGTGACGATCGGATGACCGCGGTCGCTGAGTCCGTAGCCGATCGTCGTCGTCTTCGTCGTCGTCCGGCCAGCAGTAGGCCGCAGACATTGGTGGTCCACCGTAGTCTAAGAGGGGAAAATTACAAAAAGAAAAATTCTATAATTCAAAGATACAATAATTAAGTATAATAACAATAATAATATCGTTATGACTTAAAGTTTGTGGGGATCATCGGATGCGTCGCCGATGGTTAAATAGTATTTTCGTTAGTAATATTATTCGTTGTGTTTACTATTGTTATTATTGTTGTTGGTGTATTAATGATATTGGTCATAGAAATTAGTACACAAAGCCGTTAGTCAAGGTCACCGCACGAGAGAACATTTTTTTTTTTTTTAATTTGCAAAAAAGCCACTTTGTCGAATATTTCCTAACCGATGATTTTTTTGAAATTAGAAACAAGACGTATCGAATCTAGATTAATTTATGATATCATATCTCGTGGTTAGTGATAGTGGATGGGCAAGTAGGTACAAACGATGTCTCACAATCGAAAGTAAAATTTGAAATCATAGATACTGTGCCCCCGAGATTTTTTTATGAACACAATGTTGTCATAAAGTAACAGGTAATAAGTATTCTAGTTTTACAAAAACTAGAGAAAAAATTAAGAGCTTCCTCCAAAATGTTCTAAGTACAGCATTGAGTATATATATATCATATAGATACATGATATCTCTATATTTTTTACAAAATGGTGTATCTAAAATATGCTATAATATTCTTATATTACTATTAAATGTTCGAATGGCTAGAGGAAGAACAATCGTATTAATATTTGTATTTTGTTAGACATTTGTTAAGATAAATTAAGATTATTTATTATAAAGTATATAGGTATTCTGTTCACACATGCTTACCAAATAAACTGTAGCGACTAATTATCAACGTAACAAAACATGCACGATCTACAAACTAGCTCTAAACTATTGTACATATCAATCTAATTAAAATACATTACAATATTATACTATTCCGTACGAAAGAACAAGGCTAAACAATAAGTCGGTAGCAATTAACAGTGTCGTTTATACTTACCCCGTATAATAATAGGTATAAACATAACAATATTATCATAATAACCTAATTCATTTTGACAAAAGTTTGAAATAATTACTTGCTAAGACTTGTTTCACTGAACATTTTTTTTTATTAATTCATTTTGCATATTCCCAGTATAAATATTATACACAAATAGTAATCTAAATAATTATTTATAAAAATATTAATGATAAATTATGAAAATTTGTCAAAAAATAAATTTCTTAAAACTAATTAAAAAAAAAAATCACTACGATAAAGGTTAAAAATAAACAACTCTAAGTGAATCGGAGGAGCAAAATTTTTTTGGTAGGGTAAAGTGTGTGTGTGTGTATGTGCCTAATATCTCGGGCAATAGGTACAAATTAAAATAATAATAATAAAAATAATTATAATAATAATAAATAATAATAATAATAATAATAACAGCCATTGGCTTAAGTCTAAAGATATACAGAATACATTTATGTGATGTGCAAACTGGAATGTGTGCTCTCTATATCTTCAAAAGATATGAAGTTAAAAAAATAAAAATAAACAATTCAACAGTCAAGCAGTGCTTAAAGCACAATAATATTATAAGCTTCATTTTCAAATAAAATTAATAATAATAATAAATTTGTAACAAATTAATAACAACTTTTATATAAAAAAAAGACCTTAGAACCAGAACCATTGAGTTTTTGATCATTTATAAATATATATATATTATATATGTGAGTATAATATATATTATTTTATTTTTACTGTATTCCACCACCGAGAAATGATTTGTGTAAAGGGGTTAAAAGGTTATTATAGTATGTAGGGGATGCAAAAATTAAAATTATAGACTTATGGTCTCAGCATCATCATCATCATCATCCTTGTCACTGGTACCTATTTCTTGTAAAGCCGCGAAGTTTGAACGAACCGACAACTGATGTTTCTCTAGGTTGGGTGCTGATCGAGACCATCCTTTAAAAGATGTTGTGGCTGGTGATGATGAATATGATGGACTGCCACAAATAATCTGTACGCGCTCGCGTTGATGGAACGTACTTGGGCCCCACGTTTTGCCCTTGATTCCGTCTGCTGGCACTGAAATCATTTATATAGAGGAATACGGGCATAGTGAACCAACCATATATATCTACCATAATAGAAATAGTTCACATATTTTTAAACTTTTTTAAAACATCACAAAACAACTCACATATAACATTTTCCACTATACACACAAATATTTTCTGAGTAAATTTTCAAAATCTTTCTCTTTGAAACAAAAACAAATTGTAGTTTTAATTTCTCAATTTTATGAAATTAGCATGTATAATTTTATTATTTTTTGCTAAAGTATATCAAATTATCAAATATCTAATATTCAACAAATTTCTTTACATTGGAAAATGCTTTCAAAAAAACACACGACATAAAAAGCAAATCCTCAAAATGCTTAGAACAAAATAGCAAACAAAAATCTGTATGCAGAACATCATACATTTACAACTTCTTCCATGATTAAATTAAAAATAAATTATATTACTATTCAAAACTTTTAGTTTTAATTCAATTTTACTTTAGTTGCTAGAAAATTGTGTATGAAAAAAAATACAGAACTAAAATTAAATTTTTCCTAATACTACAGATAAATACAAATTCAATTTAAATTAAACTTCACCACATAAAATTCAAATTTATTGACCAACACTGGGTACTCACAAAACAGCCAAAAACATTGATGAACATCCATAAGTAATCATGAACATACCTCGTTATAGAATTGAGAAAAATTTCTTTTTGGAAATTTACTACATGTATATGTGTCTTCAAAATCTAAGAATCTATTCAGAGTAATCATCAGTTATCAGTTGTTAGACATGCACAAATTGATCTCATAATAACCGTGGTTAAAACCGAGTTTTGAACATTTATAATAAATGTGAATAAACGGATGACACCTTCATTTGCACAATTTCAGCTTCCCTGCAATAGCGTAATATTAAACACAAGTATTCTGATATCATATTAAATCTGTTACTTTAAACACATCTAATACATCAGTTATTGTATCATAAAAATACAATTTTTTTTTTCAATTTAACTTTTATTTCTTTTGGTCCTTAACACAAAACCTTACAGTTTTTTCTCAAAAACTAAAAATCAACTCAATTCAATACTTGTAAGCTTACAGTAACTATATAAACAGTAAAAAATGTTATAAAAAAAAATAGTAAAAGTATTAAAAAAAAACAACTAATTATGTAAGTAAACTATGTTTAATACCTATAGTTTACATTAAATATTTTAATTGTGGTTTTCTTTTTTAACAATTAATACCAAATTAGTACCTACCTTGAAACTATAAGGGGGAATGTAACATACAGTTTAAAAGTTATTAATCATTTTTAAATTACCAGTTTGTAATATTTTATTGATAAAACAAATCTAATAACTAAAAATAAAAAAGAATAGGCACATAATCATATTTTATGTTGGTTTGCTTTTAGACAACATTTTAACAAATTTTTAAAAAAATCAACAATATATTGATATAGTTGAAGAAAATATTTTGCTTACTACCAAGTTAGGCAACTATAAATACATAGTAAAGATTTTTCGCAAAATACTTTGTTGTATAGAAATATTTATCAAGTCCTTAAAGAATTTACTAAAATAAATATCTAAACAAACTTTATGTATAGGCACATAGTCTAACATTTTGATATACAAGCAAAACTCCTACTACTATCTAATCATAGAAACACGAAACGCAGACATTTTTATACTCACGCGCAATAGCTCTCAATCTAGGAATATTTGGGGAACCAGGAGGGCTGTTTGGACCAGACGCATCACGATTTTTCCTGTCACTGGTGTGCTGTACAGTTATTGTGTGTCGAAAATCTTCAGGAAACAAATAAATGTTTTAAATTAACATCCAAACTTTTATTTTTCAATGCAATAAAATATAATACCAGATGGAGAACTAATAGGCAACTGGTTTGGTTCTTTTTTTAACATTTTCAAAATGTTTGACTTTTTGAAATGTCCACGGCGTTTGTTGGGAGTTGGTATTGCTGGTGATGCCTGTTGCTGTTGCATTATGATGTTTAGTTCCCATTTGAGCAATTCCATTTCACGTGCTTCTAAGTCACGTTCTCTCTGTTTTAAGTGTTTTTCAGCAATCTGTTGTTGTACCTGAGCTCTACTTAATTCTTCTTCGCGACACCTTAATTCCTAAGCAAAAAAAAAAAATATGATATCAAATAAATAAAATTAACATTCAATACCAACTTACTTCTTCTTTAGATTTAAAAGCCTTAAGTACGCATTGAAAATAAAATAGTATAATGTATCATTCATAAAATATAATTTTTTGCCAAGTTATTATCTTACTTTTTCTTTCATTCGTAGTCCATCAAGTACTTGTTCAATTTCTACTTTCCAAACGTCTTGCAAGGTATGAAAAGATTCATGTGGTGTTTGAGTAAAAGCAGAGTGTACAATATCATCCAATGATGTTAATATATCTTCGAAACTAGGCCTCATGTGAGAGTCAGAATGCCAACAAGCTAGGTAATGATAAAATTAATTAAAAACCACAGTACGCCAAGTTGATAGTCAATATTAATAAATCTTTGTGAATACCCTCCATAAGTTCTCTGAATGGTTGTGGACAAGTTGAAGGTATTGGTAAAGTAAGTTTGTTCACTGCCACTCCATAAGCAACAGCAAGTACATCAATTCCTTTGTACGGCATTTCTCCAGTAAGTAATTCCCAAAGTAAAACACCATAGCTATAATAAAAAATAAATTTTAAGTTAAATTTGAACTTTTTATAATATTAAAAATGTATTAAAAATACATGAGAACATAATTTAATTGTTAATTTTGTAAAGAGCTAATGTTAAAATAGAGCTTACATATACCAAACTCAAGAGATATATGTTTATGAGCTTATAACACGGGTAGCATTTGACTTTTGTTTTCAGAAATTGTTAGAAATTATGATTAAAGCATTGAAATAAATAAATATTTATCTATGAATATCAAGAGATTAAATCTATGGTTTAAGTCTTTAATAAACTGTGGTCATACATGATTGGGATCCTAATATGTCAATAGTGAAATGGATGAACTGCAAAAAACATAGAGTATAGTTACAAAAAGAAAGGCTATGCAACAAAATTATTTCAATGATCTGTTTCTATATGCTACAAATAAAAATCACCAAATTGAAAATAGCGATTCTAATGAAGAGGATGACATACAAAAGAACATTTTTCACTCCTATAAAACAAATAGGATGTGCAGCTCTAACATTTCTTTAGCGCAAACTCTGATATAAATGGTTCACATCTCTTCTATAATAAGTATCCAAGTGCATTATACATATAGAGAATATATTTTATGTTGTTATAATTGCACATGGTTTATTTATGATTATGAATACATAAAATGCAATATTAAAAAAAACAAAAAAATAGTTTTTTATTTTAACTGTCAAATTTAAGCACACAATTGTACCTACAGCTACACCAATTATATTTTTTTAATATATGTTAGAAGTGCTTTTTTTCTGAAAAAGTTTATGGTTATTTAAAATATTTATTATTTATAAATTTTGATTCACTTAACAACAGCCTTCTAAAGTTTAGTAAAGTCATTAGCTATTTTAATTAAAATATTTAGGATAAATTTAGAATTAGTGTTAAATATATTTTCTTAACTATTGCTCAATAAAATTGTAGATCTATAATATATGAACATAGGAAATGCAATAAAATATACCAAAAAACAATATTTTGTTAATTTAAGGGGTTATAGAGGGCCTATAAAATCGTTGACAAACATTGTTAGGTAAAAGTCATTAAACATACATTAATAAAATATATAATTCGATCAACAAAATCTGCACTGCCACAAGCATGTGATAACATTTTGATAATTTTATATAAAACTTGCTGTTAAAAATAAATAAAAACATATTTACTTTTTTAAATTCCCTATTATTAATCCATAACTAATAAAAAACAATGCGTACAATGACATAAGATACACCATTTACATACATATTTAGTTCTGATATTTATTCAAATTTAATAAAATATATTTTAGCATTAATTTCTCCAAACCTCCAAACGTCGCTAGCTTTTGAGAATATTGATTTTTTTATAACCTCTGGTGCCATCCAAGCATAGGTTCCAGCAGCAGACATTCTAGTTGTCTTGTAGACTTCCCTGGCAAGACCAAAATCTGTGATTTTTAATGTCTTGAATTGTAGATCGTTGTTTTCAATTGTTTCATTCAAAAGCACTAAAAGTGTAAATTGAAAAAAAATTATTTTTCATGAACAATAAAAACATTTCACACAATATTGGGTAGAATATTGTCATACAATTATTGATAATTTACAAACTTTATAATATATTCTTTGTTTACATCTAATTTGTAGTATGTATGAGAAAATGTGGGAGAACCAAGTACCTAGTTTAGTAACTATTGAAACTCATGTTTCAGATAGTTTAGTCAATAGACGGTCGGTCTATCAGTCTATCAAGGAGGTCATCCTTTCTTTTCTGACTTATCTTCTGATAAACCGTAATCAAAAAAGAACTGTACAGTATGAATAAAATTAAAAATTGGTATAAGATATTTATTTTTTGATAACTTTTTATGTGCAGTTAGTGTAGTAATCTATTCAATATATTTGGCACAGTAAAACTTTACCTTCCTGATTTACATAGTAGTAGCCCCCCTCCCACTGTATCTATGACAATATAATGACCGCATCTGCCACTGGACAATGGAAATACATAGGGGGAATACTTTTACGTAAAAAGTATAAACATAATATATAAGCTAGTTTATATTATATTGTTGCTAAAGAATAAATACCTCAGTTTTATCAACTTTTCAGGAGAGAAAAACCATTAGTTTCTTTATAAGTGATAGTACCTTTTATAAATATTTTTACATTTATACTCTAATTAAGTAGTTTTGTTGTAATATTAATTGCAAAACAACAACAAAAAAAAAACAATAAATTGATCATAATATTTGAGAACGATTGTGTTATCAATTTAGTGATCATAGACGGTGTTACGAAAAAAAAAATAATAGTTTTCTCATATGATAGCAAGTTCAAACTCCAACACAAGCTTTCTCAACAGAGAATCATAAAACAATAGTGCCTACCTCAACATATAATTTAAAAACCTTATTCTATGTATGAAATATGAATCAATTCACTTAAAATATGAAATCAATAAATTATAAATTTGTTCAATAAATGTTTATGGGTAAAACTAAAAATATTATGATGAAACACTTTATTTTTATAAAACCTTGGCTGATTTCATCTTGCGGATATCTGAAACAGGGCAATTTGTACGGAGATAGGTGGGTTTTGTCTTAAGATTTAAGATGATATGTTGTGATGTAATTTTTTCGATTAGCCTGTTATTATTATAGACTTTATCGTAAATCTAAGACCTCCAGTCAATCCCGCGCGAAATTTTGAATAAAACAGTGTTGCTAACGCAACTTGGCCAAAATGTGAGTAAGGAGGTTTTGCACTGTTGCTTCAATGATATGATAATTTCTTTATTCATGATAAGGAGACGACTCTCCACCGCTTTAGATAATACCACAGAACAATAGTACTAAAGCCGTGCTCTCCGACCGATCTTGAGTCTCGAATTCTCGATTTGTAATTATTTGATAACGGTTAACAAGTAATAACGACTAGCGAAGATCCGATGATTCCTTTGGAGTTTTTTTTGTTTTCCTGACAAACGCCGTTCGAACGTTTACTTATTTTTGTTATTAGACAACGGTAAACGATCACTACTTTAATGACGTGCTGAGTGCCGAAGTATTCTTTTGAGTTACTTTTCATGTTATCCTCACGAACGCCGTTCAAACATTTAGTTGTTAATGTTATTTGACAACGGTCAACGACCACTAACGAAGTGCCGAGTGCCGACGTATTATTTGAGTTTTTTTTTTTAATGTTTTCTTGACAAAAGTCGTTTGAATACTTAGTTATTGTTATAATAGCGACATGAACAAACAGTGCATCAATGATAGTTGCCAATCAAAACCTAAAAGGAAGTTGTTCGTTGCCCAAAAATCTGTGTGCAATTATTACAATGTCCAGTACAGGCCATATCGCCAGGTGTGTGGGGCCTGTTTGCAGAAAAGTATCTTATATTTTGACAGAATTGGTAGGCGGTTTAAAAACCAAGAATGTATACTCGACGACAGACATCCAAAAAAACATAGCAGTGTAATCGAGTTATCAGACTCTGATGACGATAATGACGTCAACAATGCCACCAAGCCACCAACAGAAAATACCAACCAGCAAATAGCTAAATTGACATCATCATTGAACATGTTTTTTAAGGATACTGTTCAGCCATTAATCACTAAACAAGAAGAATTATGTGAAAGCTATTTGATTTCTAAGAAAGCCAAACTGGCTGCTGGAAATGAACAAATAAACAATATAATGCAGCAGGTAGATCAGGGACTTGCACAACTATACAAAAACTTATACAAGTTTGATAGTCAAAGGAAGTTTAAGTTTGACAAAGAGATAAGTATTGTAGATAACTTTGTCCAAGGTGAACCTAAGGATAATGATGTAGCCATTGTATCAACTAAACAGTTACCCGGATTGCCGGATAATTTACCTGAAGAAGGCAAACTAGTAAGACATTTATTACAACTGGGTGACAAAGTGTATGGGGTGAAACATTCACAACTGCAGCCGTGGGTTGAGGCGACTATTAAATCATCAGTTAGTGATACATATTTTAATATTATATTTGACGATGGAGAAGAAAAAGTTTTGAATTATAAACATTTAGCATATATAAATGCTTTAAGCAACGCACAGTATCCAGTAGGCAGTAGAGTGATCGCCAAATTTCAAGATATGAACATTGAATTGACGGATAAATTCTATGTAGGAGTAATAGCAGAACCGCCAAAATATCTCAACAATTTCAGGTATGTTTAATACATTTTAATAAATAATTTACTTAAGTAGGTAATCTTTATAGGTATCTACCAAACATTTTTTAAACAATAATTTTCTCATATAATTTTTGTTCTAAAAAATGAGTTACTACCTTTTTAAATAAAATTATTTTTATCATAGGTAACTTCAAAATGTGAAATGTTCTAAAACAACAAAGTTTTGGTCATATTAGTCTAGGTGACAAAATTATTCTTCTTTTTATCAAAAACATTTTATAGATACAAAATATTATTGTGATTAGATAGAAGCGAGAGATGAACTTACATATTATATAAAAATTTCTGATCATTTGCTAAACTTGATACAGTAAAACTTAACCAAGACAAAATCGTTTGGAGCTGTCCAATTTTTCCGTCTTAACGGAGTCTCCGACTTGACGGGCTTCTCATTCATTATGTGTATTTGAATCGGAACTAAATAAATTGTCCATGTTACCAGGGTGGCAGGGTTTCAGTTTTACTGTAATAGCCAAACTCTAAACAAAAAAAAAGTTTTGTACCTACCTACCTAAATTAGAACTTATTTCTTTTTAAATGTTTTGATAGCTAAGTGAATTTATCCATCTGTTATCCAAGTTATGAACACCATAATATAATTTACATATCGGACAAAAAACAAACGAAAATATCTCTATGCAATGCCACCTCAAGTAGGTCACAGTATAAAAATTTGCATTGAACCCTAGAGAACTAAAAGGTGCTTAATATCACTAGGCTACGACAACCAATTTCTAAATGATTTAATATTGAGTTATTTAACAAAGTATTAGTTTTCTTCACTGTACACTAATTTTAAAGTGTTAAACATTTAAACTAATAATTTCTGCCTATTTATTTTTGTACCATTGTTTTTAAACCTCGTCAAACCAACCCTTCTTAAAAAAAATTTGGAAAAAAAAGATCACCCGGTAAAGTAGACTATACCTTTTAATACAAATAATAGGTTTATATGGTTCAATGTTGGATATCTATCTGTAATGTCAGTCATGTCTTAGAATCTAAAATCTAAATTTAATAAAATATAAGCACCTATATCTACTTTAATGAAGAACTCAACAATTAACTGAAAAAATTTTAAAAACTTTAAACAAATCACCAATGCTTTTAAATTTATTTTTATTTAGTTTATTATATTGCCCAAATAAGTTGTTTTTATTGTTATTATTGGAAGATTGGTAATCCCGTTATTTAAATAAAATAATATAGTAGCAACAATGTCATTTAATATCAAATAACAATAAATTATCCTGCCTATTAAACAGTGAAAAATATTAGTGTCTATTTAAAGAAAAAAATTGTAGGTTCTGATCATATTTTTAAAAACAAATGACATACTGGTTAAAAGCAGACTACTTTGTAGTAAAACTAGTAGCTCAACTATTTTCTCAAATAACAAACCTATATATTTATCACAGCTTATAATAAAACACTTTTTTGATCTTCCTTAGGTACATGATATTCTTTGATGATGGATATACACAGTATGTATACCATAAGAATATTCGGCTTGTGTGTGGTGAGTCATCAAATGTGAGTGACGATGTACATGAAAATATTCGAGAATTTGTGAAGATGTATTTGCAAAATTATCCAGAACGGCCAATGGTGAAGTTTAAGAAAAAACAAATAGTACGCACAGAGCTAAACAACATATGGTGTGCAGCTAAAGTGAAAAACTTAGATGGATCGTTAGTACAGTTAAAATTCATCGATATAAAAAACAAACACACAGAGTGGATGTATCGGGGCTCGAATAGGTTAAGCCCAATATACAATCAATTAAGTAGTAATAATCAAGATAAGCGTGTACGTGGTACAGTGTTGACTGATGTTAATAAGTTATTAAATCGACCATATATTGAATTAGAAAATCTGACTGAAAATGAAATAAGTATTGATGTTGTTAATATTGATAACAGTGACAACACTCAAAAAATACAGAAACCTCAAGACAATAATTGTGTAATTAAATCAATTGAAATACCGGCAAATTGTCCAAAACCGCTTCCTTATAAACACCATGAGTGTTCACTTTTATGTATGTTGTGGGTTCACTATGACTACAGCCATACAAAGTATATGAATGCTTTAAGCATTCCTTTACATTATGGATTTATGAGGTCTGTAATGACAGACGAAAAGTCAAAATTAAAAAAAGTTATATATACGACTCCTTGCGGGTGTAATATAGATAATGAAAACAAAATGTACGATTACTTGAAAGTAACAGGTCATGGTGATGACCAAATTACTATAGATTTATTTAATTTTGATTATATGGTAAATCCGCTGTCTTCGTTTAGCGTACCAGAAGTGTTTATTCGCATTCACGATATATCTTACAAGATGGAATTTAAAGCAATAAGCGTTGTTAACAGTTTGAATGACTTGGTACCAGAACATATAAAATATATAACAGAACGCAAAATTACCCCCGGTGTTAATTTGAATATAGACTCCAAATTTTTATGTGGATGCGATTGCATTGATAATTGTGAAGACAAAAATATGTGTTCTTGTTGGCAACTTACTAACGAGGGTCCAAAAAATTATCCTGCTATTTTCAAAGACCATGAGGACATTGGGTACAGTTTCAAACGGCTACACAAGCAAGTAATTACGGGTATTTTTGAATGTAATGCCAGTTGTAAGTGTGGGAAAACTTGTTTAAATCGTGTTGTTCAGGAACCACTAAAGACGTCACTGCAACTGTTTTTAACTGAAAAAAAAGGCTGGGCGGTGAGAACACTTGCTGATATTCCCAAAGGTAGTTTTGTGTGTACATATCTTGGGGAGGTTCGCACAGAGCAAGATGCCGATAATGATTTTTCATTAAATTGGGGCGAGTATCTGGCAGATTTGGATTTTCTCGAGACAGTTGAAGAGATAAAAGATGGATATGAAAGTTATGTTGTCCAGTCTGAAGACGAAAGTGAAGATTATAATAGTTCATCTGATGATGAAGAGTTTAATCCTAGTTGGGCAATCAAGAGTAAAATGAGTATGGTTGAATCTAGAATGTCGTTAAGGAAGAATTTACAAAGTACAAATACAAAAATTGATGGCAAACATGAACTGTCTAAGTTAAATACTCAACAAAGAGTTGAAAGTAAACCTAAATCTTTGCTAAGGTACCTAGATAAAGACTGTGGCATCTACACATTGGATGCTAAGGTTAGTGGGAACATAGGTCGCTATTTCAATCATTCTTGTGACCCAAACATATTTATTCAAAATGTTTTTATTGATACACATGACCTTAGATTTCCATGGGTGTCATACTTTGCACTATCAAATATTCCAGCAGGAACCGAACTAGCATGGGATTATAATTATATTATAGGAAGTGTGAAAAACAAAAGACTTAAGTGCCACTGTGGGTCAAAAAATTGCAAAGGCAGACTATTATAATTTATATTTATAATCAATATTTTTGTAATTATTCATTAATTGTTTGTTTTTTTTTTACATTGCGACAAAAAAATATTTTATACTTCAATGATTTCTGATATATGTGTAAAAAATTATTGGATAAAAGTTTGAAATATTTTACTTTGAATTCTTCTGACTTCAATATTTTTAAGTACAACAGATCACTATAGTTTTATCTTAAATACTATTACTTTCACATGTTATTAGAAGACTTATAAATATGTTTTTAAGTTAGGTGTGCCAGATGTCCTATATTTTATACGGGAATGTCCTGTTCATAAACTAATTTTTCCATGTCCAAACAACTCTCCTTGGAATACCAACATTTTCAGTTTTTAATAAATGTCATATTTATATCCAGTTTTTTTATTTTGAGACAATAACACTTGATATCATAAAAAGCGGGCAAGTGAATAACACTCTGCTGTACGTTGGATGACTAGATAAGTCACAATGATGAATGTGTTAAATTTTAATTCATAGATATAAAAATCATAGGAGGTACCTATACTAAAAATGTTTCTAAGCGAAGACATAATTCTACTAAGTATATTTTATAATATTATTATGATTAAAGTAATTTATTTTACTATTAGAGGCATTAGTACTACAGTAGGTTAAATTCATTTTTGCCGAAAACATTGCATTTGAAAATGTCATTGTGTATAAAATATAATAATATACTTTAAAAATTTCAATTACCCACAAATATTTTAAATTACAGCAAAATAACAAAAAATTGTATTGACATTCATAGAAAAAAAAAAAACTGAAAATGAGTGTATAAATAGCTCAAAACAAGACGAAATATTTTTAGAATGTTATTTTTATGATAAAATAAACATTTTGTAAAATGTTGAGTACCTAAGAAAATAAGATAGTCATTCTATGAGAACTTGTTAATTTAAGGGTAAATATCCAATGTCAAGCCCATAATTATCTGTATAGTTATGTGTTAGGTATCTACTTATTAATAGGTATTTAATGTAACAAGGTAACTATTGGTTTAAATATTTAACCTAAAAATTAACACCCGAGATTAACTAACCTTTTAGAAAATTATTTAGATGAGTAATAAATGTTTTAGGTATATATACCAACTTTGCTATGTTATGCCTACACTTAAAGTTTGAAAATTTACAAATGTAGTAAAATATCCTGTTGACCCTGAATATTAATAATAATATTGCTAACTCACCATTTGATGATTTTAAGTCTCTGTGAATTAACGATATTGGTGCACCATTGTGCAAGTAATTCATGCCCCTGGCAATTTGAATGGCCCAATCAACAAGTACGTCTGGCCGTATTTTCCTTCCCATCAGTACACGATTAAGTGAACCCCCTCGGGCGTACTCCATAATAAGGCACAGATTTGGAATTTGCAAACAAACGCCCAACATGGACACAATGTTCTCGTTGTCCAGCAGCCAAAACAGGTTGGCCTCTTGTTTGACATTCTTCACCGTCTCGCTGATGTCTTCATCAGGGTCCTGGCGTGCAGCTTTGACGGCCACCTCCTTGTTGTTCCAATATCCACGGTAAACTTTGCCAAAACCACCAACACCAATGACTTCTTCTAGCTCGAGCTCTCCGAAATCGATTTCGGTGATGTGCGCGTTGCCTACCACTGTAGTCACGTTCTCCAGAATGTTGTTCTCAGTGACAAAGTTGGCAGGGAATATGCCCACCTTGTCGCCGAGCTTTCCCGTCCACCAACCCTCATCGCCAGATATCTTGGCGTCTGTGGACAGCACCTCGACAATGTCACCCCGCTTGAGGCTCAGCTCATCTTCGCCCTGTGCCTCATAGTTGTATATGGCTGTCCACAGAGGCAGGTTGGCGGCGGCCGCCTGGTGCTGATGCTGGGTTGCATACTTGTTTTTGTAGTATGACGACGAGGCGGTGGTGTTCGCGTATGCGGCGTTTGGGCCGTGGAACTTTGTGGTCCGGGACGGCGAGTAGGGATTGCGCAAGTTGGGACTTCCAAAACCTGGGCCTAGGTGTTCCATGGACGCCGTCGCCGGAGGCATTCGTTACGGCTGCTACCTGATTTCTACAGCGTCACTCCGATGATCCCGTCGGACGGCCACTGACATCATTCTCGGGCGCCGCCGATCGCGCGATTCGTCATTCGTGTCGTCGTCGCAAGGATACGATATTTTTGTTGTTGTTATTATTGCTGTTGAATGTAATATTATTATTCTGACAATCTGACTGCAGTCTGCAACATATATTATTATAATGTTGGTGGTTCACGGTGTTATTATTATTATTATTATTATCGGCTTATCAATGTTGTTGTGGCTGTTCAATCTTGCATGCGCGCGTTGTCACTACTCACAACCGTCTATAATAGTAGTCAGTCGTGGTAAGTTAGTAGTTACTATAATATAGTTTCGCTAATCGCAATAATATAATATTTTTTGACGTTAAGATTCGAGTGGCTGCGATTTTGTCAAATTTTATTTGGAAAAATTACACTTTATCCAGTATCCGCTAACGTCACCAGTAAAGTTGTACTCACCACCATTATATTATACTTATCTATGCTCACCACTCTTCATTCACACCAATCACTAGAGACGAGAACCATAGATAATAAAATAAGAAATAAATATCCTTATTATCTACGAGTCTACGACGAGAACACGCAAATCATAATTTAACGGAAAACAAAATTAAACCGGATACAAAAAAAAGGTATTGAATTAAATGACAAAATTAAAGAAGCAATAACGATTAACGAGTTTAAAGTAAAATAATGAATATTATTTAAATATATTTGGATTTTAACGTGAATGTTCGATCGCCATTTTGAATTTTAAAATACTGTTATCTCCGTTATCATTCAGTGTGATATAAAAGTGTATAATCACTTCGAAAATCACAGAATAATTTATCATACCATTTTCATTCTGTGGTGTGCCTCCGTGATAGATGGTGATAGATATAAATGTGTAATTGAAGCCTGATGGTGAAACCAGCTCAATATATTTTTTTTGCAATCTGGCATGAAAAATTAGTCGTCGGTATGAACATAATATTATTTACTCATATATAAATATCTGTATTACGTTTACATCATGAATTAGTTAATGATTTAAATATTTACATTCTATGGAACAACTAACTAGTCCGATTATCATAATTATAGAGTAAAGATTAGGTGTATAATTTTAGATTACAGAATGTTTTAAAAGTGGTGACTTCAAATTTAATATTTCAATTTTTTTTTACAATAGTGTGGTCGTAAAAGATGAGGAAGAGTGGAATATTATTAATTATTATTGTACATTCGTACTTAATTGTATTTTATACTTTAATCTAAAACCAATAAAACTACCTCAACTATCACAACTTGTAAAGAATTAATATTGTTTCTTCTTGTTTTATAATGTTTGGTATGTGCTCATACACCTAATCATTTGGTTACCTAGACATCTAATTATCTAATGTTAATGGTTTTAAGTGTTGCTACACTTAATTATATGAGTGTAAGTTTGGTAGTTTCTAAATTAATGTATATTTGCTATCATCATTTGACAATATTCACATTCGTTAATTCTGGCCAAGAATATGACTGATGAAAGTTAGTGGAACAGGCAAGCTTGGTAAGAATATGAGCATATTCCCACTGACCTTAGCAGTTAGCATCCAACGTGAAGATATCAGTTCCCAAATTTATTTTCGTTTAAAAACAATTGCAGTGAAGTTTTCAACAATTCCTGAACAAGTAACAACACGATTCAAACAAGTTTTCTCACATTTACAACTGGCTTCAAATTCAAAAATAACTGTGTAGGGGTCTTCAAAAATATTTGGATAATTTTTGTACATTCATAGATAACTTGCCTACAGGAACATTTTGTTTTGTCTCCGCAATTGTCAATAGAATTATTTCTACACAAAAATTGAAAAATATTGAGTCTATATTAAATCGACACTGTGGGTAGTTTTGCATTTTTACTTCATGTGTTTTGGTACCAAGTCATTCAAACTGTTGACTACGCTTATTATTTTAAATTTCATCTCGTTAGAAATTTCGGTGCTCATTTGGAATGTGCTGTACAGATAAGTTTCTGAATTGGTATGAGCTTTACAGACGAGTTTTTAATTATTCTACGTACGTTGTTTAATTTGGTACTTAAGATTAATGTAATTTTAAATGATTTTTGATTAGAAAATCTTATTTTATTTTAATATGGATTTATGTTCTAAATGTTTTCTAACAATTAAAAAAAATGGTAAATAGGTAGGTAGTAGGTACTGTCTTGCTAGTAAAGTTTATCAGCAATAGTGATTGAGATGGGACTGCAAATGATTATAAGAAGAACACCCCTCATTTAAATATTTACATTTTTGCATCCAATTTTGACTTCTCAACAGTAGTACCAAACCTATAACCAAAGAGGGTTCTAATATGAACAAATCAAGGTTAACAATTTTATAAAGTGTTGACCTACTGTTATTACGTTACACGTTAAAGTCTGTCATATTTTAAAAAGCCTATTAATAATATATAAAACCGACTACGGCTATCACACAAGAATCTGGTGTTTGACCTATAGCTCCGTACCAAACGTAGACCGAGCAAAATCTGTAGAGCGCATACTGAATTAGCACTGATCTGTGGTGTATGCAAATAAACCTTTCTGGTACGCTAAATAAAGACAGTAGATTCACTATACAATCAAAATTATATAAATCTCTAGTCATTAGGCTATTAATGAACCCTGTCACTTTCAAGTAATTGTACATTCTGTGTTCATATATACCTATCACTATTTATAATTTTGATTTTTCATCAGTTATTATAGACCTCATAAATCCATAATGTAATGGAATGCTAAGACATTAATATATTTTGTTTGGCTGTAGTTGTAGTGAACCTTTATCATACATAAATGAAAAAAATAATGGTGCTTATAAGGAAGTGGTTTTGGATAGATTACCGGTATTTCAATTAATTTAATAACACCATTATTTTCTTAAGATGTTTATATTTTTTTAGTGTTGTCACTGTTAACAATACTTTTTTCATTTTCAGTCAGGTTTTCTAGTACAATATATGGCTGTATAATAACTGATCAGTCAACACCGTACCATGTACGCGCTTATCTTGATTGTTACTACTTAATTGATTGTATATTGGGCCTAACCTATTCGAGCCTCAATACACCCACTCTGTGTTCATTCTTGATAGTTCTATGTGTCTTTATTTTTTTATTAAAATTTACCATAGGCCGTTCTAGATTTACAGAAAGTATTTATACTCTATTTTGTATTTAATAATATAATAAACATTGGTAGGTCCTTATTTATATTGTTGCTCACCTAAATCTGCTAAAATTATATTTATAGTTTTTAATTTTCCTACTATGTATACATATATCATGACTTATTACTTGAAATACCTATTTAGCATAATAATGAAAAGCTCTAAAAAGAAAACCATAAAAAAAAATTCTGATTTTAATAAAAACTTTAAATTACCTATAATATTGTATGAATTAATATTTTTGCAGCTTTTGCTCTTGGTGTGCTACTTTATCAATGAAACGGGCTAAAAATTAAAATATTTCAAAAAACAACCTCTGGCTGGGTGTCCATAACGATTGATAATAAATTAGTCCCAACAATGGAAGACTCTAAAGTGATTGCTTCACTTGATACTTTCTACTCTGCGTGCATGGATTTGCGAAAACACAACTATGACAAATGCATTGAGAGCTGTACAATCATATTATCGAAAAACCCTTACGACCAGGTCGGTGGATATTACTTTTATTAATTTACAACTGCTACTAGAAATTATAATAGTTTTTAAGTTCCAATTAATGTGATGGTAACATTGATGTGGTAGACGGTATGCCATACATTTATTTTTCTTATATTGACCGATTGATTCCATAAAACTTATAAATAATTAAACGGATCTTCTTAAATAATTATGAATAAAAATGACTTAGAATACGATTCATATCTTGGAATTGATATACCAATTTATCCTCCTTCTAGTGGGAATAAGCATACAATTAGCGAGTAGGAAAAAAATCAACCAAAGTAAATTCTATTACTAATAAAATACAAGCAATCTATAGCATATACTATTCATGATCATCAAACAATTAAACGAGAAAGAGATAATTATCAGTGACTTACTGAAGACAATCATAGACTACAGAGAAAACAATGTAATATGGTAACTGTCAACATTTAAAATTTTATGATGTATGATTTAATTTAAATTTTTTTAAAGATCTTATAATTTAATATAGCGATTGTTTCAATGTAGAAGTGGCACTAATTGTTTGAATATATTCAATAAAATTATATAATATTATGCTAGGACATTGAACTGCCAATATGTATTTTTGTCCATTAATACTTAAAATTTAGGTCCAATTAAAATTATAGTTCTTATCAATTTTTAAAATACATAAGGGTACATTTTAATTGTAAGGAAACAAGTAGATAGATAAAAATAATCGAATGGAATTCTAAATAATGAATAAAAAATAATTTATAATTTTATTTGTTCATTACAAAAAAACTTATGTGAGAGAAAATTCGACATAATAAGAATCTACTGTATATCTTAAATTGTATTTAAAATGTATGTATTATTTTGATATCTTTTAAGGCGGCATGGGCTCTAAAAATGCGTGCATTAACTGAACAACTGTCTATTGATGATATTGAAGCAGAAGAAGAAGGCATTGCTGATTCTTACTTTAACTCTGATGCAATAGCTGAAAATGCTAGAGCGGGTACGTCATTAAGAACAGCACAAGACATTAGTAACCAAAGGTAAGATAAAGTTTTACTTTAAAATGTCAATTTAATTCATATTATCTTATGATAAAAATATAAAATTAACTGAACTGAATAATTATCCATTATTTATTTGAAGGCCTCGAACAGTTGGCGGAAGGCCTTTAAGTGGTATAGTTCGTCCATCAACTTCATCTGCTGGAGGCAATAATTTACAAATGGCTTTAAAAACACCACGCACTGTTGGTTCCTCAAGACCATTAACATCTCAATCAGCTAGAAGTATACGCCTCGGTACTGCGTCAATGGTATCACAAATTGATGGTCCTTTTATTAATATATCCCGCTTAAATTTCCCTAAATATGCATCTGATAAACAACTTTCAAAGTTGTTGTTCAACTACATATATTATCAACAAAACGATATTAGAAATGTAAGTGTATATTAATGGTTATTTTAGTTATTAATGTAAACAAATGTAACAAATGTAGGTATTTGAACATATTTTGAAAACTTAATTTAGGCATTAGATTTTGCTGTGGAAGCAACTAAATGTTGCAACTTTGAGGACCCTTGGTGGAAAGTGCAATTGGGAAAATGTTACGTAATGTTAGGATTACTACGAGACGGGGAAGCTCAGTTTAGATCTGCTTTACAACATGGACCTAATATTGAAGTGTTCTTGCGCCTTTCACGATTATTCATTCGCCTCGACCAGCCTTTAAGTTCCTTAGATATATGTCAGAAAGCCATGTCTTGGTTTCCACATGAAGTTACATTACTCATCGAAATGGCTAGGTATAACTAAATACAGTTATAGTTTAATTTTTTTATTATTTCCCCTGCACATGTGATTTCATAAATTTTTACGTAAATAATGATAGCACTTTATTTTTTATTATGTATTGTAGAATATATTTTTTTTTTGTACACGTTGTTAATACTCAGTAATCAAACGGAAACTCAACTACGATGGCTAAAAATGAAAATTTGCACATGGTCATTGTAGAAATCAAATTAGTTTACATCTTTATATTTAATTAAGCGTTATAAATTATAATCAATGTGAAATATACTGTCTTACACAATCTCTACTAAAATAGTTATAAATTTGCATGTATATGCTAATTTAAAAAAATTGTACTTCATATATTTTTTTTTTTCAGAATATTTGAAGGTCTAAACAATATACCAATGTCAGTAAAATACTATAGGGATATACTTGAATTGGATGCTACAGATATGGAATCAATCGCGTGTATTGGATTACATCACTTTTATTCTGATCAGCCTGAAGTAGCCTTAAGATATTATAGGTTGGTATTTAATATTAAGAATTTTGTTCAGAATTTCCTTTTGTATTTGAATTAAAATCTAAATAATATTATTTTATGCAGAAGACTGCTGCAAATGGGCTTATACAACGCTGAGCTTTTTAATAATCTAGGACTGTGCTCATTCTATGCCCAACAATTTGATGTAGTTACGGCATGTTTTGAAAACGCATTAAGATTGGCATTGGATGATAATGCAGCGGACGTCTGGTACAATATCAGTCATGTGGCAATTGTGAGTATCTATTAAGATATTTGTCTATTAATGAGAATGGTTTTTAATGTTGTACATTCTGCAGGGTTTTGGAGATTTAGATATAGCTGAGCACAGTTTGCATTTAACATTGTCTTTGAATAGTTCTCATGGTGCAGCTTTAAATAACTTGGCTGTATTGCTATGGCGTAAAAACAATGTATCCCGGGCAGAATCCTTATTGAACTCTGCAATAGCAGCTGAAGATCACCTTTACGAACCACATTATAACAGAGCTTTACTAGCTCAAGAAGTAAAGACTTCGTTTTTAAGCTACTTAATTAAATTGTGTTAAGTTAAATTTAAAAATCTCAAATAAATCATTGAATAAAAATTTTAACAGTTTACATTTTTTTTTTTTAAATTAAATTCTAGTAGAACAATTAAAAACAATTTTGAATTTTATAATACAATACTCACAACTTATTTGTATAATATTACTTTAACTTAATTATTTTTAACTGATATTTAAAAAGATGAATTAATCTTAGAATATAAATGAAACATTATATCTAAAATAAATTGGATTGTTGAACTTTTCTTAGATAAAAGTTCTTATATACAAAACATAACATCAAATAATATGAATATAATATATCTCTTGTATTATATTAAAGTAATATTTAAATTAAATAAGATATCTTGTAAATATTAAATAATTTATAACAATACATTATATTACTAAATAGTTAATTGATAATATTTTCTTTTTTTAGGAAGGTGATCACCAAACAAGTTATGCTATGGTAAAGAAGTCGCTCTCAATATATCCTAATCATTACAATTCTAGAAATATTTTAAATGAATTAAAAAAATACTTTTCTAGTCTTTAAAAATGATTAGTTTAGTCTATAATTTATTAATTAATTGTATAATTGTATCTCTTGGTCATATCTTTAACATGTAATTAAGGATGACATTATAATTAAATATTATCTATCAGGTAACATTTTTTTTTACTTATAAACAAACTGGTTGAAATAAATATATATGTAATTTTTCTTTTGCTTTGTAACATTTTTGTTGGAATCGTCTAATATAGAATGAATAAATAATTGGTCGTTTTGGATTAAGATATGTTACAATCCGATGTTAATTCCCTTTTTTGCTGCTATGGGCAGGAATTCTCCCTGTAAGTATGGATTAAAAGCCTGTAAAAACAAAAATTATATTATATTGTGTTAATTATTAAATGTTCTTGCTGTTGTGCTTTAACACAATTAGCGTTATTGATGTACCTAAAAAATTATCTAGAAAACTGAAGGAAAAAAATACTAACCTTCTTAACGTGGAATTTTTTTGCGACCAAACTCTTATGTTCGTCATCTACCTGTAAGGATTGAATAAATAGTTGTCACATCTTAAGCACAATAAAATATTGAATCAATATTCAAAATACCTGAAATGTTCTTACAAGTTCGTCCACGTCAACACTGTGTTTGGTGCCAGTATTTGATCTTGCACAGTCAAACATATGTTCAGAATCACACATGCATTCTTGGGATTCCTGATAGTCTCGACTGAACGCCGCAGTGTTTTCAAAATCCATTATACAACCATCTTCATCTGAAAGTGTAAGAGTACTGGTTAGGTTAGGTTAGGTAATGGTTATTTGATACTTTTTTTTAACTTTTTCAATGCTTAGTAATTTTTATTACATGGGATGATTAATTTAAGAATACATTGATACAGTGATGCATTAAGAGTCGTACCCGCATGTGTTGTCTCCGTCTTACACACGTACGACATACCAAATTTCCGTTCGCTAGTTTTAATAGGGTGCTGTCAGTTTTGATATTAGAGTGAATTGACCTATTATCAAACTGAAGTAATAACATTATCTGTGTTCTCTCGTTGGTCTTTTACGATATTTCAATTTTTAAGTGAGATATGGGTATGTTAAGTATTAATATTTTAAAATGCTCATAACTCACGTAAAAATTAAAATATCGTAAAAAACCAGCGAGAGAACACATAAAATGTTGTTACCTAAAAGTTTGATAATAGGTCAATTCACTCTAATATAAAAATTGACAAGACCCTGTTGAAACTAGCGAAAGAAAATTTGCCATGTCGTACGTGTAACGTGTGTAAGACGGAAACAACACAGCGGGTGCGACGTCCTCTTAATTTGTGTATCGAGATTGTTTGATCCTTTACATAATGTCCTGCCTAGAGAGTGGTGGTCATAATAAAAAGGGCTGGTACCGAATAGGTTCCCGTTTGAAAAAGGTATTTTATTAAGTTGAGCCGAATTGGTTCTCGTTTATTCACGCACATTTTCCTTCTCGATTTTACAGGCTTAGGACTGTCAACTTTAAATTAGGCTTAGTTAAAAATGTGCTTTAATGTGAAAAAAAGAAAAGATATAATAAATAAAACTTAAAATCGTTGATTTGAAAGTCAACTAGACATTATTTAGGTTAGGTCATTGGTTAGGTGTACAAAATACAAATAATAAAATATAATAAATACAATTTAAACGCGTTGATTTTCAAATTTGAAGCAAATTTTCTTTAAATATTAAATTTGCGTAAGGTTCTCATTAACGTACTCAGTCATACAATTTTCCAAGTGTTTGTTATTTCTTTCCTGTTTGCTAGTAAGTTTCCGTGTATTATTACTTCGAAATGTAATATAATTTAATGTTTGAATGATGTTAAAGTCTCCATAAAATAAAATAAATCAACAACTTAGTGCCCTCTTCACCAATCATAAACTGCATAATAACGAAAAATTAAAATTAAAAAATATAAATTGAAATATAATCGATGTTTAAGCGGAAACAAATTTATATAGGTTATATTATAGGTACGACTATAAATGACAATGTGTTATTCGAGACTTTACAGTACCACTTATAGTCGCTAAACATTATTGTCATACGTACATAGGATATATACGATATACCATACAGCTACCTATATAAGTATACGTATATCTCAAATTGTAACTATTTTACCTGAACACAATTAATGGGAACCAAATACCAATTCGACTCAACCTAATAAAATATATTTTTTAAACGGGAACCAATTCGACTCAACTTAATAAAATACCTTTTTAAAACGGGAACCAATTCGGCTACTCCCATAAAAAGGTGTTGTGTAATATTATGTGATGCTTATCAGTTTATTATTAGAGTACGGATTTCTATACAATCTCATATTTTTTCCTTTTAAAATTTTTGTATTTTAGTCAGTTATCTTCACGAATCATAATAGTTTGAAATTTGAATCTAATGGTGAATTTTTTTTTTCATATTTCTGTATACCTATTTAATGGTTATTGTATATTTTTACAAAATTTGAAATGTATTGTATATTAAAGTGAAAATTAAAAAAAAAGTGTATAAAATAATATTTTGGGAAATATTAAAAATAATTTTGTTGGCAATACATAATAACTGGAATAAAGATAAGATGAATAATCGATTGCGATACCTAAACGTTTGTATCCATCTATAATCTTAATTGCTCTTGATGTGTCAGTCAGTTATCGACATACCCCTCAGTTACGTCGTTTTTCGTTTAAACCGTAAATCGTGAATTTACCAAAAAAAGTAATTGGATTTGCAATAAAATTCGAGGATGGATTTCCTCAGCAAACAGACACTGTAAGGTTTTCACTGCTGATGAAAAAATAGTATTTTGCAACCCTTGTGGAAAATCTATTGTTTGTGGGAGAAAAACCCAGGTAGATCAATCAATAGATACATAAAAACAGGTAATTATAAAAATAGAAATAGATTTCCTATATTTTTTTATTTTTATTTTATATTTTAGCTGCCCGTGTGTCTGCACTTAAAAATAAATGCAATCAAAACAAAAATTAGGTAGGTACTAACAACTAATTCTAGATCATGTTCTGCCAATAACATTTTGCTTGCAAATTTATGTTAGATAGTAATAAAAAAAACTAGTAACTCAAAATATGACATTAGATGAAATCTTTTCAATAACTGATGAAACGAAAGAAAAAATTCATTTTATTCCTGTATCGAAAGGGGCAACATATAAAATTAAACGAGCTTTCCAATAACATATAATAACATACAGTTTTTTTAAATTTCCAAAACAGCCGTTTTGTTTATCATATTTTTTAAAACAGTTCTGAAAAAAAATTAATGTAATTTATAGTAATAATGCTTACGCATATTTCAGTTTTGTAAATCATAATTAAAATTATTTACTTATGTTCTTTCTTTATACCTATGTCGTACCTATATACGTCGTATAGGTAAAGTCGTACTGTCGTCTTTAGCTATAACTTTTTTGTTTTGTACCTATTTTGTTAAACACTTTAAAATGACTCATACTTTTTTAGTTCATGAGTACATCGACATGGTGAAATGTTGCTACCGAAACAACGAAAGTCATAGGCAACCGGCTTATAGCTATGGAATTGATTAGTATCCCGATCGTAAGAAACCATCTGCATTCCTATTTTTATTAAAGCATGCGAATCGTACTTTGCTAATGACGTAACCATAAGTAACATAACTATTATTCTTAGAAATTCAAAATAATAACTAGCTCTAATTTGGTCGATTTTCATTAAATTTTACTGTTTTAAAAAAATATGATTAACAAAACAGCTATCATGGAAATTTAAAAAAAACCAAAATGCATGAAAAATTGTTTTGGTAATTTTTGAATTTTTTTAAAAATAATTAAACCTTATGTTATTCAATCAGAATTTCCATACTTATTAATGTAAAAAAAATTGCATTTAAATATATTTATTTCCACGGAGATATTAAAAGAGATACGGGACTTTTGGGACATACTGTTTTAGTATTTTGTTAAATAGGTAACTTTTTTCTTATTTTTAACTATTAATTTAATTGCAATTTGCAACTACCTGCATTTATTGTGACTTACCACTTGAATTGTATTTTTGAATTCAAGGGTTCAACACTTCAACTCATGTAAGTTTTAAATAAATAAAATATAAGTAGGTATTATTAATCTAAATGTAACACAATACCTTATGACTTATGCAAACCTTTCTTGGTGTATGTCCGCATATACGTCATAAAACCTACTCTAATTATTCTAAACCAATAATTTTGACTCATAAATTGATTTGTTCCTTGGAATATTTTTTAATTTTCTAAGAAAAATCGTAGGCAGTAGCGATAGTTTTTATTCTTATTTATTAAATTTGTTAAGAATGTAGTAGGTAGGTACCTAGGTAGTTACAATTTCAGTTTTAACTATTTCGTTATTTGTTTATTGACATTTGTTGCTATTGTACCTAATAAGCTACCTAAACTGAGTTTAGTAATTTAATTTAGTATACCTAATAGGAACCTATATTACGTAGAGGTTCACTTACCCGTGTATCCCACCGGACATGGGTTGGGCGGGTTGCAGTAGGCCGGCAGCGCGGCGTCGGTTTTCACTTCATTTTTGTTTCTTGTCGGACTGTCTGGGTTCAGGGTCTGCACACCTTCGCCGGCACCACCTGCAGCATGTAGCCAGGAAAAACGACGATGTATTTTATTATATTGTATTATTGTTATAGTCTATAGACAAAGGTGGGCATTAGTAAGTTAAAAAGTTAAAATTTTAAACTTAACTTTAGTTGCCAAGTTAATTTTATAATCAACATAATAACTTAAATAATTCAAGTAACTTAGTAAGTAGTATACATTTGTATGTTCTGAGCCAGCCCGTTTTTTTCCTCGGTAATTTCAACATATTCAAGCGGCAATGTCCTCCTTAGAGCACACCAATTTTACCGTAACACAAATCACGGGGAGATTGTACTCTCATTGTCCACCTATTAGTCACTCACGCAAAAAATTTTACCGTAAAACATTTAAAAGGAGATTTCACATTTTTATCCAAGAATTTATCACTTGCACAAAATATTTTCCGTATTTTTTTTTACAGCGAGATTGCACATTCAAAATCTGTTTTGGAACTTACTCGAAAATATTTTCCGTATTTTTTTTTATAGCGAGATTGATAAATATTTACCGTATACACATCAAAACATTTTTTTTTCGACAATTATTTTAAGTAAAAAACCACAAATTATTAAATAAAATATTTTTTTTTTGTTAAAAATTAGTTCTTAATTATATTTAGACAAGTTTTCTTACTTCTCTAGTAAAAGATACATAATATTCTACATTACGATCGCGAATTAATAAACAGAACGACGATTCAGCTACAGCCTCAGCAGTTGATGTGCAATTAGACATTGAAGTTTCAGAATCGCTTACAGGTGTAACTGCATATTGTTTATTCACAAAAAAAAAAAAAATGCTTTGGTGTATATATGATAAATATTTTCGAGTAAGGGGCAAAACCGATTTTGAGTGTGCAATCTCCCCGTAAAAAAAAAATACGGCAAATATTTTGTGCAAGCGAGAAATTCGTGGACAAAAAATGTAAAATCACCCTGTAAAATGTTATAAGGTAAATTTTTTTGCGTGAGCCACAAATAGGTGGACAATGAGTGTACAATCTCCCCGTGATTTGTGTTGCAGTAAAATCGGCGTGCTCTAAGCAGGACATTATTGCCTCTTGAACATGTTGAAATTACCGAGGAAAATAAACGATCTAACTCAGAACATACAAATGTATACTACTTTAGTAAAAGTTAAAGTTAAGTTACTTTAAGCTAAGTTACATAACCGATTTTAAACTAAGTTAAGTTATTTTTATTTTCTAGTGAACTTGTAATTTTTACAAATTTAATAAAACGTAACTATTTTTACTTTAAAAGTTTAAATTTAACTTAATTGTTTCTATATTAACTTAACTTAACGAGTTAATGAACTAGTTAACTTGCCCAGCCTTGACAATAAATTACTGCGTGACCCAGGTAGTAATTAAATGAAATTAACCCGATTTCGCCCGTGACAAAATGAAAAAATATAAAATATAGTGCTATAATATAATATGTATCTACAATCTTGGTTTTGGTTTACCTACCTCATTTCACGATCAAATTTGTGAACTAATTCGGCATTGGACAATTCGCATGGGGTGGAATAGATGTAGGTACTATTAGTGTAAATTGAACGTGGTTCAATGTTCAAACTACTCCTTAAACTTTTCTGATATCTCCACGAACGATTTGAAATTTTCACAAAATCGGTTAAGCAGTTTTTTAGTACCTATTCAATTCTCATATTTGCAATGAAGATTTAATTTCTTTATTTGAAACTATAAACGTGACAATTCGACGCATGCTTTTACCTTATCTGCCCGAGTAACTAATGGCAACCATTACTAATATCTATTAATTAATCCTCATGTAACCAATAGCAACCATTTATAAACAAAAATGTCCATCTTAAATCTCAAAATTCCTGTTTGAGCTCCTGTCCGGGTTCAATATTATGAACCTAAACCATATAGGGGCCCACTATACCCCATACAAAAAAATTCATAAAAATCAGTCTAGCCATTTATAGGAGGAGTTTAAATAGCCAATAGGTACACACGTACAGAATAATTATATGTATAAAAAATATTGTGATTCGCCCGTCTAAAATCCTGTGTTTCTGTATCTCCAGGTATCAGCTATAATGGACCATATAGAGAGAAAACGAACTAGTGTTGGACGAGTGTTGATTTTTAATTTCGAGTCGAGTCGAATCGAGTTAAAAATTCGAGTATTCGAAAAATGTCGAGTACTCGATGAAAGTCGAGTATTAAAAAAAGGATCGAGTAGTGGGAATTGCTTGAGTATTTTAAACTGTCCAAGTATCACCCGGTATTCTTATACCGGGAATATTTAGGTTCTTTCAGTTTATTTATAGTTTTAATATTTATTTTTCAATAAAATAATATATTCTATAAGACGAGTACTGGATTCAAGGCAAGTACTCGATTTAATTCGAGTACTCGTAATAACGAGTACAAACAAAATTTAGTCGAGTAATCAAACTCGAAACTAGAAAATGTTTCCAAAGTCGAGTACTCGTCCAACACAAAAACGAACATTGCACGTACCGCTCACGTACTGCGCTCCCCACAACGTGCCGTGCTGCACGTATTCATTGTCCCTGATCGAAGGCACTGCGTTCGGCCCGTTCGCGGCAGCGTCATCGTAGTCGGCTCCGGTAGGTTCACGTTCGGTGGTCTTCATCCGTGGCCCGTACCTCGCCGCCGCGTCGTACTTGCCACCGTCCATCTCCGACTTGACGATGTCCTTTTCTAGTTGGCTGATAACGTTCTCCAGCAGTTTGCTCCGAACGTACTCAGAGTCCTACAGGATTATCGCGGAAACGAGACGATTTAATAACATAATATTGTAATCTATAATATATACATTCATCGGTGGTCGTCATTCGTGACTCGTCACGTGTTAATGGAGCAAATAAAGACGTAGGAGGACGCTCGAGAACAATATTGTGTCAATATAGTATAATATACTATAACTATTATAGAGTAAATAATACAAATATTTATCAGCGAAGACTGCCCGCGTTTCTAAAAACTATTAAAAATATTCCTAACGCTTTCCTAAGATTAGGTATAGGTACTCTACCCTTTGTTCGTACTAGTGATTTGAGACTTCGATAGTAGTAGGTGAATTTTCAGTTTTTCACTTGAAGTGGCATCACATAAATTATTAGTTAAATGATACAGCCACGTGAGGGCACCACCTTTGTTACGGATACCTAATTCACTTTATATAATATAATATTTGTAATGAGTGTATATTAGGACATGTAAGTAATAACTTGTAAGTAAAGTCAACGTATAAAGATGATTAATTATAATATTTATAATCCTCTCGCGCGTGAATTGTCTGAAATTCGTGTATCATTATCATGCGATGTATCTGAATTTTTCTGTTTGTGTAATTACTTATGTAATGCGTCAATTATAATTTATATTGTATCTATTGGTTTAAAGGTTCCTGGATGTTTACCATTAGTGATTAGTATTTAAAAACATTCCACCATAAATATGTACCAGTACCAAGCACCAGCAATCAAACTGTTTTCAAGTATTTTGATCCGAAATAAATTACTTTAAATAAATAAAATTAATGAATTAATCAGTTCTGTCGAAATTATCACATGATAAAAAAAATATATAATATAAAATGATCATAAAATGTCTATGCATTGGTTAATGATAACCAATAACCAATCAATATTTATGTATATGCGTATTAAATAATAAATTAAAAAATATAGTACAGCCTTTTCAATTAATGAAAGTTATCGCGATGTTTAGGTATCCAGCTCTCAAGTTATATTATGTAAAAAGTCGATTAAAAATGTAATTACTCAAATAAAGTCATAATGATATATGGTTGGCCGCTCTTACACCATAAAATGTCCGTAATATATTTCATTGTCGGAAAAACAGACTTTATTTTGACAAAAGGTTGACAAGTAAATAATGGATTTATTTTAATGTTTGTTATTTTACAAAATTAAACTGAAGATAAAACACTGTTATGCAAGGTAGACAGGTAGCATAATACATTTGGGGAATGCATAAATTCTATTTATATAGGTATACCTGTTATATTTTAAGGTTCACTGTTTTTCAATTAGTTTCAATAAATTAATTATAACTTATAAGCAGCATATGCATTGTGCAATGTTGTATGTAATGTGTACCTGAATAATTGTATATATCTAGTACACTGCTCTAGTGCTCTACACTGCTCTACGACGTATGTGGTTCTCACATTTAAATCTGATTTAATTTAATTTTTAATCAAAGATATATACCTATATTACTACAATATGTCAATATAAATATTCTAAAATACTTCAGAAATTAAAATACCATAGCGATATCATAATATACAATCCACGTCATGTATGTTTGATAATATTATAAGGGTATCTCTATAATATTTAGTTGCCTACTCTATTTATTATTTACCACATTTTATTTTAAAAATTGTTAATAGTAATTTATTTATAAATGCTCGAAAGCTTAATTTTTGTTTCTTTACAATAAATTATGTATAAGTTCTAATTTTTTGACTTTCAGATTAAGTGCCTAGGTTTATAGTTTATAGTCCAGTGGGTTTCAAACTAGGTCTCGTGGCACACTGGTGTGACGCGGTATTCTGAAAAATGTCAACTGTTCGTCCAAGAATTAAAGATTTTTGTATCAAGCACATATTTCTCATTAAATGTATGTGCCAACTACACTTTTTTTTGTAAATTAATCTAATCTAATATAATTATAATTAATACGAATTTGTTGCCCCATCAAACACACATATTTAGTTAAAAGTATATATAATTATAACTCAAATCAGTTTTGTCCATCTAATTATTTAATGGAAAAAAAGGTCAGTGTGCCGTGAAAATTTTTTGAAGAGCATGATGTGCCGTGATTAATAAAAGTTTGAAAACCACTGTTATAGTCTATATAGTCATAACAGGTAGGAAGTGTGTTGTATACTTGCTTAACATTAACAATTAATGCTTCTCTACTTCTACCAAACAAAAAAGGTATAATTTTTTATTTTTATTTTAAACTGTGATGTGGTGAACTAATGAATACAACGCAACATATAAAATATAACTAGCTGAAATCAAAAGTTTATTTTATAATCTAATAGTATGCCATATGCGTACTTTATGTGTGTACCTATAAATGTATTGTATATCATAATATTCAATATTAGGTATAGTTGGTCTATTCTAACGCTTAGGCGACAGGCGTGCCGTATTAGGTATAACTACCTAATAGGTATGACTGACATTTTGAATTGTTAACCATTATTGTGCAGTAATAATTGATTGTATCTATAAATATTATATTTCGTGAACAATAACTTATATCGATATTTCAAATATTTTTATAGCCAATAGGCGAGATGATCTTAGATAGAATTTCCTCGCGAAATTTTGACAAACAATCAAAGATATAAATTTATAATAATATAAGATAGGTACTTATGCATATTATAATATGATATTGAGACGTGTTCTTTAATAAAATAATATGTTGTTCGGGTGGTGACGCCGCGCTACTGGGGTCAAACACTCAAACGTCCACATGTCAATACGTCATTAGTCAATAATGACCTGAAATACCGAGTTGACAATATTGCACTAACGAAAATTGATATCACTGCGATGTGCTGTAAGTATACAATAATTAATAATTACTAATAATGTAAGTAGTAGGTTATTTATGTGTTATATTTTTATGTAATATTTATTGATTCGCGCACGTGATTCACAGGTATTCCACGTGTGCTCATGTAACCTCGGTCATGTGAGTTATACAGGTACCTACCCTGGTACCATAATAAGCGATATTAGCGATATTTAGGGTTTTGGCTATAAAGTTTTTTTTAGATTTAGATCTCTCGTAAAACGTTTACTCGCATATGGACATTATGTCCAGGGCTCGTTTGTGTAGCTTCGCAGAATAACGATGTTAATAAGCATTAAGTATAAATATTATAAATAAAGCATTTTCACCGGGGCCAGATTTAAACTTTTAGAGCCAAATGCAAAAAAGATTTTGGGGCTACAAATTTCAAACTTCTTATGTTAGCTGATCATAAAGATTAATCAAATGGCAAATAAGAGAAAACTTATACATTTTGAGAACTTTTAAGTGTTAAGTAAATTCCACTGTACAAATGTACACGAAAGTCGATGCCTACACACAATCAACTTTATGACATCACGGTAAGTCTCGAGTATTGTAGTTTTGTATAGTTAAAATATGTGTGGTTATAGACTCCTTAATGGATTTAATGCATCAAATCTGATTTTAGTGTTCTGCAATCATATATATATATATATATAATTGTATTGTTATTGCGACTATATTATACATGGAGTCAAAAACTGATACTAAAAAATGAATATTCATAGGTAAGTAATACATATTTAATCATAACATTCTACATTTCTACAGATACCTACAAATTTTTGCCACCCTTTCGCTGCCATATCTACACTTAGTTTGAAATATTCAAATGTATGCACTATAGGTACAACAGTGAACAGTTTAATAAATATGTTAATTATGAGTATATACCTACGTATTGTTTAGTATAAATATAATAATTTAGTTAATAGCTAGTGTGTGTAAGAAAAAAAAACAATAGGATTATGATTTTTCACTTCTCCACCGATCGTGCAAAAGCAATCGATTATTAGTTATAAATTATAATACTAACTACCATCACCAGTCGTCTTACGCGTTCCTCAACTAACACATTACATACGTGCATAGATATTGTAATATAATTGTATACGATAACGATAATGATACATCGTACTGTAGGTACTCACTTTTATATTTGCCGAGTACTTGCCAAATGCGATTACATAAGCGGGCGCCAAAGCAATGCACAGTATGATAACGTTCGTCGCCATAATGATGGAGCTTCTCGTATGCCTGGAAAGGATGGAAACGAAGATGAAAACGGACAGATGTTAGGTAGGTAAGTGCACGCGTACACTGCGAGCGGGCGTACTGCAGTGTATGACGATGATGTTACAATATATAAATGTGTGGGAATACAAATGTATATATATATATATGTGTGTATATGTGTATATCGACGACGTGACGAGGACTCGCGAGTAAGGCGCGCCGCGGTGGTGATTTTGGATTTGACTGTTTTTCTCCAGAATTTTCTCGGTCGTCCTAACCGCAACGATAGAACCGATATGAACGACCTTCCGCTCGTTACTACGTATGCGCGCGATTAAACATTAAAAACATTCGATGGCCGTGTAAAATATTTTACCCTCTTTAAATAAATATTATTGTAACATTGATGTTACTACTCGTACTAATAATAATATTTATTATTAAAAACAGATCGCGGGCGCCCGCAGCTGAATAATATTATGCGACTGATGTTCCTACTTACACTGACCGGGGAAATGCACTCGCGACGCTCTGCAGTAGGTATTCTGCACAATGTCATATGATATTATTCAAATACCTACCTTATGAACAATAATCGCTTCTCGTCGCACGTGTGTCGACATATTGGAACGATTATACAATCTAAATCGAATGAAAAAAATATCGTCGTCACAAATTAACGTGTTATATTATTATATTGATATAATATTATCATTACCTATATTATCTATAATATGTACCTAGGCAATATACCGTCGAACGTAGAAATAACCCGTTCGGCCATAACCCCGCGATGCGGCTGTTGCTGCACAATATTATTATATTTTCATCGTATCGAAAAACGGCGGATAACTTTGTTTCTCTAATACATGTTATAATATTGCGAACCTCGTCCGTCGATCATTAATAATTATCACATTTCAAAAATATTATTAATACCATCGTTGATCTCGAACAACGTAGGTATACCTCTCGTTCCGCGACGCGCGTATATAGGAACCTATAAACTATTTCTTTTTTTATAAATTATTATTGCAGGTATTACGTATGTTATTTGTATTATTATTTTACCATCCGTATCGCCGTTATTTAAATTACCTTTTTCAACGATATGACCCGCATATATGTGTATCCACTCCGTGTTCCACAGGTAGACGATGCGTCGGCGGAGTGGGGGGGCCAGTCGTGTGTGCGGCGGATCAATAGGCGCGGCCGCCGACGATGTGGGTGCGTGGCGTTTGGCGTACGCGACGTACAGAGTATTATTATTATTATTATTACGGACCCCGTAGGAAAACTCGGCGTCGGCGTCGGCGGCGAAGGCGACGGCGGCCGAGCGCAGATCGCGACGCCCCCCGAGGAGAAACGCGCCCGGTGACTGACTGTGGCGAAAAACGCTATTTTCTTTTCCTCCTTCCGGTAATAATTTAATTTATAGCCATCTGTCGCTGCAATGACGTTCGTTTCGACGATTTTCAAAATTATACCTGCAGCGAGCTACAGGGTAGATATTATGTATAGGTAATTATTTTAATGACAAGTATAATGTATAAGTCTGCAGTAATGGCGTCCTATAATTCAACTATCAATTGCTTAAGCTCTAAAGAGAAGATATAATGGAAAAGATCACGTCCGAAGGGGAGACAATTGCCCCTTCACCACCCACAACTCATACAACGACGTCACTAGATCTGCAACGGTATAACTATATTATTGCAGCTTGCAGGCATCCTGCAGCTATGCATATATTCAAAGTATGGAGATAGGAATCGATTTGCATATAGCAGAGATGTCAAGCCTATGGAACGCGTGTCATAGAGTGACACGCGCACACTATTTTAGTGACACACGCAACTGTGTAAAAGTTTGTCATCAAAAACCACTGGTCGTCGATTAAAATATATTGAGATTACAAAAATGAAACATTAAGTTTATGGTATATATTATACCTAAACGAATTGAATTGACTATCTACACTATTCAACAACTATTAGTTTTATTATTTTTCGATAAAAAAATCTGGCTATCGAACGATTGAGAACGTTATACCTTTTTGGCCGAACGATTGAGAACACTTATAAAAATAACAAAGAACTTACCACTGACCCTAAAAAAACCCAAAAAAGAATACGATTGAGAACGAATTTACGTGAAACGTTGCCATATCATTTATTATTTATTATTCTAAAAAAAAGTCATATGTAATATAAATATGTTTAAAAAATTTAAAAAAATGTAGTATTATAAAAATATGTAATAAATATGTAAAAAAAGAGTAAAAAATGTAATACCTATGTACCTATAAAAAATGTAATAACAAATGAGTTACCTATATATATTAGTTATAGCGGGATAGCGTAATCCAACATAATCTAAATATTTTAATATATTACTTGAACTTTTATTTGCTACATACCACATATATTTATTATGAATATTAATTAATTTTTCTTTTGTTTTATTGGCATTTCTTTTTTTTTACCCTGTTCTATCGTTGCTATTTTTAATGAAGTTTCTGATTGTGTTTCAATTAGTGTTTGAATAACAATATATTTGCGACGACTAGTGCGACGAAGTCATTCTTTCGTATATCTGGTATCTAAGTTATAAATAAGATCCGATAAACGTCCGATAAATATTAAATATCAACTGGATCAATCGTCCAGCCAAAAAGGTATAACGTTCTTTATCGTTCGATAGCCGATTGTCGTGCTCAATTAATTATCTTTCGATTACATTTGGCAACGTTGGAAAAAAAAAAAATATTGAGCGTTCTCAATCGTGTTATCAAAAATAACGTTCTCAACCGTAATGTTCTCAATCGTATTTTACCGAAAAATCTTTATTATTTTAATATTTTTTATTTTTTATAAATTAAAATTTTTTTTTATTTCACGCATTACTTATACTTTTGGGATCTAATATATTTAAATTGTTTGATAATGTAATATTTGACTAGTTTTTTATCATTCAAACCATGGATGTAGGAATTTTTAAGTTTAAAAAAGGGTTATCAAACTAGTTGACACGCAGGGAAAACAAAATCCAACCAAAATTTTTGTTTGACACGCTGGTACAAAAAGGTTCACCACCCCTGGCATATAGGTACTACCGCGTGACATAATATATCATTTTAGGCGGTGTATAAATTATGGATGAAAAAATAACACTTTTTTTATATTTTGTTTAAATGCAAATATATTTTTGTATCTATACTGCCCGGCAGCGGGTAATTCATAATATCTATAATATAATGTTTTTATTGCAGTGGCATTAGTTGCTACTTAATACTTTAACCGATGTTATAAATCATATTTTACATTTAACGGCTTGTAAAATTATATTCATTCATACATATGCGTTAATGCGTTATGCGTGTTATGTATTATAGTTTTATACTTCAATATTTTATAACCATTTTATTAAGAGGGCCCTGCTCATGTCTATATTTAATAAAAGATAATATTTAGGCAATATGCAATCTCGTCACCTCCTCCCATGGCCTTTGCGTTGGTCGTAAATGATAATATAAGTGTGAGTGTGGTTGTATACAAGTTTCGGGATATCTGCACACGCACTGTATAGGTGTAAACATGGGTGTTGGCCAGTTGCCCCCCCCCCTCCCACAGCTGTTATCGGGATTTTCAAAATATACCAGTTGCCCTCAATCAAATGTACCAGTTACCCCCAACCGAATGTACCAGTTGTTATCAAATGTTAATATATAAACGATTACAATATATAGCCCGTAAAATAGGGGAGGTAACTGGTAAATATGCAAATAATAAATAAAATATAAAATTATTTATGAAAATTAAGTGTAATAGTATAAAATGATAGAATCAAATTCATATGATTGGAATTACATATAATATTGTATTAAATATAATATAATATATTATACAAATAAGATGGATAAAATGAAAATTGTATTAATACCTAATAATAGCCTACTTTGTGCAAAGCGAGGATTTTACCAAAACGCGTAATTTTAGAAGCGTCTAAGTGGAAGTCGATTTATAAGTAACTAGATTAGATTTTGTAAAATCTGTTAGCAATTATTATAACAAAAGATATTTATAGAAAAAAAAAATAAAAATTGTAAAAAGAATATACCGTATAGACAGCTCAAAATAAGCCAAAATATTTTTAAAATTTTATCGTGTACAAAATAAAAAAAATGCTCATATAAACATTCAGTCAAAATTTCATGTATTTACAATTATTTATTTTAGAGTTACACCAAAAACCAAAATAATTTTTGTCGAAAACCGATTTTGCGGAAAAACTACCGCTTTTTCTCAATTTTTATTTTTAGTGTTTCCCGGTGCTTTTGAAAATTATTGGAAATTTTTACCTCACAAATGATCCAACTAGATTCACTTTCCCATCGAACAAGATACTGTTGAAGAAAATCGAAGCAGTTGGACTGTCCCAAACCGTGATGACAGGCACAAATAAAAAACATACGTCATTGTAAAATCTATACATTCATCGCTCCGCTCTGAATCTAAAATAAAAAATTTAATTTAATTTAAAATTATATTGTAGTAGAAGATGCTGCAATGTGCATTCTGATATCTAAACTTAAAAAAAATGAATAAATACTAAATAAGAAAAGAAAAACTATAAAAATTAATTAATTTGAGAAGGTATAATATTTATTGCCTTTTTATGCAATGATTTATCATTAAATTCAAATGTAGTATATTGTACATCCATTACAGTGACCCATTCAATAATGACATAATCTGCTATTCCATCAGACTATATTATACTATGCAGTTGAGCCACTTCCTGTTTTTTCCAATTCGAAGTTGTACAATGCAATTATAAAAAAATTTAATGGGTGATCGTATGTCATAAATCATAATATTTTACACAACTTTTTTTTTTTTTTTAATAAATATACAATCCATACAATTAGCACAATAATAGTATATGTGATGTAGAAAATATAACAGGTAAGTTCGGGGTTTTTACACAACTAAAATAAAACACTATGAAAATAAAGATTATTAAAAAATAGTTTTTAATTGTTATAAAAATGAGTGGTGACACTATAATAGGTAGGTGTACGCTATTCATAACTTGCTAGAGGCGCTTTTACGGTGCCTAAAAGTTGATAAGCTAATTAATACCAATCTATAATCAAACGAAAAAACGGGGACATGCATGCTTGGTGAATTGCCATAAATTATAAATATATAACCATAATAATTTATTACTTTTATAGTATATTATAAACATTATTACATTATTATGGTATATTTGTATTACAAAACTTATATAAAGATTACATTTTTGATAATGGAGCGGGTAAAGAATAAAGATGGTCGTAAAAACTAAATTCAAAAGAAAAAGCTGAAAATCCCCAGAAAAGGCCACTTATACTTAATACTTTTTAATGGAACGCTCACAATGTTTATAAATGTATGAAATTTAGATAGCTACTGTATTCAGTTTACTCTCCGTGCATTATTATATAATGTATATGTATGTATGTATGTAGTCATGTTAGCTTAATAAACAACAATACGCACGCCGTCGCCAGTTTGCACATAAGATATAAAGAGTATAATAATAGGTACTAGGTATAGTACTATATTATACTACTATATATACGACAATATAATTCGTTCATTCCTATATAATATATATAATATTATTTACAGGATAATATACAATATAATTTATCGTTACAAGACTGATGAAGATCACAATAATATTAAAACTATATTTTGTAATTTTAATAATAAAAATTCTATAATATCTCTAGACGATCTGTATACACACACGATTCGTGTTACAAAAGTGTGCTCTGAGATATTTCAAATATTCACTAAAACATATGATATCATTATTTACTGAATATTTATTATTCACAACGCTTTTCAATTTATGAATAAATATTATGTGGCCAGGTCAGTCAGTACTCAGTACCTATATATAGTTAGTTATTCTTATCATTCACGAATAAAAAATATAAACCGTAAATCGTAATAATATAATATTATATTATCTAATGCTAAACGTGCTGTGCATAAATATAATATACAATATATTATAATATTACAAAATACCGACACCAATTATTGGCAATGAGAATTGAAAATAAATATAATATACCTATAATACTGCAGTGTGTATAGTATATTGAACAACGTGTATCGTATATTGTGGTGACTATATTATGTGTGTATTATATTATTAGGATGTTTCATCGTGTTTGTTCACGTACAATGCACCCAAGAGACACAAATACAATAACAAATAGCTGGTATCTTTCAAATCGAGGATTAAACTTATATTAGGTACACTGTTTTATGTTTTATATTTTTCAATAACACATATGGAATAAATTATTTTGCCTTTAATTTATATTATAGATAGGTTATAGGTATAATATACCAGCGTGTCCTTCGTGAACATACAAGTTATTAATAAAGTATATTTTATAGAATTAGAACGTAGCGGTAGAACAATAATGGAAAATTCAATAATCCCCATGAAAAAGTCCAAACAACGCGGTGTCCCGTAGGGTATATAAAACATATTAGGTACATAATATTATATATATCTATACCTTCATAATATATAATATAATGCAGCGCTCTGTATATATATATTTCAATGTAACCTAGTTTATGTATTGCGTATAATATTATAAGTATGTATGTATGCACGTATGTATTGAATAAACGCATGAATGTATGTAGGAACTATTTTTGGAGTAGGATTCATTGTAACCCTTATATAATATAAATTAATAGATATAATCAAGTGGCGTTTGAACTGTTTGAAGGGTGTGGATAACTGTGCCTACACGAGTGTAAAAGGTTGCATTCTTTAGGTATACTCGATAACGTAGTTAAAAAATATATTTCATGTGATTGTGAGTACCTATATATTCAATAATAAATATATTGATCATAATTAAAATAAAATACAATACAAAATGTTAAAAAATAAATAATTTAATTTTCCAAGTTATCTGCCACATTATACTCCAATATGAGTTTCACAAGACACATCCATGGACCACCGCGATGGGCATAAATTGGTGCCCAAACATTTCTCACTAACCAGCAGTTGGCTGTTGTGCGTTTACGCGGTCCGGCGTCCGCAGCAGTCGTAAGTACAAAGTACAAGCACTGCAGCAGTGCAGCGTATTCCTCGTTGGTCGTTCTTATCAACTTCCACTTCGGAACACTAACAGTTAACCTAACTAAGTTAACTATCCCACCTTACCAATCACGGAATAAGTGGTAAGCGGGATCAAGCCAGTTGTACGTACTACGCGTCTGTAATGGCCGTGACTTGCTATAGTAACGTTCTATTCTGGACAACCAGCTGATCCGTGACGATGAACACCAACCAGAGGTGTAGCCAGGAATTTTACATGGAGGGCTATTTGGGGAGGGGGGCTGTAGGTTTTTCGTAAACTAATTTTTTTTTCAATATAATATTATAGTATAGGTTAAAATAAATACAGTCAATGGGGAGGCTGCCTTAGCCTCTGCCACCAACCATTAAGAGTCACAGATTGTAAGTTGTAACACTGTAACTCATACTAGTAAGTAGTATTTTTTTGTTATAAAATCTAATGTCCATTGTAAATTCAATTTTAAATTAGGTGTCTTTGTTTATCCTCTGCACCTTACTGCTCTCACACAACACCAATTTTGACCGGGCAACGACAATCGACGATTGAAGTCATCGCAGTCTGCGTCCCCGTGCAGTAGATAATTTTGACCATCCACCTCCACGGCTCCACAAATACCTGAATTTTACATTATTTGTTTAGTCGTTTACTCGATACCATAATTTATTTGGATGGGGTTGCTTAGGGATATTATGCATTCCAGACTCCAGTTAACAGGACCCACCCACTGAACACCCGTACAATTTTAGCACTATTACACACGTCTTGGTAAGTGGTGTGGCCATCACTATAAAGAAATATTTTTTATAAATATATTTGTATGTGTATATAGATACAAGTATACATTTATAAATCTCGTATAATATATTAGTGTTATTCGGTTATAAATTTGAAAAAGAAGCATAATCCCTATGAAAAAATTAATTTATTTTTTCTTTAAATTATTATTATATAGGTATACCTGTAGTTGTAACTTGTTTGGCTGGGCACTGACGTTCTGTACACATATATTTTATATCACACTCGGAAAACCTCCCCAGCCCCTGCATGATAGACGATGTACGAGTAAATTATGACTTATTGCATATTTATTGTATATATTATATACGCGTGAAGTAATCGTGTGTTATTCATAGTCAGATCGTAGGTGCCCACGTATATTACTGCAACAGTGCAACGTTCCAACATAAACGGGAAGTATATACATAAGTACATTACTGTATATTATATAATATATTATTATACACCTACTCGAAATTGAAAATTTGACACGGTATGACGTGCAGTACTATTTGTAGCAACTAGTAGTGCAGTGTATTATGTATAATATATATACAACATAATATGTGTGTACACTGTACTTACAGGGATGGCTCAAGCGAAAATAGTGCACTAGGCAAAATCAAAGTTGCCGCCCTTAAAATAATAATATTATAACTGTCTTCATAATACCACCCCCAAATAATGTCCCGTCCTAGGTGTGTGCCTATGTCGCCTACTCCTTCAGCCGGGCCTGTGTACCTACTGTTGGGAAAGTTATTATTCTGATTTTTGATAATTAAAATACATTACGAATCATCTTTCAAAATTCGTAATCAAGTTATTCTTAAGTTATTTTTTTAATTTGATCATGGTACATTACTTTTGAGTAAGAAAAAGTAACTTCATTAAAATCAAAGGTACTTTTTATTTCTTATTTTAAAAAGATTAATATTTATATTCTTCTCAATATATTCACGTGGCTAAAAAGCTAAAATTATATAGATACCCATATTGCCAACATTTTAATCTCTATGTATATACAACAGTACGACACTAACTTTATTATGTAGTTATATTGTGTAAGTGCCAGGTACCTGGTACCTACTACACATATATTTATCAGCACACAGCAGGCAGCACATTAAAATATTATTGATTTATGATGAAGACGCCGATTATAGATGGTTTTAATTTCGATCACGGATTAATGACCTACAAATTCAGTTTCAATCAATTTACCGATCATCTGGATTATTTAAACTGTTGATGTAGTGATGTGAGTGACATAATCTTCATTCGACTTAATGTATTACGCGATAGTTTCTACGGATACATTACATGTGTGTTTGAGAGTAGGAAGGAACAAGGCAGTATAGGCACAAACGTCGTTCAAATGGCTTGCAGTAAGCTTCACGTGCGTCATAATATTATAGAGCAGGCATGTCAAACACGTGGCCCGTGGCTCATTTTTTTATGGCACGTGGCAACTAATATTAAAGATCAAATAATTGTAAAAATAAATTAATAAAAAAATGTATACAATTTTTATTTCGTGTCCCAGATATGTTAGAGGGAGCCACTGAGGTATATATTATGACATATTGACATTATGTTACTTTCTGTCTTATATTTTAATAAACTGTAATCGAATTAGTATTGTACAGTATTGTAAGTAGTGAATAAAAATAAAAATGTAGGTATATCTATAAAATATTATTTTTTTCAATAGCTACACTTATTTAACTGGTCCCCACTCCCCATAGTAGTATATTCAATATTTTGCCCAGTTAACGATAGTTTAGTGAGTTTGACATGATGCCTGGTACACAGTTCACACTCACAGAACTCGCCAAACAGCAGTGGTGTAGCTCAAGTAGCCTATCCACGACACCACGCTATCACATAATAATTATGATTAAAATTTAATGGAAAAATATAGGCTCTAATTTTTAGAGACATATGAGATAAGTGTAAGTTAGTTTAATTAGAACAGCATTTAACTAGTAAGTTAAAATGATCTGAAATTTTTAACTGATTAACTCGTTAAGGGGATTTTATCTTTCATTGATGTCTACCAAACCAAATGTCTATTGTACAGAATATTTTAGTCACTGGATAAAACTTCTGAAATCGTATTGAATTGGTCATGATTATTAGGATGTTGATGACCTAAATAACGATATAATAATGCACTGTAAAAATTGGAAAAAAAAAATTAAAAATAATAAGAAAAGATCTACTTCAATAAGTGAAAAACATTTAATTTAAAAATAATTAGGTATAATGCTTATTAGAGATAATAATGGGTATCAGAGCTTGTCACTCTTCTATGGTCGGAGTAATTTAACATAATAATATGAATGCCGTAAAGGGCATTGCGCTCTACTGATGGATAGGGAGAAGACAAGTTGCGATCGTACGTCACCGCCAGATAGCGCAGTACTAGTCAGCCGTTTCCGCGGCTATTGACAGTATCTGGTTAGCTCGTTCTCGCTTGTCATTACTAGTGCCCAATTGCTATGTATATATAAGACTAAATCTGTAATCATAGACGTGAGGCGCTCGTGGTAGCCTGCGTAACCAAGCCATACGGCAAACTCTGACGCTATGCGTTGGTTTAATGAATTTCTGCAAGATTTGCAACCTTGTATAAATTAACTCCTCAATTGTTCGTCATACTATGTAACTTATAATACCATTGCTTCATTGTGCACTATGTGGTCCTCCACGGATGGGCCGCGCACCGAAGTAGTCTTAACGTCTGGCTAACCACACATCCGCCTCACACCACAAAATTTTTTTTGGATTTAAGGAGCATTTTTTTTCATCTCCAACGATGAAAAACGTGTTATTATATATAATACAATTACAATCAATGTTATTGTATATCTTATATGGATAATATTTATGACGTAGTTGGTAGGAATATATTTTTTCCTAAACATGTTATGAAGATATTATCAAGTATTTGAATGTTGAATTGTATTTATTAGATAATGATTATTTAATTATTCTATCATGATATTAAGGATACATTTTGTTGAAGTACACAGATGTCAGATATACAGAAGCTAAAGATTTTGTTATGAATGCTTAAGAACCCCGGGTTACTTATTATATGTAGAATATATGTTATTAGTAGTAGTAATAATATTGTACGCCACGGCCGGCCAAAACGGAATGTGCTGAGCAAACCCTTTCGGCCTGGACGAAGCAGGACTCGCTGTGTATAACACAGTCTTGGTTCATAATCAGAGCCTTATGATTGTCAGAACCTCGCATAGCATTCGGAACATTTTATATTGATTGTATTAATTTATAATAGCGTATGCCGTTATTTCAGACACCAATAAAGTGAACTAGTTTCTTTTCAATTTGTGTTGTGACTAAATTTATTTGTGACTGAACACTTTCGAGCGTTCGCAATAGTTTATAATAATAAGATCTTTCGGTTTCGATCTTGTACCGAAGGCGGGAATGTTTAAAAGTCGAGTTTTGAGTGTCTAGAAATCTCCCAACGAAAATCGGCAATTAAATGTCCGGTGCTTTTTTGTATGTGTAAAAAAATGTAAATTCGAAAGCCATCTTAGAGTGTCTATCAAGACTGTCTTCACCCGTCTACTAAGACGAAACCAGAATGAGCAATCCACCAAGAGGCGGAACTAAGATATTTTACGCCCTGGGAAAATATTAAAACTACGCCAAATCATCATAGACCAAGGCTGAAAATATAGCATTCACTACATTTGTTTTCTAATAACTAGAAATACAATTATAAACACACTACATACTTATCGACTTTTAAACACATAATAATGTTAACTAACAAAGTTAAAAATATCAAGCTAGTTCTTACTCATAGTCATAGACAGTCTTGTATAAAGTACTTAAGTAAAAGTATTCAAATACTTTTTAAGTACAATGTATTCTAAATACATTTGAAAAAACTACTTGTACACAGTATTTAAATACTTTTTTGAAAGTATCTGTACTTAAAATCAAATACTATCTATTTTTAAATACTTTTTTCGTCTTACATTATGTGCAGGGACGCCAAATTTAAATAAAATAATACAAATTGTACAACCTCTTGATTTATAAATAGTTCATCGTTTTGTATTGATATATTGTAATATTTTTAGAGTCCTAAGTATTTGATGGTACATACAACAAAGACTAAAAAATACTGCTTTCTTATTCTAATGATTAAATGTATCTATAAGAATATAGGATCAAGGTAAAAAGGTTAAACACATTGAAAAAAAAAAAATTAATCGAAAATATCTATTAATACTTTTTAAAAGTATCCTTTACAAGACTGGCCAAAACCCAAAGTAGGTACTGTATGTTATTCCTTCCAGATATTGCATTTGCACCAATATTTTTCACTATTGATAATAATGCAGCTCATTATAGGTATTATTTTATTCCCTGATCTTTCATTTTATCATTGTGCGGCTCATGATTCTCTTATCACTGAGCCCCTCTGTATTGGAAAATCAATAATATAATATTGTCTCACAGAAAGTCACGTTGCGTAAAGAGAAATAAAAATTAAAAAGTATTTTGGGTTAACACTAAAGTCTAAAAATATTTACAAAAAAATTGAAAGGGACGTTGAAGCCCGCAGGCAAATACTTTTTAAGGAGTGGGAAAAAAATTATTAGGCACTAGGTTGTTTATGTTTAAAAAATCCATATAAGAAAATTCACTAGAATTTAAATTAATAAAAAAAAAGGGGTCAAGTGGATGTCGCTCTGCTGTACAGTAGTTTACAAGTAGATCACTGTATAATGGATGGTATTAAATTTGAATTCAATGATATAATATCATTGTATACGATCCTGAGCGGAGACGGTATGTCAGTCTAGGATAATAATTACCCTGAAAAGGCCACAACATTGAATGGATCAATAAAATCAAATATTTAGTTACCTATCAAACTCGAAAAAACTAAAATAATTTTTCGTACTTATCAATTAAAATATATAAACAAAAAAGCTACCCACATACATGCTGTACCCAGTACTAAATAAATCAAGTCCTTTCCCCACTAAAATCATTTCACGAGGCGATACCACATGCAAAAGTGTGCACGGTTTTAAAATATTTTAAAATGTTTTAATAATTAATGATACATCTATACTTTGAAATAGAAGCATGGCTATAATAGGTATTTATGATTTAAGTGTTATATTCTTATAGAAGTAGTACTACACTAAAATACTATTGGAGTATCACGATTTTATGATAATGATCAATACATAGACACATAGTAGACAGTTATGTATTACTATTAGTACTAGTGTACATTACTGCAAACATTGTACCTAAATAATATAACCTAATACAAAAAGTACATTTATTAAAAACTATTAATGATTTAATTCTACTTCAGGAATCTTATTAATTGACGTTCGTCTAATTGTCTTTATTCTTTTAAATGATTTGTACCTGCTTTATGACTTATTTAATTTCTAACGTGAATATAAAAATTGTCAATTTTAATTATTATATACTAATTTTGTTAAGATTTATGGATTTCAATAATTATTGATTCAAAATAATAAATTGTTAATTATACCTAGGTATTATAAACAATCGTTTTTTAAAATAATAAGTAATATTTATTATATGGCTCACAGAATTGCATATCTCATACTATTGATTTAATTAAAAATTGTTTATTTTTTATTTTGATAATCTACTCTATTATTAGTTGTGTATTTTTATTTAATTGTTGTTCATTTAAATGATAGCAAATTAAAACAATATTATAATATAAAAACACTTCCAGCATCATTATATAAGTATTTATTTAGTTTATATTTGTATAACTACTATTTATTATTTAACAATTTACTTATCCATCAGATAATTCTGATAACTATTTAGTTATTAAGTCGTAAAGATATTTTAGTGGCCATAAAACTACATAATATATTGGTACTTATAAGTTATATGATTAACAATTAAAAACCAAAAACTCGCTTTTCTCTGTATAGAAAATACACTACTCTAACTAAGCCAATTTTAATGTGTTTTTCATATTTGTTCAAAGAATTTAAAGAATTATGTAGGTTAGGCTAACCTAACCTAACCAACCCAACTCCTGCCACTGGAAAGCTCAGCTGTAAAATATAAATATTCCCGTGGGAAGTAGACCGTGGTACTATTTGTTAGTCAAAAAGTTTGGGAGTCCCTGCGGTACAGAGGCACACTTAAACTGTTTATAATATATTCATATATAAATTACTAAGGGTATTACAGCTCTCTAACAGATAATGCATATACATACTCACGAGCCTATATGAAATATGAAATACTTTCAGACATTATGTTGAGGGTCGTTAATCTAGAACGTTTGAAAAAGTTATACGCAACATTTTCAATTCCTCAACTATTAACGGAATATAACATCGGTGATAATGAATTAGTGCCTTTACCAGTTGATTTTGATGTAATAATTACGAATAAAGAACATTTTACACCGTTATGGTATTACGATAATATCGAATTTGATAGTCGAAATCCTGACGAATGGTTAAAAAAAGATGATAATGGAATTAATTTACCGGTACCTGCAATAGTTTACTTGCCTACTAATTCAAATGAAGAGTTCTCTAATAAATACAATTGGATGAATGCTAATGTAATTGGTTATAATTCAAAATTGAAAATGTATTCAGTCGAATACATATTGAATAACAATTCAACCAAAGTATATAACGAAATACCTAGAATACAAATACACTTTAAAGGAGAAGATCCTAGAGAATTCGTAAAGAGAATTAAGTATGCAATTTTAAGGCGGGATTATTGTGAAGATATATATAAGTAAGATACTTCAATAATATTACCATATATTCGTTTGGTTTTTACTTGTATTTACCTATCCATCTCAAATTTCAATGCATATGGTGCGAAAGTGTCATTTATGAAAAATAGTATGGGTTTAAAATATTATATATTATGTAGGTAGGTATACAGACTTACAGTTTTACAAACATAAAAGTTTTTATAGTTTAACAAAACATTTTTTCTATTGAAAGCAATAATGCTTATAATTATACTTAAATAAAAATACGCATATTGTTTATAGGTTTTAAATTTTAATAGTACAATAACTTCAAAAAAATCTAAATAACTATATAATACCAACATTTGCTGCACTATGTGAGTGTAAATAGGTTAGGTAACCCGCAGTAATATAAACCAAAGAGGGGAGCAAAGTCAAAGGTCAAAGTTTATTTATTTTTACAAGACCATGTTCACTTAGAAATAAAAAAAATAATATTAACTAAAATCATTGGGGGCAAGCACGCTCAGTGTGCTCCCATTCGTTTATTTCCCGACTATTCCAGTAGTAAAATATAACTAAAAAGTTTTAATAACATTATATTTTTTTTCAGATGGTCTATGTATCTTAATAAAGTTTTAATTGATAAACATTCAGAGTATATTTTGGACGTATTACCAGATGAAACAATTAAAAAAATATTAAGTCTAATATTCAACAGTAAAAAACTCAATAAAATGAACAAAGATAAAAATATCGTAAGGATTATAAAAATAATAAAATATTATTGTGGCATCAAAGTTACCAACAAAGAGCTTTAAAAGATGGCAACGGTTTCTCTGAGACATTTCTTAGCTAACATAATTTATTAAACAGTTAAATATACCTTCCATAATCAATAACCATTAATCACACTAAACCTAAGTATATCAGTGGATCGGCACCTGAATAATTTCTTCGATTAACTTGGGTAGCCAATTGTCAATTATTAAAGAGCACACCAAACAACACAAATAACCTACCTACCTAATATTATATAAAAAAAAGTAGATATAAGTATATAACTAACGACTTATCATCTACAGATAGATATGGAGTTCAGAAGTGCTTATACTGCTTATAGTATATGAATAAATAGGTAGATATAAATTTTAATATTTCCTTAAATTTAACGATATGAGTGCAAAATATGAAATACAAATTACATGCATAAAAAACAATCGACTGATCTGTTATCGACTTAGTTCACGAGTGAGCAAATATATTGAAAACAGAAAAATTCTTAAATTTAAAATGTTTGTTGTGTGACTAGGTATATATTCAAAAAAATAAAATAGATACCTAGATTAATAATAGGTTTAAATGTTGAATACATAAATAAAATAAATTTAAAATAGATTAAACACTACATGAATACAATAATAAATGATAGGTTTTCGATAAGTCACTAATTATCAGTAGGTACCTATGTCATAATGGTAAAAAAAAATAAAGAATTAAGAGTTATGCAAAAAATCTCAAATTGTCAGAAAGTAGAATACCTACATTCATATAATTTATTTAAATAAAAATAATAATAATAATAAAAATAAATATGTAAAAAGACATTAAATTTAAAATTTTCTTTCCTTATCCTTATCACAATATCACATACCATAATATGTTTTAGTTTCTCTTCCTATACTTCTTGTAATTATTTTGCTCCCATAAAAATTTAGGATGGGTATATATTATTATATATTTCTTATTTGCAAACAAATAATTTTAACAATAGGTTATTTGATACAAATAGATAATCGTCTGCTAGCCTTCTATAAGCTAAGCTTGTATTGAAGGTGATGAATTCCTTAAATAGTATATTATTCCTAAGTACATATTATTATTATTATACATATTTAGATCTTCTCAATTATATATTTTGTATAGATTATTCAACAAATTAATAACATTTATCAAGAATCATGCCTATCTTTTAGGCTTCAATTATTAAAATCTATGACTAAAGACCATCACAACACTCTGAAAATACCAAATTTTTGTTTTGAACACTACATAAGAAAGCCTAGTATGACATAGTAAAAGTTGAATATAAAAATAATTATGCAATTATTGTTTTATAATAATTAACAGCACGATTAATAACAATAATGAGTACAAATAAAATATTTATAAATTCAAGAGAAGAATTCAATAGAAAAAAATTATTAGAATTACCTGAAGTTTTTACAGCTCTATGTGACTCCAACAAAGAAAACTTATTTATAAAAAATACGCGTCTGTTATTCACTGTTTTTCCAATCGCTGTAACACTAAACGAATTTGAAACAATACAGTTAAAAAATATTTTTGAAGTAATTTTTTTTTGTGATTATTATTTTAACAAAATATGCATTAAATATCTCAACAAATGACATGTGTTTAGACTTTTAATTTACTTAAGAACTATTGGATAAAAGAAATTACTTTCAAATGCTATGCAGCTTTAAAAAATATAAAAAACTGTTGGTTTGATATTGCAACGAGTAAAATTAAGATTTATGAATCATCGATCAACAAATTACGAAAATTGATGACACTTATTAAGTACATGATGGAAGTAAGAAATTGTATATTTTTGTGGTTTACCTATACACTATCTAAATTTATAGTATTGATGTATAATTATACCTGTATAGGAACGTCTAAGACTAGTAGTGATTAATTCAGCAAAAGAGTATGCTACACTAATCGAGCAACCTTGCATTCCAATGAAAGGTATTAATGATGATTTCGTGTGGGATAGTGATTTGAATAGATCACCATTTGAAGATTGCGCACCTCCATTATTTTCTGTAATACTCAATATGAACGAATATGGAGCATATTACTCTATCGATCCGGATAAATTTGAAGTATGTTGTATGTAGATTGTAGGTATATTGTATATCTGTATAGGTACCGTCAAGACAGTGCATAAACGAATTAAAAAGTTAAAGTTAAGTTACTTTTAACTTTTTAAATTAAATTTTCATTAACTTAACTGATTTTTATTGATTTGTATCAATTTATTTACTTAGTAAATAAGGTAAAGTTAAGTATATATTTATATTAAATTTATATATTCCTACTATTAATCAAATCCAAGTTAAATTAATTTATAAATAATTGAATACATTTTTAGACTATAATCTCAACCCTTTGTTTTCAATCGATTATTTGTATGTTATATTATAATATTAAGTTATAATTAAATATCGTTATCTTTTGAAAATTTGTAAATATCTGTTTTAAGGGCCTATATATTAATACAATAAAATAAAATAATATATGCAATGTAGAGTATCTGAGTATGAATATATTATTAGGACATACTACAATGTGTTTGTGAATTCTATAGCATGTTATTGTAAGTTTATTTAAACGTGTGGTACTTGAAAGCCACGAGATACCAGCTATGCATCCATATTTACTCACTAACATGAAGTTTGCCGAAAAACCATATTTAACTTCAATAGGACTAATTGAACCAAAAATCGCTGAGATACAGTCTAATATTGAAAATAGTATTCGCTTAGCTATTATTCCATTAAAAGCATACTGTAAAGAATTTCATATCCATTTATGTTTATTTAATACGGACGTAGAGTCATATGTAAAGTTAGTATAAAGTAATTTGTAGAATTTATGTACCTAATATAAATATTAATCACACAATTTAATATAAATGTATTTAAAAGGAATTTGTTTGATGGTAATCCATCACTAAGTAGAATAAAAGAAGAAATATCAATGCAAATAAAAATGAAGTTAAAACTAGTGGAGACATTTCCAGAGACTATTACTATTGGCCTATTTTTTATAAATATTAAGTCATTGAAACATTTATTGGTAAGAAAACGGATTGATTTAGCAGACCTAATAATGAAAACACATGCTAGTTTAACAACTGAGAAAATAGAAATATGCTGCGCAGAATACAAAAGAATGTATCTGAAGCTTATTGAAATTCCAACATCAATAGAACAAGTATTTGAAATAAGAGAATGGATAGATACCTTGCCAATTTTAATTAGCAATCAGTCTGAAATCGTAAGACGATTATTTAAGGTAGGTCGTAGGTACCTAACATAATATTATATTTATAACACAAAAAAATATTGAACTAGTTAAATTACTTATATCTAGGACCTAGGTATAATAACACTATTTTACCAATGCCAAAATTTTTGTCAATTTAATATTTATAGGATATGGAAATGTTGGATACATTTTTGTGGATAGTAGACGATGAACAGTTAAAATTAAAATACGACTCCCAAATTTGGCCTTATAAGATTGATCTAAGAATAAAAGAGTCATTGCAAAGTATAGTAACCAATATTGAAAAATTTGAAAAAATTCAATTCGAAGATGAATTATTATTACAAGATAATGTAGAATACTTAAGTAGTGTTATTTTGAAGTTAACTATTGAAAACAGTTTATCAAAAGTAAATGAGATTGCGGTAGAAGTAAACAAAAATTGGAAACTAATTAAAGATCTTCAATTAACTAGTCAAACTTTAAATCTAAGACAACAACTTTTTGGTCATACGGTCAGTTCAATTATGTACAATAAATTTTGTTTTATTATTATTTATTTATTGAGATCAATAGTTTACTAAAAAATAATAATAATCTATACCAAGCCGTCATTTTTTTTTGAGGGGGGGGGGAGGATTTCACCATTTGTTTGATTTTAAAATTGGGCTATTGTCGGTTGTTGTCGTTTAACCATTATTATTTACAGGTGAAAAATATATACCTATTTTTATAATATTATATTTTGTACCAAGTAGGAAATTATAATTATCATGATGATAAATTCGTATTTAATTAAAAATTAATTAGCCACCTATTAGGTACGTATATTATTTAAAATTATGTAGTTGAAATATATTTATATTATATATACATATGCTCGGGGGTCTAGGACGTGCATGTAAGTTGGTGTGTGTGCAGTGATGGATTTTCAACTTTTTTCTGGGGGGGGGAGTCCTAACATTATATTTAATTGTTTTTTAGACGAAATTTTATTGAAAAAAAAATTACTTAGTAGTTAGTACTTTCTTTTGATTTTTTGTATTCGTCATCGACTATCGTAGTACTAACTACTAATGTAAACATACAAATATCTATGTCTACATTTAAATAGTATGAAATAACAAGAAAATTGTTGTAAGTTGTAACCTTCCCCTTAAGAAGAAATTATTTTTATAGAAAGTAATGGTAGAAAAATAAATTCATCATCGCAAACCGCAATAATATAACAGATACTGATACTTAATTTTATCAAACTATAAATATATAGGTAGTTGTTGAAAAATCAAAAATAATTATTCAACATAATATTATTTCAGTATATTTGAAGTAGGTGTAGAAATAACCTTTTATAATATTATAAAATAAAAATCTATATCGGTGTCGTCTCGAAGCCCCCCCCCCCTCTTAAAATCCACCACTGTGTTTGTGTGTGTTGAGTGAAATAGCTTTATTTCTAAAAAATTTTAAAATTAATACAAATTCTAAAAACATAACCGCTCAGTGCTTATCTCTCAATAAAAAATTGTTACTATAAAATACAAGGTAGGTCCTTTATATATACTATTTTAAATTACGTTGTAAAAAAAGGTTTCATTGTAAATATATTAGAGTAGGTAGGTATAAAAAATATGATGGGAAAGGTTATTTAATATAAATGTAAGTAAAAACTTTTGCCCCCCCTCTATTGACACCTGAAATGACGCCACTAATCTACACTAAAATTGTATAATTAGGTAACACCCTTTGAAAATGTTGATCATTTGGTGGACGAATTTGAGCCATATAAAACATTATGGTTAAGTGCTTCAGAGTTTTTTAAATTACAAAATGCTTGGATGCAAAATCCATTAACAAATCTAGAAAAATCTACGCTAGAACCTTTGTTAAACAATTTATTAAACATTGTCACAAAATCAGTTGAACAATTTGCTGAAATACCTGGTAGGTAACAATAATAAATTAACTTTTATTATTTTTTAATTTGTAAATCGTTACAAATATTTATTTTTTAATGAATGCAGGCACTTTGAGTGTAGCTTATGAAATAAAAACACAAATTGAAGAGTTTAAACCAATGATACATTTATTGGAAGATATACTAACTCAAGGGATGAAACAAAGGCATTGGGATGCATTTTTTGATAAAACTGGTGAATCATTATACCAGTTTATTACAGTAGTATGGTAGGTACAATAACTATTATTAGTTGGGTACCTACCTGACTACTTAAATTTAAATACCTACCTATTTAGTATCTACGTATTATAATTTATAATATATGTTTAGTAATATTAAATGAAATAGTACAATTAATGTTTTTAGGAATAAAAATTATATTAACACCAACGCTAACTTTTAAAAAATGTTTGGTATTGGGTGTTCAAAACTATACAGAAGAGGTAAAACAAATATCAGAAAATGCTTCAAAAGAATATACAATTGAAATAGCTTTGAATAAAATGATGGACGAATGGAATGGTGTAAAGTTACGATTGTTGCCTTATAATGATAAAGACATTTATATTTCAACAATATCAGATAAAGAATTACAAATGCTTGATGATCATATTTTGATTACTCAACAGCTATCATTAAGTTCGTTTAAAGGAGTATTTGAAGAACCATTAGTTCAATGGGAGCATGAATTAAGACTTTCAAAAGATGTTATTAAAGAATGGAGCGAATTTCAAAAGTATAATACTTGATTACTTGATAGTACTTGAGAAATTTCTTAATATATATAATAATTATATATCATAATCAACATTATCATGCATATAGGTTAGTGGCGTAGCTGAGGTGCATGCCCCCCATAGCATTTTTATTGGTGATGTTTTAATCACGGTTATATCCGTGGTAGGTAGGTACCTATATAAATATATAAATTGTACAAAAAAAATATAATAAGTATGTATTTCTTAATTTTGTTTTATTATAAGTTATAACCAATCCAATCAAGGACTCGGCTGCATTGGCCGTGGTAAGTGTTACATGGCTTTAGGATTTAAGTATAATATGTATATCATACATTTTTTTTTTATAACAACAAATAAATGGTAAGCAATTAGTTAAACAATACATTAATGTAAGGTTAAAAATAATTAATGGAAAATTTTGAATTCCTTACAATACCTTGTGATATATTACAATTTTCAAAAAGCCCCCCCCCATTTTATTGAGTTCCAGCTACGCTACTGATATAGGTAGCCATATAGACTAGTTTATTTTAAGTAAACTGTTAGGTATAAACTATAAATAAAAACAAAAATCTTAATTGATCTTTATTAATCTTGTCAGGTTTGTATAAATTATGACAATATATGTTTAAAACTATTCAAGTTAAGTTTATCAACATTAGATATTTATGTAGGTAGGTTGTTGACTGTACTTAAATTGAACCTACCACATATTGATAATATTTAAATTTGATTTAAAAATATATTTACAGCTTTAAAAATAGACAGTAGTAATATATATGATAAACAAACAGTAACTATCTACCTAAGGATAATTATAAGCCGTTTAAAATAAGTTGTATTTTGTCTTTACTATACTGAATTAATTTAATTTTAATTGAAAACAAATGATTGTTAGGACATGGATGTATTTAAAACCAATATTTGATGATCCTGACATTAAAGATCAATTACCTGTGGAAAATAAAAAGCTCAACTTAGTTGAACGAATATGGGGACGAATAATGAAATTGACTTTGAATAAACCTTGGGTAAGAGTTTACTGATAAATGCATAGTTATCTATTAATACATTTACGATCCTATCATATTATTATGCTGTATGCACTAGATATACTTAATACTTATTCAAAAACAATACACCCACCAAAGCTGATAATCACTTAACTCACTAATACCTATGTAATTTGAATTTTTTTTAACAAAACACCTAAAGAAATGAACAAAAGGGTACGGGCTCAATAGTTTGTTATGGAAATTATAATTTATCATAATATAGGTACATACGGCTAACCTAATATAGTATGTTGTAACTTGTAGGTACCTACTAGCTGTATACCTATTAGTTATTACCTACCTATACTAGACTAAAGTAGTACCTATAATTATGTCCTGTTAAAGAAAGCATTGTTTTAATCATATTTTATTATTTTATTTTTATAAGTAGGTATATTATAATATTATATCCATTTGACATACACGAAATACAGTATAGGTACATATAGGTATATCGTATATAATATTATTAAATAATAATAATTATAATGTTTTGGCTGAATTATTCTAGTAATGCATTACTAGATAGTAGATAGTAGATACCATATGGTAGATATTGACTTGGTATAAGTTTATAGGTGATAAAATCAATTTATATATACTAACTTATTTTTAAATTTAAAGATTTCCAAAGATTTTCAAGCCCTTTGACGTCTCTCCAACGCTCAACCTAGCTATCTCCAACCAAAAACTTATACTTAACGATTTTAATATGAAAGTTTGAAACCATCAATGAGGAAGCACGACTCTTTTATAAAAACCTTTCGCAAGTAACTCAAAAATCATCTTAACCCCCTTATAAAGAATTATTCCATTCTAACACTAGTATCACTACTAAGGAGTAGGGGGCTAAGAATTCTCAAAGAATGTTAAAAATGATGTGGTGTCTGTGAGGTTGTGACTTCTAAAAAAATAATTCATTTCTTTAGAATCGATTGCAAAATGAAATAGTTATAAAAACAAAATAAATAAATAAAGATAAATGCCGCTAATTGATGACAGCTTAATCAACCACTTCATGTCAACTACCGCCCTTAGTATATAAACTTATTCTGCATATACTATGTGTCTATGTACATAGTCAAGGCTGGGCATTAACGAGTTAAAAATTAAAATTAAGTTAAAACGTTAAGTTAATATTAACTAAGTTAAATAACTCGTTACTTTTTTTTTGAAACTAAATTTTAACTTAATACGTTAATTTTTTTACATATTTAACGTGTTAACTTCAAGTTAATTATACACAGATTTCTTAAAATTAAGTTAAATTTTAAATTTGATACAACCCATTCATTTATAACTTTGTTGACTTCAGAAATATAATATTAGATATAAGTAATAGAAAATAAATGGGAAATTGTTTAATTAACAAATATGAAATAATAATATAATTGTATACACGATGACGATACGGGTCGCGACATTCGTGTACTCAATTAGTTTTCTTGTAAACCAAGGCATAAATCAACCTAATGACATTTTAACTCATACGCCACACATCCCGAGAAATACGTTATTACAATATTACTTATTACCTGAAATTATTAAAATAACTCATGGGGAAAAAATAATTTCTCAAAATATTTGTTAACGCTCCGATTCAAAGTATTTATACTCCAGGGTTTATACTGTTTATAGTATATTGAATATTTAAGCTCCACGGTGATGTTATTTTGATGACTGCTATACCTCTCATTCATACTGCTCATTCCCCATTAGCCATTGTTTCATTACTAAAGTGCGAGTTCAGTAGGTACTGCAGTTCGGTTAAGTGTTAACACAGTTATTTATTATTATTTGTTGTAATTTTTCAGTTTTTAGATTTTGTATTCTTGTAATCTTGTGTATTCCATAATATTATGTTCTTAATTTTTAGTTTATTAAGTACTCACAAGTTGTGACAAATTTTAAACATCAATAATTTTCAGAACTGTATACAAACAAATAAGTCTTTTTCTAAAATAGAACATGGTAGACACTAGACGTAGATTAGTAAGTTATACAATGTTTTAATTAATTATAAGTTATAAAAAGGTTAACATTTTTAACTTTTAAAACAACTTCTCATGCAAGTTTCCATATTTATTTTTATTTTTATTTTTTATAATCCATAATAACCATGAAAAAATCTAATGATTATATTATATGTAATTAAAATAAGTACTAAAAAGTAAAAGTACCTACAGGCTACAATATTATGTGTTATATTTATACAGTTATTGAGTTATACCTTACTAAGACAATAATATGTAGTAAGTATAAAATATATTAAATGTATATTTTACCATTTATCAATAAATTATATTATGTGCTTATGTATGTCATATACAATATACTTTTGTCTCTTATTTTACTGATTGTGTTTATACTGTATAATTTATATGGATATACCAAATATTTATGTGTAGCAGCTTATGCCTAATAGTAGAGCTTGTATCATTTGTGTATTTATACTATTTTAACTTCCCCCCTTTCTTTAATGGGTGGGAGACGGGAGTGAATTGGATAAATCATCAACTGCCCACCCTAAATCCTCAGTAAATATTGCTAAGCATACTACATGGTTGTCCACGTGAGCCCAGAAATCTAAACTTGACCCAAATTCCAAATTTGTCATTCATTTCACCTATTTTTCTTATAGATTCAAAAATAATTAAATTTTTAATTAAGTTAATTTTAACTTAGTTAATTTTTTTTATTCATTAATTATTAACTTAACGAAGTTATAAAAATATTGTAGTTAACTTTTAACTTAACTTAACTTATTTTTTCTTATATTAACTTAACTTAACGAGTTAAAAAAAATCGTTAAACTTGCCCAGCCTTGTACATAGTCACTACATACTATAGATTGTTAAATTTAAAAAAAATATACTTTTAAAGATTATTTATTATTTAATACAAAATGTTGTGTAATATTATTTTAGGTTATGAAGACTTGTCCAGATAAAAGATTATTGGACCAATTAATCAATGGCAACATTCAACTAAATAAAGTTCAAAAAGCACTTAAATTATCTTCTGTGGTTCAGTAATACACATACCATGATCATAGTGGTCTCACGGTTCAATATTTATAATTATACCTTTGAAATAAATCAATAATATATGTGATAAATACCTAATAAACATTATTTTATTCTTACTAAAAATAGCCCATAACGATCTTGATGATATAAATCTAGATTTTTTACGTTTTCGTCAAAAATAAAAATATAAGATTATAAAGCATTAATGGATACAAAATATTTTTGATCATAAATACATTTTAAATTTACCACAACAAATATATTTGCTGACTTCATTATTACTTATAGGTAGGTAGGTATCTACAGTTAAAACTATAACCATATTCAGTGGCGCCGAAGTGTTTAAAATAATCAAGGGGCCTCTCACCACCCCACTCTTATTATTTCAATTTAACAATTGCATCAAAGTACCCACAAAATCCAATATTCCAATGTATAATCATTTATTTTTAGTAAATCACTTCGAATTTAACGTCTAATATCTAATGTAGTTTTAAAATTCGCTCGGAAATCCTACCACCGTAAAATTCAAAAACATATAATATATATAAGAACATGGCTATCAACAGGTTTCGCCAGCATCAAGATTGGAAAAAATTTATATTTTAGAGAAATTATTTATTATTTTAATGTTAAATTAGATTTTTTACATTTATTGTCAGCCCAGTGAAATAGGTCTCAATACGCTCATCCTTTAAAATTGATGTAACATAAACGGCGCTTGAAATACAATTGTTCATCATTCCTAGTAAAAACAACATTTTCGATTTTTTTTTTTTGTTGGCAAAAATGTAACTTACCGATGCTGTAAACTATTTGGCAATTATTTTTTAAATTCGGAAATTTTTCTCTCGCTAAATTCAAAGACTTATAAAATATGTAGTATGGAAATGGGCAATGGCTGTTAACAGATGTCTACAGCATCTAAGTTGGAAATAAATTAACATTTTAAAAATTTATTAATTTTAATATCAAATATAATTTGAGTTGCACGGGCCTTATTGGGTATCACGATTAAAGATAGCTTTAATCGCGTTGGGTATTATTATAATATATTATTAATTATCTCTTATCAGCCGATATATAACGTTATCGTTATCTTTCAAAAATTGAAATATTCAAACGTTTTCTATGACAATTGACAATGACCAGAATGATATATTTTTCAACTTTCAACTTATGTTTATAGTTTCGTTCAATTTTACTAATTTTATTTTGCATTCTTAATCATTATGAAGGTAGTGGTTCAACGTGTTTCAAGAGCCAAAATTTCAGGTAAATGTTTACAGTATTATTGGTAAAATATGTTACAATGTCATTCTCAAACCATTAAATGAGGTATAAAAAAATCTAGTTTAAAGTTAAAAACAATTAGTTCCTTAAGTATCTCTCTGAGTTAATATGGTTGTTATTCATTTAGTAATAGATTATTTAATGCACAGAAAAAAAATACTTGAAAACGAGTATTCTGATACAAGAAAGGTACTCAACGTTTCACTAACTAAATGCTAGATATTTGATAAATTAAAATGATTTATACATTTATTAATTTTGATGATAGTTATTTTTAAAATGTATTTTTTTAGCATACAAATAATGAACAAATATTGAGTTACTACAGTATTTTAGTGTTTACCTATGTTAATGATTTGTCAATTGGTTGCATCTCATCTAAAATTGCTTCTCCCAATTATTAATTAACATTGGTGAATGTATTTTAAAGATGTTATTACCTTGTGTTATTACTTATTAGAATATTAAAGTATAAATATGTACCTACCAAATTCATAAATAACATATTCTAATTTAAAATGTTTGCTAGGTACCTAGACAGTTTTTATTGTCTTTTATTCATCTACTTACTTATTATATTTTTTAATTTTGTAGGCATCTTCAAGTAGAATCCAATGAATCAAACCAGTAGTGTGGTGACTATAATATTTTGAAATCATCAAACAAAATGCTATTTAAAATATGAAATAAGACATCTATCATACTTCTGACATTCGTTGTATGAGTGAAGGTATTCTTGAACTTAACCAAAGTAATGTTGTACAGATGATGATTTGAAGAGGTAGATGGAGAGGAGTTGTAATTATTCAACAATAATTTACTAATTGATTAAGATTTTTTTAATTTTAATTGTTTAAAAATCTTAAACTGTTACTGTTTACTCTAAAAGTATTAGAATATTTTAATCAACAAAATTTCCAAGTATTTAGAAAATAAATGATTGCTCATAAACTTTTTAAGACCTCAATTCAATCGATAAAAATGTTCCTAAGTCGAAATTACTATTTCAATTAAATAACTGGTGCTTGCACTAGCTTTGACAGTTTGTGTCTGAATATGGTCTATTCGGGTCTCTCCTATATAGGCCCTTCCTAATGATAGTGTGTTGTCCATGAATGACATTAGCTCATGTCCATATCAGTTTTAATCATATTTTGAGTATTCTGTATAGCTGCGCTATCGTAGTTTCTAATATCAAAATAATGTGTAAAGAAATATATACTTTATAAATGCATAATACATGCATATTAGATATCCAAATAGTTTTGGGTCATTTGATCAATATACAGTATTTTACAATAATCACATTTATATGATAGACTAATAGAAGGTAGCTCTTTTTTTTTGGTTTATATTATTGGTGATTATTTACCCTGATGTATTTAATGTAACACATTTCTATTATTATTTTTTATTCGTAGACTTTTTGGAAATACTATAATGTTAGGTAATCTGGTTTACTATTTAGGGTATCATGTATATTTTATTTGTCCCCTTCTCGAAGTTAATGATTATTTATAATCATAACATGATGTTTAATATATACCTTTTCTATATATTATATTATATTGTAGGCTTGTCGCCAGTACATAGTAATAAGTAGTAGCTGTCATATGGGAAAAGTTCCAGAAACTTTGTTTTTTTTTTTTTTTGTTATTTGCTAGCTAAGTTTTTATAGCAAGGTCATTGAATAAAAAATGTTCACCGATTTATGACAATGCATGTTAAATTTGATAAGATATAAAAACACAAAAATATTACAAGAAAAATAATTTAAACCTACTAATTTCTTATAGTCACTAAAATTGTATGTAAAATGAATGACAAACTATGATAATTTAGATAAAAATATATGTTTTGACTTTTGAAAGTTATGTATATTAAATGTTAAAAATATATTTTATACATATTATGTAATATGTATATATTTTATAATCACTCTTTGCTCTTTATGAATGATACTATTGGCACGTCAAAAACCACGTGATGAAGGTAGCCGGGTGGTTGATGGGAGGAGTGACAAAAATCAGTCGGCAAACTGATAGTTCTCTTTTAGGACAGAGTATAGATATAAAATAAAAAGCATATTCTATGTGCCTATATTAAATGTATAATGTTAGCCGTTAGGTACTGTAATACTATTATACTTACCAAATACTATCCTTTTATTTTATTTTTTAATAGTAAAAAAATAATCCTATTTTGATTCTAAAAAACTTTTGTTGTTGTGATTATTTATTATTCCATTAAGTATGTTCCAAATTTCCAATATGCAATTTTACAGTCAGAAAATAATCAGCATAGTCTATAGTCCTTAGTATATTACTCAATTTTTTTTATTATTGTTATTGTTATGGGAAATCCCAAACTATAGATAAAACAATAAGTAAACTGTTGGAATAATTTATATTCAATTTTAATTATTTCCAAATTTATTGTTTTTTTTAGTTGGTGGACATGAAGTAAATTCAATAGCTAAAGGGTTATGTTTGTTAGTCGGTTTGCAAAAAACTGATAAAAAAGTTGATATCGATGCCATGTAAGATAATATTGAATTTATATATTTTATGTATGAAATAACTCATTATTAGCTACCTACATTATGTTTTGTTTTTCTATGTAATATGAAGTTTTTAACAACAATGTAATAAAAATAAATTATTCATTGCGATTCTTAAGACGCTTCACAGACATTATTTTGTTGTCTCCTTGCAAGTGCATAATATACCAAATTGTACGCTCCGCAGATCATGTTTAGCTCCGTTAGTTTAAAAACTAGAGTGAATTGTCTCTAATAAAATTTAAAGGAAAGATTATTCCAGAGCAGATCCATGGCATCTCTGTCATTTTATTATATTTTAAATTTAAGGCAAGTTATGAGTATTTTAAGATGTACAAATAATTTTAAAATTTTAAAATACTTATAACTCGCTTTAAAATTATAACATAATAAAAAGCTTATGGATAACCTAGATAATAATCTTACCTTTAAATTTTGTAAGATGTCAATTCACTCTAATTTTTAAACTAACAAAGCTAAACGTGATTTTCTGAGCGTAACATTTTCTATTTTACGCACTTGTAAGACAGACAACAAAATATTTGTCAATTTTTTAATTTGTTAAAGCATTTATTGAGTTGTTCAATTTTTCTTTACATCATGGCCATTCTTTAAATTTTAAAAGTTGATTTTACCAAATGTTATTTTACTTATTGACTTGATCTAACTTTTTTTATAAGTTATGTATTTAATATAATATTTAATTATTTTAATTCATTTATTATTTACAGGGTGCAAAAGATATTAAAGCTACGTCTTTTCGATCAAGATGAAAAAAAGTGGCATTGCAATGTAATGGACATGAGTTATGAAATATTGTCAATTAGTCAGTTTACTCTCTGCTATAAACTCAAAGGAAACAAATTAGATTTTCATATGGCTATGCCTGGAAATCTTGCAATGCAGAATTATCAATATTTTTTGGAGACTTTACGTAAAAATTACAACCTTAGTAAAATTAAAGGTAAATACAAATTTATCGAATTAAAAGTATTATTTTAAACGTTATAGTACATAAAATACAAAAACTAATTAGTTAAAATATTTTACTATTTTAGCTTGTACCAGAGTGTTGTAACTTGTAGTTTATTGTCTTTTAACACTAAAGATGTAAAGTGAAAATAAAATATAAATTCATTCCAATCTTATATTGTGTTCTTTGGCTTGCTCTTTTATCTACAATTAAAGAAATCAAACTGCCTGGAAAACTAGCAAATTGTTTTTATTTTAGTATTTATTTTTTCATATTAATATGTTTTATAATAATAATATAATAATAATGTCTTTTAGATGGAGCATTCGGGGAAATGATGGAAGTTGAAATAGTGAATGATGGACCAGTGACTGTTCAATTGGAATTTCCTAATCCTGAAAAATGTTCCGATGGAAAGGCTGACCAATCCTGTGATGTGGATAAACTGTAGATTAAAAAAAAACATTTTTTTTTTACTTATTTGATGTATACCTAATATGTGCCTTCATACACTAATTTAATAATTAAGTGTATTAAAATAAATATTGTTAATTTTAAATTTTCGGTAGTTATATCTATTTCAATACCTATTTTTTATTTATTTATATATTTTTTATTATATATAAATTACACTGCACTCATCTACAGATATAATCAAATAGATATTAATTCTACGGTTTTTCAAAGTTGCCTATAATGTTGTTATTTGGTTTATACCTAATTGATCAACTGACATCTTTCTCCGCACTTAAAATCGTAAGGGAATGCAATCTATCATAAATTGTAGATGATCTTAGATTATTTTTTTATCCAGGCAGTGGTTAATAGTTGGCATTGGTGCAGGATGTTCAAAAGTTTAATATCGTCTCGTTTTGAAAAGTATAGTAAAGAATTGTTGGTTGAAGGATTGAAAATAGTTCATTCATTTGTACACCTTAATTACACTTTGTTCCGCGCAATACTCTGATGTATATTTATATAGATATCTGCACATTAAAATAATAAAAAAATATAGGTAATATATAATTTTATACTTTAAAGTAAATAAATTCGTCTATTTTTAGAATTCGGTGTATTCGAAATGTCGTCGTCGTTTTATATAAATATAAAATATATATATTATACAAACATTTTTTGAAAATAATTAAAATACTGACAATGCCGAATTTCGAGAACTTTGACCAAGTGTCAAATTTCCCGACTAAATACTAAAAAATCAATTGGTTACAATAATTATAGTATACTAAGTACTCAATTAATCGATTTTACGATTATTATTAAATAATTGTATTTGCTCAGTTCATGGTTTAATATTTACTTATAAGTTATAGAAGCATGTTGGTTTAAAAACTAAAAATACATTTTGATTAGGAATAATCCCATGATAATATTCAAGTTAAAAAAGGTGGGCAAGTGGATGTCGCTCTGCTGTACAGTAGGTTACAAGTGGGTCACTGCAATGAATGATGGTGTTAAATTTGAATTTAATGATATAATTTCATTGTATACGAAAAACGATTCTGAGCAATGACGGTCAGTCCATGATAATATATTACTAGGTAAGTATATATTTGATGACATTTTTGTGAATACAGTTATTTATTTATTTACGTGGAACCTTGTTTTAAATTTTCAAACCTTAGGGATAAAAGTTGAATATTTTATAAATTTTTAACTAAAAATCATTTTTTAATTGTAAATTTTATAAATATTGTCAAAATTCAAACTTTAAATGGTTAAAAAAAAATGTGTGCATATGTATTTTTAATATTTTTCAACTGCTATTGTAAAAATATATTAGGAGTCTTGTTTTAAATTTTCAAGCGTTTTTACCCAACAAATACATTCATAGAAAAAAAAAAACTAAAAATATTGGAAACTGAAAATGTCAGTAAACAGTTCAAAACAAATCAAAATATTTTGAACATTTTATCGTGTTTAGAAAATGCTAATATAAATATATGGTGTAAACTTCAAGTATTTGTTATTTGTTTTTGTTTTATATCAAAACAAGAAAATCGCTAAATGAGAAATCGAGTTAATATCCAATCTTGTAAAAATTTGAATTAAGTATTCAAACGTTCGTAAAAATTTAATTTGACTTTTTTTTTTTAAAGAGTTAATTAATTCGACAAAATAATTAGGAATCTTGAACTAAATTGTCAAGTCTTAGATTTAAGAAGAAAAATTTTTATGAATTTCTAACTGAAAATAAATTAAATTGCACATTTTCTTGATTTTTACGTGTTTTGTCAAAATTTGGAACTTTCCAATCTTTCCATGTATACAAAAAAAAAAAAATTGTGGCTATGGGTTTTTACTTTACATTTTTCATTGTAAACATATATTAAGAGCCCTGTATTAAATTGTCAAACTTTTTTTTCCAACAAATAACATCTTATTGACATTTATGATTCATAGAAAAAAAAAACTAAAATTGTTGGAATCTGAATATATTGTCAGTACCTAAACAGTTATTTTGAAAATGTTATCGTGTACAGAAAATGGTATTACAAACATTTAGTCAAAATTTAATGTATCTACTGTTATTTGTTTTAGAGTTACACAAAAAACCAAAATCAGTTGTGCCAAAAAACAATTTTGCAGAAAAATTCTCGATTTTTTTAAATTTTTATTTTGTTTTTCCCTTAATAGCTATTATACATTTTTGACCTTCAGTATGCACCAACTGACCAACTAGATTCCTTTTCCCATCTAACAAGGTTGAAGAAAATCGAAGCAGTTGGACTGCCCCAAACCGCAATGACAGACAGAAAAAAAAAAGAATTAAAAATACACATAATTGTAAAATCAATACATTCATCGCCTCTGCTCAGAATCTAAAATTACGTTTATTTATTTCAAAAGCGAAGAAGTTTAAATGTATTTTAGTTTCAAAAAGGAATACAAGGAACCACAAAATAGATTTATTTTTTTTATAATTTAATACAATATAATGTTATGTATTGTTCTATGATATAACTGGTTAAGTTCGTCACGTTGGCTATACCAATCCGGTCTCTGTTATCAACATAAAGTTTGTTTACGTTTCACTGTTGCTAAAAGTCGTCAAATTTGAAAGAGAAAATTCACCATTTTTGAACTATAAAAATAAATAGTAATATTCTGATTGTTTTTTAATTGAAAACTTCGTCGAAAATTCTACTGTTCCATTGACTTTTGACTCAATACGCGATTGTGCGTTCTTGTCACCGTTGTAACAACTATGAGAGTCTTGTGTAGGTGTGTTAAAATAATTATTGGAAAAAATAAATAATTGAACTTTTACTCTTAAACATTTTATTAATATGTAGTTAATGTTAAAATTAATGTTTATGTTGCAGGTGGGCTGCTAAATAATTAGTGTTATGAATGTGTAATAAAAATTGTGTTTCGGTTCATTGAAAGATTTTAGTTCAATGGATTACGAGTTCAAAATTAAAACGGGCAATGAAAGAGCTAAAGTGGAAGAACTGTTTGACTACGAAGGGTGTAAAGTTGGAAGAGGTACCTATGGTCATGTGTACAAGGCTAGAAGAAAAGATGGGTACGTGACATATTATGTAAATGTTGAATAAACTATTATAACATAAGAACATAATTTCACTATTATAAAAGGTCCACATAACAGAACCTTAGTAAATATTATTGTGTTGATTATTAATATTAAATACTAAATATATTTTACTCAAGAGGTACACAATTTGGTTTGTATGTGTTTATTTATTTTAAACTACTTTTGACATTTAACTAACTGCGTCCTCAATATCTTAATTATTTAATATAGAAGTACCCTACCTAATATACATTTATTTATAACCGTGGCTTAAATAAACCAGCTGGCCATATTTTTCCAAAAAGAGGTCGAGCCATGACCCTACTTAGCATGGACTTCGGCTCCACTACTACTAAGTGATTTAAGTACCTAACTTATCTCTGTTGCTGGTACAAATTGTTATTTGTGAATTTAGTGTTAATATCTGTCTAGCCTAAAAAATAAACAGTTATTCAATTATTGACTATTAACTTTAAAATATTCAAGTATAATGGTGAGTATAGTATGTGAATTTTAGTTTCATAATATTAGGTAAATAAAGAACATTACATTGATAATCTATATAACAGAAAAAATAGCTTGCAATTTTTTTTTCTGATTATCTTAAAAAGTTATTGAATATGCTAACTTTTTTTAGGGACAACAGTAAAGACTTTGCTTTGAAGCAGATCGAAGGCACTGGATTATCAATGTCAGCTTGTCGTGAAATTGCTGTTTGTATTTATATTTTTATTTTACGATTGGTTGTAACTTAAATAATCCAATACATTTTTTGTCATTCTAGTTGTTACGCGAATTGAAGCATCCAAATGTGATAAATCTAATTAGAGTATTCTTGTCACACAATGATAGAAAAGTTTGGCTGCTCTTTGATTATGCAGAACACGATCTTTGGGTAAGAATCATTACAATTATCAAATAGTACATATAAAAAATTATAATTTATTGTTATTATTTCTTTTGTATGGTTCACACACAACTAATTAATTTGTGATTAAATATTTATTGTTTATAATTATAAATGATAAGTCGTTAATAAATAGTAGTGGTTGACAAAAACAGTTTAGAAGACTCTACACCTGCATTTGGTGTCTCCATCTTACATTTCATAACAAGCAAATTGTAATTTCTGAATTATTAGTTTAACTCATGAAAAATATTGGAGCGAATTGACCTATTATCAAATTTTAAGGTAGGAATATAGATAATATTATAAGCTAGTAAAAATATTATCTTGCTAACCTCATAGAAATTTTTAAATTTTTAAATTTTAAATTAAGTTGTTAGTATTTTAAAATTTAAAATTGTTAGTGTATTTAAAATACGAATAACTTGCTTTAAAATTAAAATACAAAAAAAAAACCCTATGAAGTTTGCTAGATAATATTTTTACTTAGGTCAATTAGCTATAATATTAATCATAACAGAATTTAATAGATTATTCCGAACTTACATTTTGTGCATTTGTCAAACGCATGCAGGTATGCCCTCTTAATACAAAATATATAATTTATCTACTTAAATATCAATTATAAGTTATAACAAGACAAAATTCATAAACTTACATTTAAATTATGTGAGTATTTGAGCGACATAGATGCATTTTTAATTGAATAAATTTTAATTAGAAAAAATTGATTAAATTAAAGTAATACAGTTAGTTTATGAATTAGTGCTGTCGAATAACAAAGTCCATGTCACATGTAGAACTTTTTTATTTTATATAGATTTAACTTTTAATTATAAAAATGTATCACTGATGAAAGTGTATTATTTATAAAACTATTTAAGTAAATGCATAACATAAAATATAACTACTTACATGTATGTCTGTAAAAAAAAATTTTTATGATAAATAACCATAAAACAATCCTTAATATCTGTAAAATATTATACATCAACAGATATTGATATTTATTCGATATAAACATAATGTTCCATTTTATAGAAAGGGTTTTTGGAAAAACATATTTTACAGATATAATTAATGATTAAATTATATTTTTTAAATATATCAACTATAATCAGTAATATTTTAGTAGTTGTATTTAATTAAAAGTTAATTAATATTCTATTGTGTTTTAGCATATAATTAAGTTTCATAGAGCAGCAAAAGCAAATAAAAAACCAGTAATGGTTCCCAAAGGAATGGTTAAATCTTTACTGTTTCAAATCCTTGATGGAATACACTATTTACATTCAAATTGGGTTTTACATAGAGATTTGGTAAATGTATTTGTATCTTTTTTTATAACTTTTTAATAATTGTTTCAATTTTTAGAAACCAGCCAATATTTTAGTAATGGGTGAAGGCCCCGAAAGAGGACGTGTAAAAATAGCTGACATGGGGTTTGCTCGACTTTTCAATGCCCCATTAAAACCACTTGCTGATCTTGATCCAGTTGTAGTTACTTTTTGGTATCGTGCTCCTGAGCTTCTATTAGGTGCAAGACATTACACAAAAGCTATAGGTAACTATATTTTAAATCATATATTTTTCTTAAAATTAAAACAAGCGCATAAAATATATACTTTGAATTGACATTATAATTTTGCATAAATTCCTTATTTTTATTATTACGAGTTCTTGGATTTCTTTCTGTTTTTACCGGAGTTAAATTATTATTTTTATTTTCAATTTTTGAAACAGAATATTTTTATAAACATTTTGAACATATCAATATCAACTATTCATCAATTAAACCAATAGCTAATATTTTCAGTGTAATATTATATTAACTATATAATTATTAATCATAGTCATTAAAACTAAGAATTTATTATTGACATGAAAATATTATATTCTCCATTAATCATAGTGTATTACTAACAATCATTTTTTTCGTTAAATATAATTTAGATATTTGGGCAATTGGCTGTATATTTGCTGAATTGCTAACATCTGAGCCCATTTTTCATTGTCGCCAAGAAGATATCAAAACAAGTAATCCTTACCACCATGATCAATTAGACAGGTAAGTTCAAAGTTTTAAACTACTCAATTGTATACATTTATATAGTAAGTTCACTGATGAAAAGAACTATTTGTATGAACACATTAATTTTGTGTATAATTTGTATAAACGTGTTCAATTTTTGAAAAATGAACGCTTACTAAGTTCTTATTTTTTATGATTGAAAACATATTTGATTTATTCACTGTCCAGATTAATTTATTTATAACTTATAATTGACATTACAATCTACACTATAATATTGAATTAGAAAATTCTATCCAACAAATGCACTGTATTTTTATCAAGAAACTTGACTTTTCCGTGGATGCATTTATGTATTTTTATTAATTTGCAGTTTGCAGTACAAATTAAGATTATATTCAATGATATTAACTATAAATATTATATTTCATGATTTGTATACAATTGAGTATTTCTGAGAAGAGTTATTTTTATAATTCTATACTAGAAAAACGCTCAATTTTGTCATAAATATTTACAGATTTGTATGAAAATCATCTGCAAAAAGTACATAATATGATATTGACAGTATGTGGCTTATATATTGTATGTTTATATAATTTTATGAGTTAATATGAAACAGTTTGAAAAATCAAATAATCTGCAATGTTTTTTAACACTGAGCACATAACAAACAGTGTTTGATTAAAATAATTAAATATATCTTTTTATCAAGTTTTTAATAGTGTTTATTTTTCTATATAGACCATGTCTATATCAGAAAGTTCTATGCCATTATTTCATTTGCAGTATATTCAATACTGCAATTGTTATATCATCGTAACGTGTATACCTATTACCTATTCTGTGTTTTAGAATTTTTAATGTAATGGGTTTTCCTCAAGAGAAAGATTGGGAAGACATAAAGAAGATGCCAGAACATCAAACTTTAATGAAAGATTTCAAACGATCAAAGTAACTATATAAGTTATTAATAATTTAAAATAAAATATTGTAGTGTTTGAATTTAACAAGTATAATTTATATTAATTAAATTATTATTTTAAACTATCTTAGCTATTCAAATTGTTCTCTGGTAAAATATATGGACCGGCATAAAATAAAACCAGATAGTAAAGCATTTCACTTGGTAAGTTAAAATGATAAATCATAAACTTGATCATTACCATGAACTGGATTTTATGGACTGGAAATGGGCTGCTTATGAGCAGCCTCAAAAGCATGTACAAGAGGCAAATTTGGGGGGTTGCAATGGTTATTGAGAGTTTACAATGCCATCCGTATAAAACAAGGACTAAGATACAAAATATGACACCAAACGAAACCACAGGCAATGCTGAAAACATTTAATGAACAATGTTGATGACAATAGAGGAACCTTTTGCAGGCTATCTTCTGTCACCCGCCCACCATGTCATTTCCAGTCCATTATATGTTAGTTTATGATCATTACCAAACAAAATAATGTTTCCATGTTGATTTTTTTTAGTTACAAAAATTATTACTGATGGATCCAAACAAAAGAATTACTTCGGAACAGGCTAAACAAGATTCATATTTTCAAGAAGATCCCACACCTACCTCAGAGTATTTATTTTCTTATTTTTATGAAAATTGACAAAAAATGTATTCTACTTATGTTGTTTTTCTTAGTGTTTTTGCTGGATGCCCAATACCATATCCTAAACGAGAGTTTTTGACTGATGATGATCAAGATGACAAAGACAAACGACAGCAAGCTACAAATGTATGTTTTATTTTTTTTTTAATGAATAATAGTACATTTGTGTTTGATTTTTTTGTAACAAATAATAGTTACAATAAGTATTTAAGGAGTATTTTAATAATCATAATATTCCGTTCCAAAAATAATACAATTTGTAATATTTGGAAATTAAAGTATATTAATATATTAACTAAAAGCCATGTAAATATTCAATTAATTTACCTCTCACATATGACATATATAAAACAACTATAATTCAGACTGTAAAAACCAAGTAGAATGAAATTATTAATATTTGGATGTTTTGATATAATATTAAGTAATTAAACTGGAAAATATTTTCCAAGAATAAATATATTAATTACATTTTAGAAATGTGGAAACTGTACTTTGCTGTTATAACTTATAACTCTTGAGAGAATGTTCTACATATATTTGTTGTCTTGAATTTACATATACAATGTGACCCGTGAAAAAGTTACTGACTGGTGTCATATGATAGTATACTGTAAGTTATGAAAAAAACCCTTTAAAGAGTGCACCTAACTTTTATATTTTTAGTTATAGGCAATTCAACTTTTTTTTAACAAAACCAAACCTACCGCACATTTTCTAACATATCTACAACATTTTAACGTAATTTTATTTTTATTTTATAACTACTTTATTGTGCTAACAACTAACATACATAATTAACCTAGAAATGTACAAATTATTTTTATTAAATTAAAAAAAATAGGATTCTATAGAATAATAAAATAAAAATAATTTGTACATTTCTGGTTTAATACACAATGTCAGTTGATAGCACAATAAAATAGCTTTAAAAAAAAAAAGTTACGTTAAAAAGTTGAACATTTTTAAAGATACGTCAGCAAATGTGCAGTAGGTTCAGTTTTTTTAAAAAAAGTTGAATTGCCCACTACTAAAAAATTTAAAAAGTTAGAACCCTCCTTTAACATGCTGAGCTCCGCTAGAATCATCAAAGCATAGCCCGTTTTGCCGCGCCAAAATATGTTCGGTGGACTATTTAAGGGAAAAAGTAAATATCAACCCTAAAAATAAACAAAAATAAAAACCAATTATATCGTTAGCTTCTTGAGACACTATCTGTTCGTCTAAGGTATATTTCAAAATTATGAATCATAAAGGTGAACTTATATTTGTCGATGAGTAGTCAACATTTGTGATATGGACAATGCTTTTGATGTTGACTAATTGTCGACCGTGGTGTTGAACGTGTTAAAGGGTTTCTTTTATAATTTAAGGTATACTCTTATATGACCCTGGCCAGTCACTTCTTCATGTGACACATTGTATATAAGTATAGCACTGTTAATATGGCTTTAAAGTAATACCATTCTGAATATTAAGAATAAAGTTGCCTACTATAAAACTTACAGATTAAGTCATTATTTACATTAAAAATAACAATACTGTATATATCAATTATGCTGTACATAATTTGACAATGTGATGCATATTATGTAAAATGGTAACAACAAATAAAAGTGTCACATAATCTTGAGAGTTATCGGATGTAATAGTAAAATAGATTGTTACTATCTTACACGCATGTAGTTTGCAGTATAGTAAAACTGCTCTCTGTACTTCACTAATTTTTATTACATCGAAACATTAAAATTACACTTTTATAATAAAAACAATGCTAGTGCAATGTTATCTGTGGTTTGTTAGCAGTCTATAGATTTTTAATTTATTTTATGTATTTTAGTTATCATTTCCTTTGAATTTTAGTCAATGCTTTAAAAAAAAAACTCAGTAGTAAGAAAAAGCTTTGTCTTAAACAGATTTATATTACAAGTATTTGGTATACTAATAGTAGCGTAATTTGATCATGTTTGTGGTGGGAAGGGAAATGTTTGTAAGTTTTATCTATTAATTAACCAAAAAAAAAAAATTGATAAATTGTATTTTTTAAGAATGCTCACCCTATATTTATGCTTAGTTTATGCATATATTCAAATTTTGATTTTTGAAATGTTTAAATAGTAAATAGATTTGAAGATCATATTTTTGAGTACTTCAGATTTTTTGTACTACTTAAGGATGAATCTGTGACAATATAAACTTCTGTTTTTCAAAAATGTATCCCCCTTTTTTGTTTTTTATTATTTAGCAGATATTTTCTTGATAATTTTTTTGCATTCAAATAAAAATTCCAACACATAATAGAATTTTGTGTCCCCACAGGACACTCTTTAAGTAGTAAAAACAAATATAGAATATGTTTATTAGGTAGGTATACTAAAAATTTTTAAAAATCAGAATTTTAATAAATGTACTATTAAAGAGAAAAATTGGAGTGAACATGCTTAAAAAATGTTCATGGATACCATAAGCACCTTTCAATACAACCATTGTGATATATATAATGTAAGTACATGTTTGAATGTATGTATACATGAAAAAAAATGTATTACATAATATTTAAATACTCACATTTACAAATACATTTATTGGTATTCACATCAGTTTCATCACTATAAAAATATATCCACTCATGTGGCCTTAATCACAATCTTTCAGATTAATTTTAATAATTTTATGTTAGTTGATTCTGCAGAGTATAAAAGTAAAAAATTAGACTCAAATGTAATCTCTACCACAGAAAGGTTATGTAAAATATTGAATATATTTTAATTAATGTTCAAACCTCAGGCATTGTGTTTATTAAATATGTTTTCTTTTTTGCCGAGTTGAATCAGGTAAAGATGTTGACACCTGTATAGTGCATAGTACTTTATGGAGATAATAAATATTGGGGTAGATATCTTAATTACAAATATCTAGTGCAGTAGTCAGCAAAAGCGGCCAGCGGTCTGAATCATGACCACAGACTGAAAATATTTTACTTTAACGCTCATTTTTATTTTTCCTTTTTTTTTTCTGTGTAGACCCAGAACAATTTGTTTTACAAAAAAGGTTTACCGGATGTCAATAATTTTTTCCCAATAATCAGGACTCTTTTAGAAACTAATTGCGGATTTGATCTAGTACCTCGAGTGTCAGTTTTTCTTATTCTTTAGATTGTTATATCTTACTTTGTCACAGTTCTGATTCAACCAAAAAAATCATTAAATATTATAGGAGATTACAATTTAATTATTTCAGTGAATGAATTTTCTTCTTTTTCAGTAATCTTATGTTGAGAAAATAAGCATTAAAATCCTATAGAAACGTTAAATTAATTATTTATATAATTTAAAAATTTAAAAATTTTCAAATGTTAATGCAAGAAACTTTATACTTTTGTACCACAAAACAGTATAATATAAGGTTATTTCAATATATTTGTGCAATTTTGCAATAGTGATTACTGATTACTGATTAGTGTTTATTACATTGTAATTTTATCTTACGTACACCTATCAAAGGATTTGGGTTTTTTTGTGTTATTTCTATAAAAATTACTATTTACAAAGAGTGAAGTACAGAGAGCAGTTATACTTACTACATATAACCTATAGAAGACTACTGATGCTCCTTCTTTAAAACATTTTTTGGTTTACTATGCTTTAGTTCTTTATGTTACTTGTGTGAGAGTAAAAAATAATTTTTAGAGTATGATTCCCAATTAATTTAAAAGACCATGAAAATAGTTTAAAAAAAAAGTATTCTTTATTATTAACAAGTATCTAATAACTGTATAGAGGTGCATTTGAATATTAATTTGATAAATCATCACTACAAGAATCAAAATACCACAGTTTTTTAAGAAAATAATTAAATTGAAATTTGAAAGAGATACTTGAGCATTACCTCAACCATTGTATACACATTACTATGCATGATTACAATTTTTTTCAATTTCATGATTTTTCTATATCTATACAATTTGCTTTTTGATTTTTCTATTGCTTTGCAAACTATACTTCTTTTAACAAATACATATTTATAAATCATCATATTAATATAATATATTAACTGCATGCTCTTCAATAATTTTATGACTTAAATTATTTTGTTAGATTTTTGCATATGATCGTGGACGTTACTTAATCGATAGTTCTAACACTCGCATTTATAATAAGAACAATAGTATCACGCCTAGATTTGACAGTATTACCCAGGACCATCGTAATAGCTTAACCAACAATGCTTATGTTAATAGTTTGCACAATTGGCATGGCTTAAGTCACACTACGCTAGAGGTAATACACATTCAGAATTAAGTTTTTAATATTATTGGGTTTTAAAATTATTACATTTATTGTATTTACTGTACTTACTAGATTTACAATGTCTTATAATAGATTAATACAGTTATTTTTGGTATCATTGTTGTGTAGTATATTATATAGATTATTTTATATTTATTGGTATCTGGTGATAGTTGTTTTTTTAATTCTTCAAATATTTTTCCTGTTGTGATGAATCATATTTTTGATTTTAAATAAAAATACTATTACAAGAATTAGGTCAGAGATTCCCAACCAGGGTGCCTCCGGATTTTTAGAAAATGTCCAAGGGTGCCGCGAGTCAAAAAAGGTTGGGAACCTCTGAATTAGGTTGACACATTTTTAACTGTTTACTATTTATTTTTAAACATTTAAAGTATAATATAATACTATGCTATTAAATGTACATATTATCTTTTATTCTTGAGTATTTTTTCTGTAGTATCGTTGCCCGTTGGTTATTTTACATAGGTTTATTACATTTTTACATATTATGATATCTAGTGTTCTTTAGTTAAAATATTTAATATCTGTATAGATATTAATATAGATGTTTGAATGGGTATGAATTAACTATTATTAAAATCAGATTAAATAAAATTAATCAAATAATTCTTAGATTTAAAACTTGTACTAAAATGTAGTTCATATTTAATCATAACATTTTTATTATCTAATCAATCAGATAGAAATGGCTTGGTGGTATTACAATTCAAGCTGTTTATCATAATTTCTATACTTAATATTAGTAAATTATTAGAAATTATTTAGAATCAATTATTATTTTTAATATATAATATAATTTAAATTATTTGAAACTGTTGGGATCTTAGACATATTTAAGTTTCTTGTTGATGATTTAAAATACTCAATTGTATAAAAAGTATCCAGGGGGCTGTTTTTTTAAAAACATTTAGCTGAGTTTATCAAGTATCAACATTCAATTTGTTATACCATTTTACTGTATTATTAAATTGTAATAATAAGGGTGCACATTCTGATCAGTCGGGCAGTCATCATAGTCATCAGCAACAACATGCTGCTAATCAAAAACGTATGCGCATGAATGGACTTGGCCAACATCCTAGTGTCAACCCAGGGACGGTGATGCCACCTACCGTTCAACAACAGCAGCAGCAGCAACAACAACAACAACAACAACAGCAACAACAACAACAGCAACAACAACAACAGCAGCAGCAACAACAACAACAATTACAACAACAACAAGTACAGCAACAACAACAACAAGTGCAGCAACAACAATCTCAACATCCACAGCAGCAGCAACAACAACCACAGCAACAGCCACAACACCCACAACAACAGCAACAGCAACCACAACAACAGCACCAACAACCACAACAGCATCAACAACAACCACAACAACAGCACCAACAACAACCACAACAACAGCACCAACAAGACTTCCATCATGTGCCTCAACATCAACAAATGATGTATTCACAGGTCAATCCTAATGGGCCTGGTCCAAGTTATTCACAAAGATTTTGAATTAATTGATATCATTTTTCGCCTTATTTGACTGATAATTTGTATTATTTACTAACTTTTATGAAGTGCATGGAAACTATTTTGAACAGCATACCTACTTATGCTGTGACTAAGAAATTTATTCAAACCATCGCATCAAGTACAAAAATAAAAAATAAAAATTTGTTGAAGTTCAGATTGTTCCATGTTATTTTTTTAAATATGATTAACTAGAATTTGAATTCACATTCTATATCTATTATACATGTGTGTTGATAAATTATTTTACTTATTAATCACAGTTATTTGTGCTCTTTTACCTCAAAAATATTTAAAACTATTGTGAAAATGAATTATTAATTAATATTTATATAATATTTATTATATGTACATATTATAATATATTGTGTAATAAAATCCATACTGTGGTACCAAAGCCAATTATTTCCTCGTATGGTACTTATTAATAATCCATCCCTACCCCCCCCCCCCCCCTCCATACCCTCTCAGAGCCTCTTAAATTTAACTTTTCTTTAAATCACTCAAAAATAATCATGTTTTTTATCATTATAAAAAATAAAATTATTTTTGCATACTAGCAATGTGTACCTAAGTATTGTGTTCTCGTACTAAACTTCTAACTTATATTTTTATATACTGGTGATACATAACTCTAGATATTGAATATCAGCGGTTTCTATAATAATATCAAAGAAACAATTATTAAAATATGATATGTTCTGCTATTTTTAAACTGTAGAATAGTAGAACTACCCAAATAATAGTGAACGCTTAATGGGTGCCATGTATCCAGGTACCCAGATCCACGATAAACAACATTAACTACTGTCTACCACCCACCTATAGCTTTGGGGACCGAAATAGGTTAAATCAGCTCAACTGGATACACATTTCATGGATCCTAGTATGAGTTCCTAAAAATATACTAATGATATACATCTATTAGTCCTTAGAATTTAAAATGTGTGTCTCTAAGTAATTTTAATAATATTATGTAGGTAGTTTAAAGTTTAAACAATTTGAATTATAAAATATTATTGTAACACGGCGTTCTGAATAGGCATTTTAGGTACACCGGTGTCGTGCGTTCAGAAAACATGATTGGCCAATGGTCATGTTGATATTTTTGGTAAATATTATTACTAACAAAATATTATTATTATTATATGAGTACCTATAATATGCCAGGTGTATATATATAATATATATATATAAGTATATCCTTTTTTGTCATATCAACTTTTAGTATCGAGACTGGAACTATTATTAATAAGAAAGAAATGTAATTTTTATGTTCAATGGCACAATCGTTTTATTTAATTTACATGAATGGCAAGTCATCGATATTCATACGATTTTAAATGTACAGGTACACAGGCTAATATATATGTATATATATGCACATATACAGTGTAATTCAACATTTCACCAAGCATGCTCAATTCTTTTTTCCCTTTAATAATGAATTTTTTGAAATTTTTAAATATACTATTAAGCACCATATTTTGAAATTCTTGAATTTTTTACACTGTATTCAGGAATGACCTTTGGAGATATCAACTTCGATATTTTACAATTGATAACGTTCATTTTCTACTGTAAATTATTTAGTGGGTGGTTTTTCTGAAAATGTTGACGGATTATAATAAAAATACAAACGATTTGTTTTTGAGTTATTTAACTTTGGTAATGTATATAATAAACAATACTAGATCTGTTTTATATTTTCATAAATCCTTTTATATTATTATTCTTTAATATAAACATTTTACTCCATAAATTAATTTTCAAAAAAATATTCATTGAATTATTTACAGTAAAAAAGTGGGACTATCTTTTGAAAAACAAAAGTTTGAATTGTTTTAAGTGGAACAAAAAAATCTTAAAAATTTGAAATTATAATTAATTAAAAGTAAGTGTAAAAAATTAAAAAATCATAATTTGAATAAATTCATTATTAAATGAAAAACTGGCGTGATTATGTTTGGTGAATCGCTCTAAACATACTTACATATATTTTAGCAAATACTGAACAACAACGGTCAAGTTTTAAAATTATATTGAAACATGCGTTTAATTTTACAGATAGGTATTTAATCTCACCGCTGTGTGAGTCAAATATACCATAAACGTAATTAATAAGTATGTAGTATATTATAAATTTATAACCATAATTTACTTAAAAATATATATTATTATTCGTTATTTCTAGTATCTACACGTAATTAGCGAATACCGTCTTACTATTTTATTATATTTGTATATTTTTGTTGAGTTTGGCCGGTGAAAATTAATGACGAAGTGTAACCAAAGTCTTTTTTCTATATTATATTTTATTAGGTGTTAAAATCTAACCACCGTCGTACGATAAAAGGCCGGAAATAGAACTAGACGGCGAAGCCAGAGGCGTCAACCACGACAGCGATGGTTTAAATTATTGAGATACCGCAGATACTATAACGGTATTTACCATCGTTATTATTTTCCGTACGGTGAATATTATATAATATATTATGCACATTTTATTCGACGAAATTAGACGATTTGACCACTTCGTGTAATGCATCTTCGCGCGACGATAGCACGCTCCGCCCCCCACGCCTGACAGACGCCTCGGGGTCGTCTGGTCTAAAATGAATGCCTGGCTGGAAAAGGGGGTCACACCAGCCACAAACGTCCTTGAGTCAATTGATCGAATCCCTTTTTTCCTCACCTTAGCGACGGTGCTTTTTTTCTACCCTCACTGCACTCACTGCACCCTCTACACCACTTCTCTCGCTGTTATATCGCTCTTTCGCTCTTGCTCTTTTTTTTTACCTCGTGGTGGCGTGGTGCTACCGCACACGTAGGAGACAATGTTCAAAAGTAGCGATTGCCAATCACATTTTCAACTGTTATTAGTTTATAATATTATATTACCATTCACTGATTACGTTTTAAAGATAAAGCTAGTGCTATAATTATAGTAATACAGGACTAAGCATGGGAAGAAATCTTGTAAATATATGCGGGTGATGGTGGTGAGGGGTTTATTTTTTAAAATACATAAATTCGAAACACTATTTTTTCTCGCTTTACTAGAAAAATATATCACAATAAGTGGGTAGGTACCTAATTTCACACCAGAAAATATTACAAAAATCCTTTGATTTTTTTAACGCCTGCGTTTACAGTTTTATATCTTTAATGGGTTATTCTACTTTAATAAAACGAAGGCAGGAGGTTACTGTTCATCGAAATTGAAGAATTTTTCTTCAACCAAAATATTTATCGGTTTTACTAAGAAAATATCTCGGGTAATATTTTATGGACTATTATAAATATTATAATATTAAAATATTTAAATATATAATATTATCGTTTTTGAATCGGGGATAGGATACCTATAACTGGGTATAATTGTATATAATTATACAATATACATTGTGTAAACACGTGTAGTATAGTTTACTCGTATATGGTGTATGTGGTCGAATCACAGTCGATTATTGTTATTGTTTATTAGTTTACTATATTATCATACGGTCATAGTAGGTTTCATGTAGCTTGTTTATGATCACTATTATATTGTCAAACATTAGCTACGTATACTAATTAATACAGTATTATCTGTGTTTAATGTATATGATATCGAATGACTACCGTATACACAAATATAATATAACTTAACTTTTTTCACTGTATCATGGAATAACATATTATTGTTAACGAATGATATGTAAAAATGTTTATTTTTTATTAAGTAGTAGATGCACCAACTTCACCGATAAGAATATATCGTCTGAGGTGGTGAATTGGGCCATTATAATATTGTATTTATTAATGAGATTATCTAGATGGCCAATTAATCATTATTATTATTATTATTATTATTATTATTATTAAATCATCATAATGTGTTTGCTTCGTTTAATCTCGGGTAGCTTCCAATGGCGAGTTTTTATTATGTAATATTATGTTATAGTATATAGGTACCTACTACAGTTTATATTTTGCAGCGAGGTCGCAGTCTCGCGGCTCGAGTCGAAAAACACAAATTAGTAGGTAATTACTTGGTACTTTCAGACCATCCGTACATTTAGGTAGGTATATCTCTTATTATTGCGCCGAAACACATAATAATTTCAAAATGAATACTTGCCTATGTATTGATCGTCGATGGATGTTATAATAATACTCGACACGATACGCAGAAATTGTAAATTAAACTAGATATTGTCGAACACATTATACACAACTTTCATTTAGGCTATGTGTATGGTAATATAATATGAATAACTTATTATATTAATAATAATACGAGCACAACTACGAGATACAATACGAATATTGTTTGCCTGCGTGATAACTAATTATTATCGTCTGCCGACCTTCCACGTACCTTTTATTAAATTATATTACATGTAAATATTGTTGTGCACCGTGCACGATTTGTATTATATTATTAGAATAATGTTGTTTGAACGATAATTAATATAATTATTGAGTAAATGTGTAATAGTGGATCATCAGGGTATCTTCTCTTCGCGTTATATAATATAATACGTATATTGTGTGGCAAAGGCGGGAAGTGAGCGATTTCAGTCGTGGCCGAGGTTTGCGGTATGAGCCGCTGTAATGTATCTACTATCTAGATACATTATCATAAATAACAATTTATTTTTTGAATATTTGATAATTTATGATGGTGTACCAAAAAACCAAATATACACGTCGAATCTAATATTATAGTTAAAATTTAATATGGTAAATAATATAATTAAACAAATTAATTAATTATTCAAATATAGTCGTAAATCAATCAAACACGTCAATCAAAAATTAGGTTTTTACATTTTTGATACCTACCCAAAAGCTTATTACTAATTCAACCTTTTTATTTTATTTTATTTTAATGGTTTAATCAGACATTATTGGCAATTTAGGTAGTTTTTGTTTTTCACCTGTGTGTCGTAAATTTTTCAAGAAACAAAATCTATTCATATGTTTATCGTAGCTTATAATTTTACGTATTTTAGTAACATAATATATCTCAGAACATAATATCAGAGCCAAGAACTAAATACATGCACCATAGAGAACTATACTAATAACGAAAACAAATTTGTAGACCAATATAGGTATTGGGACTCAATTCGTGTATGCCCCTTTTACGGGACGTAACTCAGGTAGGTACTTCTTTTTTTCTAGACCAGACCATTTAATACCAAAATCGTACCCTTCCTTTTTCGGCCAAAACAAAAAGTTTAATATTTACTTTATGTTGTACACATAAAAACGTATTAAAAAAATAAGTTGCTAAACATTTTTTTATGTTCCTACCTGAGCTACCTAATACAAAAATAAAAATACTATTATACCCATAAAATTTTGTCATCAATTTTCTATACATATTGCATAAAGTAAATATTAAACTTTTTGATTTGGATGAAAATGGAAGAGTGTCTACACGATTTTGGTCGAAAACGGTTATGCCCTACAAGCCACAAGGTTGGCAATATGCCTTGCTGATCCGCAGTTTGACAATGGAGGGAACCCTTACCATTATATTATAATTTTACACATTATTATTGAAAACATTTTAGTACTATAAGTTCACTTCTACCTATTTAAAATAGTGTTCTTTAATATAACAACGTTCCTTTTAGTTTTAAGTTTATATTAATATAAGCCACAATTTAAGCAATGTATTACCTGTTGTACACAGGGTTGTTGCAAGACGTGTCCATATTAAAATTGTATCATCCCTATTATAGTATTTGTCATATTTGGTTTCAGTTGTTGTTTTCGCACTTCTAAGTCTTTTTTTTTCATATATTAGGGATGATATTATGCAATGTATTTAAGACTTCTAAAATACATATGAGTTAAGACTATATATCGAAAAACCAATGTGAAATGGTCGATAAAATAAGATAACAAATTAGAAATAATTTAAATAGTATCACCCATTTCTTAACACGAGCGACGTATCTATAACTATCCTAAAATACTTAAGGCTAAAGGTACACATTATAAAGATCTTATCAAAACACTAAATGTGAAATGATCGATAATGAGTGGTAGATAAAATTATATTAAAAATGATTAACAATTTAATTTATAGATTTTATAGTTTAGTATCGCTAATTTTTGGCTGATAAATTCAAACATGTTTGAACGGCTGAAAGCCAAATTTCCCGAATTTCGGGGCTGGCAATTGGTTCGGTACAACTACAAGTGTAGGTATACAATTGGAATTTGGTTTTTTGGTTTATTTGGTCTAGCCAGTTCGGGTCTAGTGTATGCGCGGCTTATTGTGTTCGTATTTCGTTGTGTTAAAAACCACAACTCAATTCCGTGCATCAAAGATAGAAATGAACCAACAAATGTGCCTCATCTAGCTAACTACTAAGGATGTAGAATTCACAAACACTGTAAATCTCTATCAGCTAATCATTGGTCTAAAACAAATTATGTAGGTACAAACACTAGGTACCTAACAAAAATCAAATCGACAGACTAAAAAAACCTTCTAACCAAATAATCAAACCCTGACAGGATAGTTCTTACAACTCGAAGTCATCATTACAATCCAATTTGAAACATTCATTAATAATTTAAAATCATTGATAAATCCATTCATCTCACTGCTCACCAAAACAGTGGATTCCGAGTTGGGTACAATAATGATATATACCTGTAGAAAGTATAATATATAGATATATAGGTATCATATTATATTATATTATATGTCTTATATTATACTTAAGTGTTATCTCTTGCAAAATAAAACGAGCGGAGGGCTGTAACTTAGCTTTCAAAAAATATATAAGCGGCTTATTAATATTATTTTCCTTCACAAATTATAAAAAATTGCCATCTATTTATACGCAGCATAATATGACAATTTATTATAGTTTGGATTAGAATTTAGATAGTAACTTACTTACACTGAATACTGATAATATTTCAAGTGTCTCAATATTATTTATAGGTAGGTACTATGTGAGAGGTGATGATGTGTTATAAATAGGAAAATGTATCTATATAATTATGTACAATAAACATAAATTACAAGTTTAATAGGTAGGTCGTAGTATTATAGGCGGATTTATATATTATGTAAAAACGTTTTTTTTTTGTGTTTTGTTGTTAGGTGTGTACGTGCCTGTATCATCCGAAAACGTGTAGGTATAATAATATTATAACCACGATAAATAAATTTTCTAAAAATTTGTATATTGTAATTATTAATTTGCTATTGTACAATACGTAGTATCTGATATCTGGTGACAGACATGATACGAGTATTATAATGCTATACATCAGAGTCGTACCAAATGGCTGCATCCATATTTTTTTTTTTGGCACGCAATTCGAATGCACGATCCAATTTGTTCCAACATCTAAAAATTGACATTCAAATTAGCTTCGGATATTTTATGTGGCACACGTCCGAATTGGTTTCCACTAGGATTTTTAAAATAAATTTCAAATTTCAAACAATTGTAAAATAAAAAATAAAACCTTATAATTTTTTTATAAATATCTAATTGTATTTCCTGTAATTTATGGGTGTATAAAGAATACAATAGTTAAAAAAAAATCTTGATTAAAGTTATACAAGTATGTACGATTAATTTTAATCAGTGTGCAGAAAAAATACAGTAACCTATAACTTTTATTGGGTCAAAATCATACCAGTTTTACATTAATTTAACATGAGTTTTTCAGTTTCTGAGTGCATTAACTGTACAAGTCTTTATTATAGTTTGTATAAGATGGGAAGGAAAATTAAAATTTTTTTTTAATATCAAGGAACCGTATTGGATATTATATATGTTCTGTAACAACAACAACAACAGCCCGAGTACCTACCAGTTTATATACCCAGGAGGTAGGTACTTGGGGATATACCCTTTGTAACAATCCTACAGAAATCAGTCAGGATATATTATATCCTTATTGTAATAACGCGGGAACCAATTTGGATACCTATTAGGTACATCCGAAATAATTCCGATGGTTCATTATAATGTTGTCATAAACACGCTATTAATATCGAAAAAAAATTAAACCGTGGCCGGTACAATATATAATATAATAATAATGGGCAATAGCCGCAATTATATACGGTGTCAACGAATTAATAATGATATGAATATTATATGATATGAAGGTCGTCGATTGTTCACAATATTATATTCGCAAGTATACTATACATAATGTACCTATCCGTGCATTAATATTTTATTGATAATACTTCGGAGAAGTCGAACTAACGCAATCGTATAAATAATAAAGTACGCATCGTATACACACTCCACAAATACGAGTACCTATATTGTATATTATATATATATATATTATGTATAACATAATACGCACGCACCTTATCAAGCGTTTCGCTCGGTGGGTGGGGGGAGAGTGGCCAATTACGTATACTTTATATTACACATATATATAGGTAAGTACGTTGTATGTGTGTGTAGTCCACCTCACGTTGTTCGAATAGTTTTGGGAAATCAAAAATCGTTAAAAAAAAACTTCAACGCGCGCGCCGCCGCCGTATAATGCGTACCTGTCTGTCGTCTAAATTATAACATATGCGACTGGTATAACGTCATCGACGCTTGAGTTGGTAAGCATTTCTGCGAAATACATAATAATAATAATATATATAGTGGTAATCAGTTATAACAAAACTCAAAAGTTGGTTCTAACGAAATGTCGCTTTTATAGCAATTAAAATGTGACATATACGTGGCATTTAAGCGATATTTCTTTTTTAGGTTATATCTAATTTATTTCACATGCTATAATTGGTTAGAATTAAAATATTATACGTTGCTTGATACGACTGAGGTTCAACTGTTGACGGTCCCATTATTCATAATTGTCGATCGGTTTTAACGATTTTACATAAATAAATATTGTAAGCGGTCAAGTGTTACGGATTAGCTTTTAAGTTCCTATAGTAAATTATTTGTTTTTATGTAATTTTGTTCAAGTCTTTTTTACAACGATTTTCAAGCGTTTTTACGTATACGTACAGTGTTGCACAGTACGTATTTATAATGTTGTTTAATAATTGATTTTTAAAAATGTTTTGTATTTGAATGTACAAAAAACAGGATATAATGTAAAACATAAATATATTATTTTTTTTTAAATTATAATATATGATATCATTTTTTATTTTTTTTAGGGGCTTTGAATGAGTGAATAGCACAATATTAAGGGCTCATTTTCTTACAGCGTCCTAAACTACTCGAGATTAATCTGTGTTTTAAATTTCAAAAGTTTATCTTAAAGGAAACGGAGATATATATGTTAGAAAAACTGGGCGAATTGGTTCGTGTAAAGATACACTGGCATTGCTGGAACTTGGCCTGGCGCACTGCCGTGCTCTCAGATTATATCGTATGCAGATAGGTCTTTTTATGTACCTAATATTAATAGGTTATAAAGTACCCAACACTAAATAATTTGTACTGTAATGATATTTGATTTTAATCAGGTTTTCTACGTGATGTAAATTATTTAATATTTCGGTCTACGCTTGGAAGTTAATTTTCAAACAAAATTAACAACTTTCAACCTAACCTCAACAGATACGAAAATTAGAGCCAAATATTTTTTCAATTTTGACGCGTTACAATGTTTTTAAATGTGAATAGTGATTGCATACAATTTACATTTGTCTGTACAATGTGCGGTTATTATCAATATTTTGCGTTTAAAATATAATTGCATATCTAAATTCTCTAAATGTCCAAAATTTAGGTTAAAAATTAAAATTTAAAGATTTTTGCGAAGGGAGGACAATAAAGGCTAAGCCAAATATGTTTCAATAATACCCACAAACATGTTTGATGTGTTTTTATAAGATGTTTTTTTGGGCAACCAAAGTATTGGTAGTATACTGTAGACAGTAGTACCTACCTAACCTGTAGAAGCATAGTAGTATTAGAAGTCGTCTGTAGTAGTAAAGTAACAATCTGTAGTTTACAGTATTAGTCATAGTAATATTATACTAGTACTGTATTGGTGGTGGTGGTGGTTGTATTTATATATGTATATTATACAGTTAAACCTTGTAGACTATAATATATTGTATTATATAGTGGCTCGCAATTACGTTCGGCTTCGTCCCTTTCCCACACCCGCTATATGGTCCACCCGCAACAGCTCATCCGACCACCTGTCGTGAAAAATCATAAACTACGCCCGAGGGATGCTCTTAAAATTACTTTTTCGACTTCACCTCGCGTAGTCGCGTGCAATATATATATGTAGGTAGGTAAACGTATAATATAGCGGACTGAATTGTATTACACTCACGCACACTTGCGTTCCTCAACATGAGTGTTGTTTCTAACATACCGTTTCGTAATAAAAACCCAGCGCAATCGTCGTAGACGCCACGTGCACGAATAATACCGTCATCAATAAACGTGATAGCTGGGTATTTTACGTGTTATTGGTAAAAGTTTATATTACGATTTATAAGTATGAAAAACAAAATTCAAAGACTGCAGACATAACAATTATCAAAGTAAAAAAATATAAAACAAAATCTTTAAAATGTATTAACGTTTAATATAATCTATATAAGTAATAAATTATAATATTAAATTTGTCGTTGATTCGAATTGAACAGTGCTGTTTTAATACTCATATTATACGAGTAAGTGTGATGTCGTTAAATTTATAATTATTTATGTACCTAAAATAGATTGAATCTGTCCAGAAATAATAAATACCGATAACTGAAACTAATAATTAAAATCGGAAATAATAAATAGGTACCGATAACCGAAACCGAAATTGAAATCAGAAAAAGTATTTTTGATTGAAGCCCTGACTGGTAGGTCCCATTTTAGATTCTGAGCTGTTATTTTATAGTTATTTTGTGTTCCTTGTTTCACTAGTTATCTTGTCAATTATACAATTTCATCGATGAATCATAAATACAAGATAATCGATTAATGTATTTGTTGAAGACTTGAAGTACACAGATATACAGAAGCTAAAGACTAAAGGTATGTAATAACAAGTATAATGATGACGCGCGCTATTGGTGGTGTTCTGGTCGGTGACAGTCCGGTCGCGGAGTGGGTGTTGATGGTTTTAGTATTGGCACACAACACGAAGTCACAGATTTAGTTTTCGTTTATTTAAGATAAACACTCTTTAAAAGATGTGATGAAGAATTATGGTGAACAGGCACGGCCGTTGCTTGCGGTCAATGTATTCTGTTTTGTCCAGATTATTGAAAATATTTTAGATCAATTTAAATAATCGATTAAAACGTGAAATTAATAATCAGTTGTTTAACAAAGTAATCGGACAGACCTATATATTATTCCCGCCTTTTCTTATACCTACTTATTTTTTTCTTGCAACTACCTAATAATAAATTATACAATGAAACTTCTAACAGATACCTGTAAATAGTATAGACATCCCAAAATAGTAGACTTTTTTTGATAACAAACTACACACTTTCTATTAACTGAACACTTTCAATATAGCAGACACAATTTCACCCATATATTTAAATAGGTAATTGTTTTTTTTTTGTTCAGGTCGAGATAAAGAATAATGTATCGACGGTGTTCAATTCATGAATTCAATGATTTCACAACTTACGCGCTTGCTCGTGTATTTTAGACAGGATGCAAGAAGTTTTAGAAAAGTTTCATGTATATCGCCTCTAAAGTCCGGATGTTTAGTGTAGGTTGTTCCACCCTAGTGATTTAAAGAGGTTATCTTTGATTTTCTTAATAGATTTTGTAAAGAGCAAGAAAAATACTGGTGAAACGGGTGGCAGAAAGTGTTTTAACATTTCGACAAGCGTGGTTCCTACAGAGGTTCTATTAGACGGTTTTTCGAATTCGGCGTCTTATATTACCATTTTTATAACGCAATATCACAACTATAAACTGATTCTGCCCTGTTGTCTAGCCGTGACTTTTTAAAATGCAAAGCAATGCGACTGAATACAGCTAGTCTTATCAACGTTTTCAAACTTGTACATATATGACTTATAAGATCTTTTTTGAGACGAGTTATACAATAATATAATTTCATTTTAAAGTAAATATTTTTAACAGATCATAAATTAGAGAGTGTTAGTTTTTTTTTACGTAGGTAATAATTTATTTTTGTAGTTAAATAAATAAAACTGGAAGCTTGCCAATCGGAGTCCCACAGATTATAAAAAAAAAAACAATCTTATTGATACCGTCAATTCACTTACAGTCCATCGTAATTTCTTTCATGTGTCACCAAAAATCCTAGTACGTATAGCTTCCAGTAAAATATAACATTCGACCAACGTCGATAGACGATCAGGAGATGAATACGACCGAATCCTGGAATCCTGGAGCTGCATGAGGACACAGTTTAGCGCCGTGATACTATAGATACCTACCAACACGTTATTTACGACCTTTCAGGATTTGGGGCTTACAACAGGTGGCTATTTTTTTTTAAAAATAAAATCTAGCTGAGTGACATCAGCTATGGATGCGGTTATGTCATATCACTATGATTTTAACCTTAAATTATTAAATTTGAAAGTTATTATTTTGGCTGTTTTTTTTTTTAGTGCTTTATTTTACTAGTTATTTCTGCTTCTTCATTTTTTCTACAGGTACCTACCTATTTTATACTTTGAAACAACGCAGATGGTAGCCCTTGCCGAAAACTAATAGGTTATTGCAATCTGAAAACACAGGTATACTAATACCTGGTATTTTATAATATACGAAAAATACAAGGAAGTTTTTGAGAGATTGCCTTATATTTTATACTTTGAAATTTGAGGGGTGTAGAGGTTATACTTTTTGAGGTTGATTTAATTTATTGCTTTAGTGTTCATAATGTATTTTTAAAGAGCTTATTTTGATAATTTTAGGTGTTCTAAGTACTGAAAATTTCACTTATTTAAAGTTTTAATATGATATTCTTAGGCCGTTGGTGGTTCATATTTATACTGACTCACAACGCGCATCTTCCTCAATTTCATATAATACGATTAATCACCACTTCCTTGTATAAATAATAATAATATTTTCTAGGACATTAGTGTATTTTGTCTCTAAGCGTGTATATTTTATTATGTGTATTATTATATACGCGGGTCGTTCGGGCGTGTCGAGCTTACAAAACCACCCGGGCTATATTATACTCTCAAAATCGTTTTTTCCACCATTTTTAATCCAATTTCGTCCAACGCGATTATTAATCGAACCGCTTACGTTATATTATTAAACACCTACCTAATAGTATATTAAAATAATATAATATTAATTATATTATGTAGGTATTTCGATTTCTTTAACGACTTACGCACGCTATATACGCACCTATATACGAGCAAGCCTATTGTGAACATTACCTTCACCTAAAAAACATGTACCTAAACGGTATGCGTCATGTATAACAGTACCAGGCGCGGACTGGTAAAAAAGGGCACGGGATGCTAAATAATTTTAAGGGCAAATAACAAAAATTTTCAGGGCAAATTAAAAACATATAGGTTATTTACAAAATATTTTCTTTTGTTTTAATAAAATATTGAAAATACGTTAAAAACGTAAATAGGAACTTAACAAATTACTACATACATTCAAATAAATTGTAAAATATTAGATTACAATGTTTGACAGTTGTATGGTAAAAATATATAAAATAAATTGATAGTCTGTTATTAAACATTCAAGTATATTTGATTACCTTAAAAATACCATAAATTTGATTTTAGCCATTGTGATGTATGAAGACAGTAGATATATGACTAAATAAAAATACAAATATATAGGTACCAGCTTTCTAAGAGCAGTACTCACATTAATCTCAGTAATACACTTGTATGCTCAATCTCACTTCCAGTACAATAGCTATAATATTATTAAATATAATAAATCAAGACAAACTAAAATTTTTAATGATTGAACCTTGAAAACTGTTGAATTCAAGCAAAAAATAAGTGACAAAAAATGTACTGTGCCGTGTATTATTAATTAATATTTATATAGATATTAAAATACAAAATACTATTAATATAACAAAATGAAAGTAAAACTTTTATAATTTACAATGTACCACTGTATCAGAACCTACTTACATGATATACATTGTCTTATGTTTATGTTTACAATATTAAGTACTGATGTATAAATTAACATTTAAAGCATAGATCTAGGTACCCACAAAATTTATAACATTTTTCCAAGTAAGTCTGAACTTTCAGATATTTTTTTTATGATATTATTAGTGTCAGGAATAAGATCATGTTCAGTACTTATTAACATTAATGCATTTAACAACTCTTCAGAAAGGGTACTTCTTAGTCTGTTTTTGATAATTTTCAGTTTTGAGAAAGACCTTTCACAATAAACTTGAGTGCATGCTAATGTTAGTACAAATTTGTATAATAAGTACACATTAGAATATGCTGAAGAATGTAAATTTAATTTCCACAGTATTTTAAACACGCATGGTAAACAAAATTGAATTTCCACAGTATTTTAAACACGCATGGTAAACAAAATTGACAGTCTTCGAGTTCATTATTATGTATTGATTCATTCTCATCAGTATCCTGATATTTGAATAATTTTATTAACAGTTGACTTTGACATAAAACTAACCAAACTACCTCTTCCACGACTTTTAGGTTTTTTTTGTCTTTTTTTAATCATATTTTCTATATGGTATTTTAAAATTGGATCATATTTTGCCACAAGTTGAACTATTGCTAAAAAGTTACCGTGGTTAAATTTTGTTTTATCATTAAGATCACTGATAGATTCATGCCTATGTCCACGAAAAGCCAAGTTTTGTTTAGCAAGAACAATTACTATGCTTATTATCCTATCAAGTACCATATGATTTTTTTCAACTTCTTTATTATGGAAATTATCCAGTATGACATCTATATTTTTATTAGTACAAGCTCTTAAATAACTTTCACATGCAGTTGTATGTATTGCACTATTTTCATGCTTTTGAACTTTTAGATAAATGTTTTTAATATTAACTACTACACCATTAACAAATGCATTTGATAAATCAACTGAAAATGCCATGCAAGTACTACAATATATTTTGTTAGTAAAAGCACAATATGAAATCCATCTTCTTTCAACAATATCACCATTTGTCATTTCTCGAAAATAAATGTTTCTGGGATCAAACTTAACTTTGAAATTATTTGAAACAATTGGTTGAATAGGATGGTGCTTTAAAAATGTCAATTTAGCTACTATGCTGTCATTTTTATTTGGAGGTACAAATACAAAAGCGTCAAAATGTGTTTCAAAATCAGCTTCAATATTTTCATGTTCTATTCCAATGTCTGCACATAATGATTCAGAATCAAAATCACCAATTATATTTGTATTAGTCAATGTGTTTGGCGTTGAGGGAAAGAGTGAAACAGGTTGTAAAGGTTCTAAACAATTTTTTAATTCCTCATCATCTATTTCTTTTCCAACTTCAATGACTCGTTCATTGTCCTCATTTATTTCTTCAAATGAACACTGTATTGAATGAAATAATGCAATAGGTTCTACATTTGATACAGATGTCTCATTGGTTATTATTTTTTCTTCTATTTGATTTTCATGATTTAAGATCTCATCATTATCAACATTTTTAGAATTAGACGAACACTGTACTGTATTAGAAAATGCATTACTAACTGATGGTTCAACCGGACCAGCCAGTACAGATGAATCAAAACACAATTTCTTTTGATTTTTGTCATTTGCAACTAATTTTAATAACTTGTATTCTTTAATTTTTCTATTTTGGCTACCACTATTCAATTTATTTTTAGTCTTCCCCATATTTTAGCAATAAATTCTGTAAATAAATCTGATTTTAAAAATAATGCATTGAAAACAAAGTACCCAATTTACATCCCAGACAGCATTTTGTAATGATAATATTATAATAACATTATACTAATATTGTTCGTTATTATAATGTTGTAATATTTTAAAAAAAAATTGCTGTCTGGGATGGAGACACACACGACGTAGAGAACTGTACTAATGTGCTGTGTGTTCAGTGAATCTAGGACGTCTACCACTAAAATCGTCGGGGGGAAACGTCCAAATACCGTATTCAGTGTTGTCTCAAAGAAAACATTTTGTTTTAACATAAAATATAATATTGTTTATTGAATGATTTATTACATTCAATAAATTGACATGAAAAAAAAATATAAAAACTAAATAAAAATGAATAGATACCTGGAGTGAATTGTGCAACCGGCGATCATGCATTCATGTTTCATGCGTATTCTGTATGTTTTGTTAAAGAAATAAAAGTCAAAAACACGATACCAATTATGCGTCAACACTATTACATATTTACATGAGGCACGTCGACGATGTTCGACGACGGCACGGCGCGGCGGTCTGCGCAAATAATATTGTGTATAATTCCAGAAATAATAAATTAATAAGCAACGTTCATTATGCGGGCTAATGAAATACACTATACAGACTAAAAATATAATAATTGTTAATCGTTGTCGTCGAATCGTCGTCGGAGACGACGCGATGTGCACAAAAATAGAACCGATTACCGCAAAAATCGGATTCCTCCTGGCTCCTACTATTTATTATTATTTATTAATATGCAGATTACAGTGTTGTTTGATGTCATTAATATAATAATATTCAATTCGTTTCTATGACTTTTTTAGTAAAACGATTACGATTTGTATATTATGTATTATTCGGGACGTTTTTTACTATTTTACTGATCATTACATTAATTTCGTTATGCTATGATTGCTGCTATTGGTCGTTGAACAATGTTTCAGTTGATCTTAAAAGGTTAAATTTTGTTCTAGCATGTTGGACGTAGCAAAATAATATTGTTTAATTCTGTAATTACGGAGATAAATTATTTTAACCACGTTCTTATTTGGTACATAATTAAGCAGTAGCAGTTAAAATAAAACTATTTTTGTGGGTCTAGACTCTAGAGAGGGCAGTTTCCCCCCAGAAATCGAGAGGAAAAACTTATAAATTTAGATGGGTCAGAAAATCGTGATAAATTTTTGACACTCAATATTATGGCCAAGTGCCGCTTATGAAGAATGTGTTGATAATAATTTAATAAAGTAAATTTATAAATATATAAAAACGGCTGAAACTGATTAACTTATTTCCTTACTAGTTACCTACTTTAAATGTATTCTTTATGGTTGTTATAGTTATTTTATAAATTATAGATCTACCTACAACTTTATCAGAGAACTGTAATAGGTAGGTTATTCGTCTTCAAAATTCACATTCATTTTAGATGGAGTAATTAAGGCACATTTATACTGATAGGGGCAAATATATTTTAGGGCAAGGGATGCTGTAGCATCCCAGCACCCCAGCCAGTCCGCGCCTGACAGTACCTACATTCAATTTTTATTTAATTTAATTATTGAGTCCCAAAGGGTAATATAGTGTACATAGAAGTCGTGTTATGAATTTAACGTACATTAAGTTTAATTGTATAATAACATCTATTAAAATAAAATACAACTATTAAGTTCATGTAACTAACAATTTATTTAAATATGAAGATAGTTACTAAATAGGTTTCGCCGAATTTATGAAATCTGCACTCTGCCGATTAGGCAGACTTTTTTTTGGAAACACATTATTATGACATAATTACGATTAGTGGCATTTAAATAAACAATAATTGCACGCGTGCTCATTGGCATTACCGTACAGCTATCTTTGTTACCTATGACGATATAGATGCCATTATGTTCATACAAACATTTTATCTTGGTCACTAAGGCCTTTAAATGTTATAAAATAATGTACTTACGCCAAATATTACCAAAACGTTCAGCGTTCAGTCATTCAATTTGCCTGGTGAACAAGTTAATATATTAACACTATATAGTATGTGAAGTACGGATGGTTCCATAAATGCGCTTACGTTGTGGTTGCGATATTGGTAATTTTAATTATTTTTAAATTACTATGAACTCTAAATGAATAGTAGAACAAGACAGATCCCGAAGCTGTTAAAATTTTAACTGACGACCCTTTTATAAATAAAGATAGTACATGTCCATGGGAAATTGTATTTAAATCTAGGTAGCTGGCTTTCAACAAGTTAGATGGAAGCGTGATCAACGTATTATGGCAGTATTCGAGAGTTTCTCTATCGTTATATAGTATAAATTATCCGTGAAATGCATGTGGTCAGTGGACATAAATGCGAACAAAAACACATAAGAAGGTTATGGAACTCTACTCTAATATTATAATGGTTGCTGTAAGTGCTTACATTGCTAATTGTGAAAGGCATGTGGAAAAAAACTCAAGACGTTGTTATGCAGCCTATTTTATTTTATTTTTTAAATGAAAAGGGTGCAAGTTGACCTTGTCGACTTTCAAAGTTTACCAGAAGGTGAATTCACTGCCGGTATACCTAATAACCGAATTAGCGTTATTATCAAACTGCAGAACGTGAGGGGCACTAAACGTCAAAAATATGTGTAACAGTTCTTTTGCGACTTCCGAAGACGTTTTGCACTTCAGAGCCCGAAAAAATGAAAATTTAGTCAACTGTTCCTTGTAACGAAGTAAACGGTCGGCCACGTTATCCACAAAGCCAAGTATCTGTGGAAAGAGGTGATTGTACGTTGAAGGATTCACTGGTTGCGTGGATGTGGGACAACAAAACTACCTCGTCGAGTTACGGCCTCACTCTTGTGCAATTAACTTAATTAACTTAACTAACGGAACTATTAAGATGACTCCATGTGAAACAGTCTTTGGTCAAAAAGCGTGAATGAGACTGGGAGAAGATATGTTGGACATGCTTTTAGATCCATCTACTACATCTACCTTACAGTCCTACTACTCCCGGAAATTGGAACAATGAGGACATATAGATACTGAAGTAAGTTGAATTAAGAATATAAGGGATATATAATATTATATAGGAATTTATATTGCATATATAAACGCCAAAGTTTAGCTTACAATCGTAATTAAAGTAAAAATTGTCGAGGCCATGACAAACCCTAGCTAAATAATTAAAACTATAAGATTTTGTGTGTGAAATGAATCATAAAAAGTAATTTTAGATCTGGTGTAAATTGTTATAAACAATCAACCGATTTCTTCTAATATTTCAGGAAAATTATAAATTATAATATTGCTATTTATAATTTTAAAAATAAAAGGCACACCATTAAACTTACATGCAAATACTATTTATCATAAAATATAATATACTTAACATCTTGCGTATATCGCGGTTATTCGTACACCACCCCAGCCGCGATGCACAAAATGTCGATTAAGAATAATTAGTTTTGCAACGTTCGTCTAATTTACCAGAAGCTTCCCCCCTCCCTTCTACACATCACACCATAATGATAAAATATATTAAGCGAATTAGTCGTGTATGGCACAAGAGTGTGAAGTTTGTGTATGAGCGCGCATAATATATAGAGGCTAATGAAGGCAACGACAACCTTCGCGGGTAAAAAACCTTTTAAATAGATTAACAATTATACATAGTGCGTATATATACAGCATACACTATAGCGTTAACAATATGTTTGTTCCTGTCCGTAACGAGTTTTGTACGTATACGAGTTTGACCGAAATATACGTCTCTGAAGGTTTTGGGGCGCAGCAGGGTCAATCGACGGCTATTTTCAATTTTGGCACTTTCTCGCGGGTGTTTTGTTTCGATAATGCATAAAACATAAAATACGCTCGAGTACGCCTATAATGTATTCATGTATATTGTATAGTATATGAAATAGGTATAGGTATACGTATAAGTGCCACTCTGCCATTACTGTGTATACTTACTGTAACATTAATTATGTGCAATTAAAATGAACAAATTCAATAAAAGTCCTTTTTCGATAAATACAAACTAAAACAGTGTTTGTATTACTTAGAAATAACTACATATAGTGTTGCGACTAGGAATGTTTTTGACAAATGCATATAATAACATGTAGGTAAGTATGTAATAACTATCAGAAAGATAAAATATTATGATCGAATTTTCCATGATTTTCGACCGTTTTATTTTATCGCTTTCATAATACATGGCTCATATGGTCACAGATGCCCATCCTATCATCATCGTATAAACGCTTATGCCGACGGTAACCTTACCCATAACGGGATAAGATTTCTTTGTTTTTAGATAAAATGTCTTAACGCGGTTTTGAGTCCGTAAATCATTACATTTTTGGTGAAAAAATTTTACCGTCTTCTTTAATCAAAAATCGAAATTTTAATTTGGTGATCTTAAACAGAATAATTTTTTAAAAAATTGTTGGATAATTTATAAATATTGGGTATCACCCAAAAAATATTATATTATATTAAGCATTTAAGATTTTGATGCGTATTAAGCGCGCCACACTTATTTGTCTATGCATTTTGAAACAATGCTTTCACTTGAAAATCAAAATTCAAAATTATTGCAATGCTTCTAGAATGAAAACTATTGTTTAATATTTGGACATTTTTCGTGGAAATTTCCATAAAAACATTCTGCTTTAGAATATTAAAAACACATAATATGGTTGAAGAAATAAAAATATCGTAATGATGTAGTATATTGTATGGCAATGGTGGGAAATTGCCTTCCCGCACGAGCCACATATATTATTTGTTGTCACGCCTCTGCGTTCATCGATTACGGCAAAGGTGATGCAGGGATCTATGCAATAACCAGACTATTTTACGAAAACAATTTCATAAAAGAAACAATTTGGTTCTATTTATTTTAAGCGCCAAGCATTGATGTTATAATATGAATATAAGATGTAACCAAAAGATTATGTTTCGAATGACCGTGGTATAGATTTCAGTGTCTGGTTGTGTAGGGTAATTTTATTCACGCCCAGCACTTTTTGAGATTTCCACTTTACCTCCCAGCACTATGGAGATTCCTATTTTAGTGCCGCCTGGATGGAATAAGGTCGTTTTCCAAAGGTTCAATCGACGTATAAAACTAAACTTTCGGTGCAGGCGTGACAAAAAAATAAATTGTAAAACATCAGATTTCATCGCCGATGATTCATCAATACAACGAATTTATTATATTGGTCGTTAAAATAAATTCACCTGTTTATATTTTTTTTACTTGAATAGAAGGTTAGGTACTCGGGTTATGCCACACGGGGTTCGTTTTAACGATGGTGAATGGAATCGAATTCTATTTAATATTTTATAATAAATTGACGTGCTACAAGTTGTAAATTATATATTACGTTAAAAAGAAATGGCGACTTCAACTATTATATTATATGTTTTCGAATAATACACGTAGGTATAATAATATTATCGTTTTATTATACGACCTGTGTATATTATAATATGTGCACGTGGTAATGAGGATTTCTGGACGAAAACTGTTCTATACACTTTCTTTCAAATCTATCAAAAATATATTATGTTTTTCTTTACGGAATGGTTCATTTTTTTTTATTCTACACAAGAGTTATGAAGTGTCCTGTAGAGATATACTAACTTATTTTTTAAAATGAGAATCTTCCTTATCTACTGCAAATTATTTAGTGAATAATTTTTGTGATCATTTGACGCATCAATACCAAACTTAAGGCTAATAGTTTCAAGTTAGGTATTTAACATTGTGCACTAAAGACACAAATAGGTCAAAGATAACTGATTTAAAAGATCAGCGGCTATAGTGAATAGAATATTTTAGTAATCCAACATTTAAAGTTTTAAAAAATGATCCAAATTTTATAAACACTAGATTCGGTATTATGTACATAATATATTTTATATTTTTTTAAACAATTTTTAATGACCACTACTATGAATATACAAATTTTAATAATTAAACACCTATACTAAATCAAATTTTGAATTAGGTACATCAAAATTTTCAAAAAAAGTATTCACCAAATAACCAGCAGTAAAAAAGGCATTTTTCATTTGTAAAACAGAAGTTTGTATCGTCCAGGAAAATCCTTAAGTAAGCAGTACAAATACTTTTAATTATAATTTAAATATATTTAAACATTTTAAAAATAAAATTGTTAATAAATTAATTATTAAAGGAAAAAATAGAGGTTGAGCATGTTATGTTTAGTGAATTATCCTATTTTTAATATTATAATATATATCTATAATTCAACTTGTTGACCATGACGAATGTTCAACACTTCACTCAAACCCAGCGGGGGCGTCTTCGTATTGTTAACTAAGAAAAAAAGTGAAATTTTAAAAATATGTTTAAAACTTTAAGGGGCGTTACGAATTAAGCTTTTCACAACATGACGCTAATGCATATAATATTATAAACAAATATTAAATTACCGTAAATAGCAAAAAAACGATTTCTGATTTAATTATTGTTGTGTGCTTAATATAATATATATACATATTATATTGTTATCGTTTGTAAAACGAAACCCTGCAGTAGCTTTATGTAGGTACGATTTTCACGCGAGTATAACGTTTATCTTGGTACTTGCAAACAAAAATATTAGAATAAATAATTATATGCATGCGAATATATATTCAAAATACGATGTTTAGGTCAGAATAAGAGTTCACTATTTAAGAAAACATACGATCGTACTATATTATATGTATAGGTAATATTTTAAAATAGCATTGGCATTTGACACTTAAAAAAAAAAAATGACTGCTCTATGGTAACCCGTAACAATATAGTTTGGGCACTGGCGTTTAAATAGACGTATACAGATGTATCAAAGTTCAGTAACTATGACTGACATTTATTTAACTTCCGCCAATCTCTGAAGTACTCGTGAGTTCAAAACAAATTTTCATATTTCATTAAATGTGACTTTAGTACCTACCTATAATTTTATTATAATACGATCAATATATAATAGTGTAATGAATGGAATCGGTTAGGAATTTTTCGGTAAAATTTGTTAGCTGTTTTATATAATACTATTGTAGTATGTTATATTATGTTCGTTAGTCGTTCGGACTTAATCATTTTAGATTTTGAGCGGAACGATAAATGTATTGATTTGACAATGCGATGTGCGTGTTTTTTTTTTGTGCCTGTCGTCACCTTCTGGAGTAGTAAAATGCTCGAATTTTCAACTTCAATCATTTTTCTGGTTTGCAACTGAATTTTGTTGGTACTCTCTTTTTGAGTGGTCTGCAAAAGTAAAAATTCCAAATAATTATCTTAATGATTGGGAGAACAAGTCTAAATTATTCTCATCGATGATGGTACTAGTAAAATAAGTAATAAACTAGTAAAATTATTATGGGTAGTTTTACCTATGTAACAACGTTATTATAAGGTATAACGTGTATACCTGACCTTAAGGCCACGCAAACAAACGTATTTATGCATATATATTATGCTGTATTTTGGCATCCATGTTTGGGCCTTTAATAAATGTTCGCGTACCCATTCTCGAGCTGTAAACCCTAACGAACCCATCGATCCCACTTCACCACCCATTTACCCGACTCCATAATCATCTCCTATTCACTATTGTGTATGGTATACGTATACAACACGTGGTATATTGAGTGTTACGAACATAACTGATCAACATGACGTAATAAACCGCAACCATGCTATAACTTGCCTTTAGTTTTGTTTTTTTAGCATGACATTATAAATTATAATAATATAATACGATATAATATTATAATATAAATAACAAAGAAACGTAAACGTAATGATTAGAATACAAGATGCGTTAGGTATTAAATTTGTCAGTATTTACTGTTACACCCCGATGATCCTGTATACCGTGGTTGTTATAATAATTTTACACGGTTCCTATACCAGATTGTGGTTAATCTGGCGAACGAGTCGTCGTTATATTATATTTTAAGCGGTCGCTTATATATACAGTACACAATGTTATAATATTATAATATATGTATTATGTGTACACTGTACGTGTTGTATAGTAATATAATAATTTATATCGTGTACACGCGAGCCGTTTTAAATTGCATTTCGGTGTTTTGGAGTCGAACGATAATCTAGGTAGGATTTTGTGTGTTTTCAAAAGGTAAATGTTTTTAGTTTATTTTGATAAAAATCATAATGAATAATGAGTAATGACGTCCAACATAGTAAGCTAAACATTTTCCACTCAGGCCTGTAGTATTGAGACTGTTGCAATGTATCGGTCAACGTTAAATAATTAAACTCAAAATATTTTTTTTTTTTTTTTTAGGTATGAAAGCATATGACACAAATATAAATCAAAACCGGGAAACTTTCTTTGCTGTATAGTGGATTTTGAGCGTATACCTTACGTTGTGTAGGCAACTGTAATGGATGTGTTCAATTTTAATTCAATGATTAATATTTGTATATGAAAACGATTCTGAGCGTAGAGCTGTAGACCATGACGTGTCAGTCCCTATTTTTAAATTATATTAATTTTAAATTAGCTGTTATACTGTAGGTTGGACAGATTTTAAAAACATCGCATACATATCATACCTATTATTAAGTATTAAATATTAATATATTTTAACCCCGTAGAATGGTATGAATAGGTTCACAATAGGTTCAAATCAATACCCATTCGTATTAATTTATTTACTCAAAATCTTTCGATTGCGAAAAAAAAGAATAAAAATCCGGTCTAATTATACTCGATTAAAAACGTCGGGGACGTTCCGAATTTCCCGCCCCTGTATTAAATGGCCGTCGGGCGGAACACGGTGGTACCGTTGCACTGGCTTGAATAAATTCAGCGACATGACTTATAAACACTATGCAATACGCACAATATTATTATTATTTATCGTATCGAACCGTCGTGTCGCCGCTCGTTCGGATTTGACGATGACACGGCGTGGGGTGTAAAACGAATTATCGCGCGTTTACTTCTACGACCGACTTTGTTCGCTTTTGGCGCGAGCCCCAACAACGGTACTATTAGTGCGGGAGAGGTGTAATATATTATATATATATATATAGTTTAACGGGAAACAATTGTGACGGGGCCGACCTTTTAGCGCGCGTCCTCGTCGATATTATATTGTTTGTTCGAAAAGTAACTTGTTTAATGTTGGCGCTCGCCGTTTTTGTGCGTTTGGCGATTAAATTAAACTATGCGCGTCTTTCGAAACTACGTGTACACGTATTTATTTGTTTTATACCTATACAAATATGTACAGGGTGATTCACCGTGCACGATCATTCGTTCATTTAACAATGAAATTTATTAAAATTCTGATTTTTGGAAATTTTAAATACTTACCAATACGGAAAGAACATATTTTTAAATTCTTAAGATTTTTAGGACTATCATAGTATTGAACTATGGAGATATAAACTTTTGTTTTTCAAATGAAGACCCCCGTTTAAACTGTCAATTATTTAGGGGATAATTTTTTTTTTTAATTTGTGATGTACTCAATTCAAAAGTTTAATGAGCAGTTTTTAAATTATTTATAAAATGTGTACACTAACCCAGCGGTCACCTAATAGCGGTCCGTAGACAAATTTCATCCAGCCCACAGACAAGAAAAAAAATTAAAAACCTTTAATAGTATACGTTCTAGCGTTGTAATCATTTTTGTTCATCTGTATTTACCGGCGTCTGCAGTTTGATGACAAGTGAACAATTTCCAAATTCCTATTATTCCCTTGTTTCTCTGTTGTATAACTAACCCAACCATTTTTAATAATTATTAATGTTGATAGATTAATATTTAATACTAACACTTTCAAGTCACCATAGATCTCTGCAGCTTTTCCATACCCATTATCATAATAAACCTATTAACCTTAAAAGTTAGATAACTCAAAAACTAATCGTTCAAACGTCGAGTTTTGATTTTAAAAGTTTGCAGTCGAAAAGTGGGTCTAATTTCAAAAGCAGAAGTGTGTATCACCATAGGAGTGACTCCTAGGTTAGGTTAGCTTAGGTTAGGTTTTGTAGTGTCGTATGATAGGACACTACAAAAGTAGTACAAAAAATCTGAAGAAGAATTTGAATCAAATCAAAGAATTTGAATTTACTGCATTATTGAAGTAAAAAGAGGTGATCATGATCGGTGAATCATACTGTATACAATGTACATGAAACGTTGACGCACATTAAATTAAAATCGAAACGTAAATATTCGTAAACGCGCACTGCTGCAATACGTCCGGTCCTATTATGCGTTTTCGACGACGAAGTTATTTATTTATTTTACCGGTAACGATAATAATTCATGAAACAAATACATTTTCTAGGGAATCACTTAAATTCCTAGTTCGTTAGTAATTTTAAAATCATCACAACATTTTACTGTTTAATATTGTAAGCTCGTTTTATTTAATTTTAATTTTTTGTTGTTGTTTCAAACTGGCAATATACCTATTGATTTATTTTGAAACTATCTACATCTACATGGTCGTTTTTTTATGGCATTAATAAGTAATCATCGATCCATTACAGACCTATCTTATGCCGTGTATAGTGTAGGACGTTGGCACACAGGTCACAGAACAGTTAAATATGTAGGTAATCACTGTATTTCGCCCACCAAAGTATTCTATCATTATCAGATAAGCATGCGTGTAATGGAATCGCTTACCAGTGATAATTTCATAAAATGTAGCAAATATTATGTAAAAAAATCCCGCACGCACATACGGGGAAGAAAAATAGAAAACGAGTACATTATGATTTATAATAAATTGTAAAACAATTACTTCAACGGTTCTGTTTAGATTATGTACCACGCGCTAGATATTTACTCGTAAAGTATAAATTCCGACTTTTTTCGTTTCTGCGATGTAATATATTGTGTAAGACTCGGGTCGTCGGACGTTACCACTGCCGACGAATCCGGATTATGCATAATTAATAGATTTTTGGTTTGACCCTGGTTTTTTTTTCATTTCATTTAAGACGATCCAGCTGCGATAATGATTCGTAACAAAAGAACCATCGCGGTCGTCGTCGTACACATTATATTATCCTCTCGGCTCTCTCCAACTCTCCATCCGACTCTATAATATTATAATATACGACGTATATATACTGGTTAGCGTTTTTCTATTTTATTTTCACTGTTATTATTATTTATTTATTTTTTTATGAATAATAATAAGCGCGTGAGCCGAATTTCTGTATAAAATAATAGCGTACGCCACGGTGGTCGGTGGGAGGGCGACGGCGGTAGCGGCGCACACATAAAAGGAGGTCATAGCGAAAATTCGATTTCTACTTTATGAAAGCGGCGACGACGGCCGCGGCGGCGGCGATGGCAGGGCTGTCGAGGATTTAGTGTGCACGAGAACTTTTTGGACTGGAGCCCGACACAGAGGAGACTATTTTTTCCCCCTACCGCCACTGTGCGTCTACACTTATACACACACACACATATATATATATGTATATCTATTTATATAGTATCATCCCGACCAACCACCGCCATTGATGCCGCCACTTATGCCACCCCTCGGAAATCGCAGTCCACGCGCTACCGTCTGCAGTATACACATACACACAAATCAAACAGGTTTATTTATTTCAGAGAGAAATATTTGCCGAGACTCATAGAGTGTGCGTTGGTATATAGGAAGAAGCTAGCGAGTGATCGTATTAATTTATATTATTGAATTTATACTATCTATGTAGTCTCAAAACGCGCGTAATTACTGAATTTATGGAGAATCGTATGAAAAATAATATTATAATAATATTTATCGAAACATAATCTGACATGGTATTTGTAGTACCATTTTCGATATCGCCATAACAATATGCACGCCGTTATTGTTTTTTGACGAGATTATATTACCTATAATTATATACTCACTCGTCATAGCGTGGACGTAAACTGTTTAAAATTCCTACCAGACATTTAATACCAACGGCAAATAGTCAATCGACGACAACTCATTTAGTTGTCTGTTGTTAATCTTGTATCAATCGGAAATAATATTGTTAAACGATTGTTTTAAGCGGGGCTAGCTTTAAGGCGGTTGTCGAAATAAATTATCTGGTCCATAAGTTATATATTCTGATCAGACATTTTGCATACATTTCCGTTATTCACCAAGCTAGCCCTATACAGGGCGGTATTAAGAAAAAATACGTTTAAAGGCAATGATTTAATATAATATCTGCGCCCCTGTACACTTAGTGTTCGTGGAGAATCTATCCACTCACAGTCACACCATTGTCAATTTTTTTAAATAAATAAAGCATGTGCACATAGATTACATAGGACATAAACATATTATGTGTTAAAGTATGTCTACGTGATAACGTCCACTTATTGTATTGTTAAAAACGACATATCAGTTTATAGGAGTACTACATTAAAAATAAATAGGAATATAAAATAATATAGAGTTTAATATAATAAAATAAATATGAAATATGAATGTTTCCTATATTATGTTGATAGCAAGTTTTAAAGTAAAAGGTGTACTCTAAATTTAGTACAAAGGGTACGACCAAATATTATATAAGAGTAAAAAAACAATTATAACTTGCTAGCGACTGCAAGATTTCAAAAGTTAAATAGGTAGGTAACTTATAACCCTTCTAAAAATAAATTTAAAATATTTTTTCTTGCTTTATCATCAGAAAATGTGTTTACTGAATTAAATACGTTCATATTTTGGAACATTATTTTCAATATTTAACATAGCTAGGGTATAGGGCCCTAGGGGCATTCAATATTATTTATTACTCTAGAGAATTTAGTAGTTTTTAAGTAGCTCATAGAACTGAAAAAAACATGTATCCTGAACAATTCGTTAATGCAGCTGAAATGTACATTCTGAAAAATAAATATACTTTGCGGAACACATCTTCTAAATTCTTTTTCTTTCTAAACAACATTTGTAATAATGTATGGAATGATGATCAGTATTCTTAAAAACATGCACCGTGACCTGTAGACTCTATAGTATAATCACTGTAAAATGGTCGCACTTGTGTACTAAACGTTAAGTAGGTAATTATTATTACGTATAGTTTATATGGATATGATAATAAACAAATATATCAACGTCAAGCTTCTGGAAATTGCCTATAATATATTATAGTGCCTAATATTTAATACAACCATGGATACACACAATCCACATATTACATATAATATTGCAATAAAATTGCATAAAATACAATTTTTTTTTTTTATAAATTAACCCGTGACAACATAATGTAACATTGCAGGGTGTTTCAGGGTTGGAACAGTTTGTATGGTCGGTTAGGTTAACGTGTATGCGTGGCAAGGTTTTTGCGCACTACAAATCCGGGTGGTCACCCATCCGAGTACTAGTAGCAGCGGCCTTTGTTTACTATCAATCACGTCAAGTGATTGATTTCAGCCACTGCGCCGCGCCGAGCCACACAAATACTATTATTATTAAGATTAATTATTGATGATTGAACACAACTATAAAAAAGGAGAAAAGGCATTTATCGGTAAAGAAGGCGAAAATTATAAAAATATAATGTTTACTCATTAGCATAGAAATGAAATAAAACACATTTTTAAATAAGAATTATTCGTCTAGGTACTTAGTTATTACTTGTCTTATTGCTTTATCGGCCTATTTATAGGTTAGGTCACTGGTAAACCAATGTAGGCGTGAACAATCGCATATACTTATAAACGCGATATAACTGATATAAGAAACAGTAATAAACTAGATAAAAACGATTTTCACACAGTAGGATAAACTGTAGTTTTCGTTTCCTGTTAATTTATCGTGGATAAACAATACTGTAAAGTTAACAAGAACTGTAAGAGTCATTTTGGAAACTAATAGGAGCTGTTGATTTAACATGAAGTGTGCTGTGTGCATGTATATTTTTGTTTTGTACAACAGCCAACAATTTTAGGGGCTGTAAAAGAGATCAACAAATTTCAGAGCACTTTTGACTGAAAGAAAATCGGACACAGATAGTACTTTTTCAGCTTTCGAAATCTCCCCGAGACCGATAATTATTGAGTTTTGACACTCTAATGATGTCGAAGATGTGGACCAACGTTACGCGGGTATTACCTAGAAATTATTTTATTCTCATAATATATACCATAAAACTGAGTGAATATAGATACGATGGTGTGATTTTTGTATTCTTAAATTCTCCAAAAAATATTCTGCTTGGGAATATGAAATAAAGAATATCAGCTGTAGGTCAAAATAATTATAGATCTCAAAATAAGAATCAATGATGAAAGTAGTATAGGTAATATAATACTAGAATACTAATAAACAATCTGTGTTTATGCGTAGGTATTGGCTATTTTGCGGTGTTACAATTGTTCTGCTCTATATTACGAGCACTTTTAAATAGTAATATTTTATGTACCTATATAACTTGCATAAAAATTCAACTATCGTAAAAACACACGTAGAGTTCTTGGTTGTAAGTTTGATAACGGGTCAATATTTCATTCTAATATTTGCTGCCAGCAACACAAGATTGGTTAAGCTTAACTCAAATTTGCTTTGTTCGATTAGGTTGGACGTTTGGTCGTTAGGTATGCCTGAGTGTCCTCGGGAGAGAAACCAAATAGTGAGCCGACATCCTCTATGCATATCATATGATCGGTTCAAATTTGATATCCATCGTAACCATTATTATACCTAAAATACATTATATTACGTTCTAAAGACTAAAATACAGCATACTAATATTGCACAAAAGTTTGTACATCCTTGTCACGTTTGCATGTCGTATGCATTGTATTATTTTTGGATTAAATACCGTCTATCCAGCTATGCGCAGTACTCGAGTTTGATAGCTTGCCAGATGTTCGTATACGTCTCTTTGTCGTGGATCCAATTATTTTCGTCGACGTTGCTGGTTTTTTTTGTCACAGTTCTCGTCCTCAGCAATAAGTAGTTGTCTTGCGTTTTTGCATCGCGTAGAACATGACGTGACGAAACAGTAGAGCCCGTCACGTCACCGCCTGAACGTTTCGAAATAAGTCGGCCGATGTACGTGCGGAATACTAAAATGAGGAAAAGATTTATCGTGTGCGACTGGATTCCAGTAGCTATCTTCGTGACTGACAGATCATCATGGACTAACGGTGGTCGGCGACCAATAATAGACAACCCGCATAGAACGTTGTGTCACAAGATTTTTCTAGCGGAAAAATATGTTCTTGAAATTATTTGTACATCCCTTTTTATATATATAGGTATATATATGTTATTATATTAATTTTACGAGTATATATTATTAATAACCTAGTTGGGATTTAGTTTGGCGGTGAGTTTCTAGCTGCATACAAAACTATGCGTTCTCGAATATCCAATAAACTAATAAAGGTTTGAATTCAACTGCTCGATTTTTCGAGAATTCCAGTCTCATTTTTATTTGTTCGTCTAGTCACCTCGACCAGTATATATCGATTGGTAATCTGAACAAGTGTACAATATTAGTTTGGAATTTATCGTCCGTATTAGTATAGCTTGGAGTTAATTTTCAGATTTATTTATTTATGTTTATTTTTGAATCGCTTTATAGAAAAACGAGGATTATATCATCGCCATACCGACTTTTTTCCTTTCAACGCTAACAGATGATTAATCGCAAAAGTTTTGATTTATATAGGGTATTATTTTCAACCCTGCACGGTAATGATAAATAATAAAATAACTACAGACTGCAGTCGAATATAAGCCACGTAATGCAGTTTTTAAGTAACGTGGCGATATCATATTTTTATTAAATTATAAGCCAAGCGGATATCGTACATATATATTTATGTTGTGACTGCTACTGTGCTTCTACTGGAAGAGGGGATGTTTCAACCGGTAATACAATGCCATCGACCGCACGACCGTTTCACGAGACGACTAGTGACATGTCTAGACATTTATAAGGGTGGATCAGAGACATTTAGCACATGCTATATCCTTACATTTAGAAACCATGAAACTCTATAAAAAAAACAAATGATGTTTATTTAAAAATGATTCATCCCGAATACATTTACTAAACTTGAGCCAGAACTTTAAATATTTTAAAATATTAATACGTTTTAAATGTTCAAGTGAAAAAATTATTATAGTAATAAAGTTTAGTAAAACATTAAATATTGTGAAACCTTTGAATAATAATTATTAAAATTCCTCCATTGTAAATTATGGAATTTAAAAAAAATGCATTCATCATGAAAGCATCAACTGCTCATACAGCTTTTTAATTTTATACGACATATTTAAGTAGGTATAGCTTAACATTTTTTTTTATTGTTGAAAATGGTTCAATCGTATATTGTATATTAGGTAACATCAGCTATTTTTCTTTCTATAATTAGATTATGGTAGATATTGACATTCTATTTTAATTGTTTAAAAAAATAAAAAAATATAGCTGGTTGATTAAGTTCCATTATTTTAAGTTTTTCTTTTGTATTATTATTTGGTAGGTACTTATCGGTTAAGTATTGTAACTGTACCTATTAAATTGTCCAGGTAAACTCAATTATCTTTTTAACTAGGTACCTGGTACCTACAAGCCCGGATTATGACATTTTGAGGCTCGGGGTGCAGAGTCTTAAATGAGGCCTCTGTACGAAAAAAAAAATATAATGTAAATATTATGTACATGTTATAATAAAAATATATGGCTACATAGCAATAAATAATGAATAATGTATCACTTTATTTATAAATTATAATTTACAAGCTTTTTTCCTCGCTTAGTAATCATTCATTTTTTTTAAATGTAATTAATGGATGTATGCAGCCTATAATGAAAAAAGTAATAGACGAATCTTAGGCCCCTAAATAAATTTCAACTACCGAGGCTAGGGTCCATGGCCCCCCTTGGATCCCTCTCCCCTTAATCCGAGTTTGGGTATCTAGTGACTACCACAGGTTAGTACTGCGTAATATAATTGAAAGATAGTTTTGTATTCTGTAATATTAATAATAATATAATCATATCAATACCATCATTATTAACAACATTTAATGCGTGAAGCTTATTCAAACAAATTTCTTTCAATACGCATGTACTTACCTTAGTTTCTACCTATCATTACATTTCTTTACAGAATTTTATATAACAAATCTAAAATATCTGTTTTTTAAGTATAATTTTATAACATTGGTGTTAGTGGTAACACAGTACTAACCAGTAACTTGTGGTAATCGCAATAACAGAATTTTGTTTACCGGAAAATCGTAGCCGATAAGTAGATATCAATCCGCAATAATTTTAATATAAAACATAGTTATAAGTAACAGTATTCAACATATAAAATAAGAGACTGATAATAATAGACAATAGTGGCAGAATAACCACAAAGTAAAAATTTTGTAGTTTACTTACAGAAAATAAATTAGTTTGTTATTCGTAATATAATATTAAAAGTATAAACATTATATTATGGAATTACACGAAATAGTTTTCAGTTAAAATTACAATATAAAATTACCTGTAACAAAATAATAAATAAAAACAATTCAAAATAGGATTACAAGTCTAATTATAGATTATTACACTATAGTTTATAATTAACCAGATTAGTTTAAATATGTATATACATGTAATTAGCAGTGTTATATCAGAGTACTTACTATAAATTGTCAAAATGTATCGTGTTTGTACTTCGTATCAAACAATATTTATCATTATAAACTAATTTGTTGTAGGTTATATAGGTACAAAGAGATATTATATTATATAAATTATAATATATAATATATGTCGATAACTGAATAATAATAATTATAAATAATCATATCATTCATACTTGTAAGATAATAGATCACTATCTTGTAACTCAACTGTTAGTTCTGTTAGTAATTTATTAATAATGTTATTCATTGTGTTTAATTAAGTAACTGCCTAATAATGTTGTCTGAGTAGACAGTACTCAATCCATTCCATTTGCGGAGGATCGCTTGTTGCTCTATTTTTAAGACTGTGAATTATTTTTTTGACCTTAACGTATTTATTATAAAATATTTAACGTGTCCACTACTTCATTAATTAAAACTTTATATAGGTACTTATAAAGTTATAACTAATGAACTACTTCACCGAATAATTTGATTACTATAGATCGAAGTACTTTGAATAATATTCTGCTTTGGAATATAAAATAAAACATGTACCTATGGTGCCTTTCAAAAAGCAAAAGACATAAAAAGTGATAACTACAAAAAATAGTAAAATACTATATGTTATTTATTTTCAGAAATGTTGTTTTGAAATGACATCAAATCGTATAAAAATAATATTTCCAAAAATGAACTTTTCGAAATAATGAGTTTAGACACATGAAGGGATCACCTGGTATATAGAATATTATACCAACGTACTAATAACGGTATAGTATAATGAAGGTATAGTTAGCGAGTTATGTTCGTGTACGTATTATGTATTTGGTGCACAACCCATTCGCAATATTATTTTTCGCGTACCTACGTCATCATTGTCGTCAGCTACACGACCGTGCACCGTTGTCTATGATACATAATATGACGAAGCGCGTCGTGCAGGGAACGCAAAACGCCCGTCCAAAATCGGCTTTAAAGGTTGCTGCGGGGCTGTAACTGTATAGTTGCTATTCAAACTCGTATATTACTATATTATATTATATTTTATATTATGCTGTTGGTACGTAAAGGTTAACGGGTTTTTATTTTCACTCAATCACCTACTCCCTCTCTTCACCGACCAATAAACTCGGTCCGCGGTCTCGTGTAAAGGTCAATTGTTTTGCGTAACAACCGTACCCGCTCACCATCACTAAAAATGATTCTTACCGTTTTTGTTCCGGTTTCTAACATCATCTTCTGAGATGAATTAGGTAGCGCGTTGTCCGACAGTCATAGACTATGGTAGTACATAATATGCACTGTATACAGTAGGTATAGCTAACCTTACTATACCTAGATCTAGTCCAAATCTCAGATTATGGTCGTATTTAGAAATGTATAATTGGGGGGGGGGGGGTTCATTTCAAAATAATGTCATCTTTTATTACTATGATAAATATTGTGTTAGAAACATAAATTATATTCAATAATAATAGTTTTATAAAAATTATAATAGCTGAATACGTTTGGGGTGTTAAGAGACTTAGGGGCCTTCAGTCAACTTGTTTTTTTGGCCAAGGAAAACCTCTCATGCTTCGTATGTAATCTGATTTCGATAATTTTTTTGTGAAAGAGAAACACTTTTTACAAGGCGCATTAAACTTGGTTTTCAAAATGCTATTTCTAAATCATATTATGATACAACTTTTATAAGCTTTTGTTTTTATTATTTTTGTTATATGCGACGAAATTAAAAATCGAAGTCCAATGCAAGGAGTAATAAAAAATAAAAACTATCCTGTTTCGAAAAAAAAATAAAAAAATAAACCAGACTATGCTATGAGGTGTGAGATTTTTCACTGTAATGAGTGCAGTTTCGAGCAAAATATCAAGTTCTTCATGTTTAGTCTTCTTAATACATAGATCAAACTCAATAATAAAAAAATATAATTTTGGTGAATGGAGTTGAAGGCACGGGTTCCTTGTATCCTTAATGGTCTTTGATGGTTGGAGTGAAACTATTAAAGGGCACTTGAAAAATAATTAATATTTATAAGTAATTTTACAATTTATTTATTTTTTGGTTTTTGATAAAAGTGAAGATGGATTAAAAAAAGAAAACATTTCAACTGGACAGGTACTTCATGGTTCATGTGTTTCTTTCATAATTCGAGTCAAAGGTAAGAATAAAACTGACCTTAAAATAAACAGGTGCTGGTAATTTCTTAAAATAATTATTTTCTTGATCATTGTTTAATATTTTTAGTAATTTATCATTTTACAAAGTTAAAAAATCTAGGACATCAATCTGAGGTTCCTAAAATAAACTGAGACCTAAGGACGTGGTGCATGCACCCCTTATCCACTGGTTTTATTTGTAGGCAATAGGTACCCGGTTAACCCTACTTCCTTCCTGGCCGGTGGACGTACCTATGTATTATTTTAAACACACAGAAATTATATAAAATACAAATTATTTAAACTCATATAGCATTGTCAAGGATGTTTTTGAAAATTATAATACTCAAAGTTTTGACGTTTTGTAGACTTTTAGTGTATTTTTCAGTCTTTTGATTATGCTGTAAGTACTTACGTCATGATAAGTATAGAAAAATATATTTTTTTAAATATTATGTTGTATAAATAATAAATATTAAAATATGTGGAAGAAATTTTTCTCATTTTTATTCATAAACATTTAAAGTTTAATTTTTAAAATTGTTGAAGTGGCCGTATACTTGATTTATAACTCGAGAATACGTGGTTCACTATTCCGCTCATTTAAACAATAAACAGTTATTTTTAAAAATAAATCTGTTTGTTGAAGTATACGATATTATTTTACGCTAACATTTGTATTGAAGTATTCAGCTTTAAAATATAAATAAAATACTATTCGTCGTTAAAAATCCTAAATATTTGTAAGCGAATAATTTTTTCTCCACCAAAAATGTAGTATGAATCACAAAAGTATTTCCAAAAGAGTAAACATTTTTATTTCGCTTGAATTTACATATTATTATAGTTACGATGACTGACGACTGATTGTTGGTCGGTAAATATTAATACATTATATTATATCGTGACACGTAAATATTAATAACGAGCTAAAGCGCTATGCGACTACCGCATACGTTTTACTAACGATAATTTAAAAGAACGCGATCCGGTAAAAGCAAAATTATCTTTTAGCCAGTCTTTTTAAAAGCATATATACCTACCTAATATTTAACGGCCGCATATAATATGCGGGGCACCTTAGTTGCGTCCTATAAAAAAGGTATGCACGAATTGCGTCCCAGTATATTGGTTAGGTAGTACAATTTTTATTTCGTTTTCAGGGGTTCTCCGTAAAGTATATCAACAATAAGCCTGGGCTATAATATTATGATCGAATTTTTGACTGACATTTTGATGACATAATTATTATTATTACTGACTGAAATTTTGATTTTGATATTTATTTTATTAAATTATAGACTTTAATACTATATTGGATTTGATTTAATTTAAGTGATTTAACGCTCATATTTACTTTTTTATTACATTTGATAAACAAATGTTTGATTGACTTATGATTATATTTATAATTGTTTATTTTTATTTCATTGTTAGTTGTTTAAGGACCCCTGATTAATATATACGAATTGCGTCCTGAATTTTTTGGGACGCAATTCGTGGTTACTTTTTCTACGGAACGCAACTCATGTGCTCCCATAATATGAATGTTAATCCGCGTACATAATATTTGAGACAGCTCAATTTCATAATACCATACATAATATATAGGCGTGGAAAATGAATGCCCTAAAACACCGAAAAAATAGTTGTATGCCTTGAAAATTCAAAATAATTTACCTATTTAGAACGCTATAAATTGTATTATTTTAAACTAGTTAAAACAGAAAAATATTTTTATTAAATTTAAGAAAAGTTTGCAGGACTACAGAATTTGTCTGTATGAACTTTTAATCAAAAATAATTGTTTTCATTTAATTTGCCGTCGTCACTTGTGATCTCGGTCTGAAGTCATATGGATTCGTTCAAATTACGATTAAGAAATATTCATGTTGGATTAGGTAAAAACCTTGTTAGCACCTTACTAAATTACTTTTCCAGTATATTTTAATAAAATTCTTTAAAAAACTGGACTTAAGCGTTAAATGTCTTGAATATCCTAAATGAATAAAATGCAAAATAAAACTTCTTATTCTGATTCAAAAGTGCATGAAACGGTATACGCTATAGAACGAGCGTAGTCTGGCTACGAAAAACAATGCCAAGTACTTCAAAACCACAGCCCTAATATATTGTATATTTATATCCATCGTTTGGTCCATATATCCGTTCATTACACAAAATGTTTCCTATATTGCTAAATGTATGAAATAATATATTATATAAAAAAAAATTCCCCCTTTTCCACGTCACGGAACGTTGCCAAGTCCGAGTCATTATTATATTGATATTTGCAGTCTGCCGGCCATTTTAACGCGACTCCGTGTAGTTATTATAGTATTTAGATACGGATTTGATTTCTGTCTGGACGGTTTTTATTTTTCATTCACATATCACATAGGTGATAATATGTATAGTGCCTATATGTATTGGAATTGTAAATAAATCAATAATATATATGTATATAGTTCCTAGTTTCTAGTGTCTTTTTAACGCCATAATCGTTTTATTTGTATAATCCCACACCAAGGTTTCTTCGATATTGTAATATTATAATATACCTTTCTTAAAATGTACCTATATAATATGCTATTAATATGCTTCTTAATGTAGTTTTATACGGCACAAACGTATAACAAGTATTATATTTTATGTTCTGAACGGATAGTCAAGAAATATAAAATAGTTGCCTACAATATTATTATTATATCGATCTCTCGAGAAGTGGGTTTTTCGAGAATTATTTCGTGTGATATTCGACGTACTTACAATATATCATGTGTATTATAATATAAAATTATTATTTTTATTACGGTTGGACAATCAGAGGTACTATATATTTTTATCTGTACTTAGCGTACGCGTGTTTAAAATGCTTTGCTTCGTCATTTTAATTTTTGACATTGAATAACAATCTTCTAAACCCTTGACGATAAATATAATGCTAGTATTTGAAATATTATTTTACTTAAATAATAATTATAGCCACAAATTATCATTGCTCGGTTAAAAAGAACTATTGTGAACACTCGTATGTCATTGGTTGCCCTACACTTATCTTATTTAAGTTTACTGGTTTTAAAATTTGTTTTAAAAGACGTAATCTAATAGTTAGTCATTGAATAATAGATGATTTTTGATTATCAGGTATTTATTTACTACTTAAATTTGATGAAGGATACAAATGATTGGTGTTACATTTAAATGCTTCTTGTGTGTATTTGTTTTTCAATACAATTTAATTTAACCGAATCTGATAAAACCGTGAAATTTGGACTTTTTTAATTTGATCTATACTTAAATATTTAAATGGTTAATATACTCACTAATTGACATGGTAGTGGTGAAATATTAATAATATATCATATTTTAATATAATATGTTGAATATATATATATAGGAGAACATAGATGAGGTCTGCTTGAGGATGTGTTGTAGTACCTACCTTCAGATTTCATAAAATCTTCCGGTCTACCCGAGTGATTTATTTTTTACAAAAATGAAACTGTAAATTGTGGATTTTGAATTTTTATTTAAATATTTATTTTGATATACCTATATTATATTTATTCACATGTTAATATATTAAAGTTATAAATTAATTTCCGTTATCAAAACATAATATTATTATGTACATAGTTATTATAATTATTATTACAATTTATTCTTGATTTAGAAATAATAAAATATATTTTACGTTTTATTAATTTAATGATGTATATTATATATGGTATAAATTAATGAGCATGAAGTAATTGGAAGGTTGTGGGATAGAGGTTGTCACTGGTTTGGCCTACGTCTATAGAACATAAATCATTTTAGCACACTCTAACTTTATTGACTATGCTCCTATAGTTGTAATATTTAGGTATGTTATAATATTACGAAACATACTTGTATATAGTGTTCGCCGCGTGGCATCATAATATTATACGTATTAATAGTTACTAGTTACTAGTTACTACAAAACATATAATAAAAGAATGCAATGAAAATATTACATTTATAGTGATGATGTAATAAAACAACAATAAAGTAAAACAAATCGTTTATTTATTTTTATTATCAACGGCGTTTCTATACTTTCTTTTTATTCATTAAAATGTGCGTTATATTATATTTATATATATAATATATATATATTATTAATAATATTGTTGTAAAAAATATGCAAGCTCAAATGTATTGTTCACATGTAAAATTTTATGTTATTATTATATTATAATATTATAATAATAATAGTAATAATAATAATAATAATAATAATAATAATAGTATTGTATTTGCATATATATCTAAATCAATACTCAATAATTCTTATTTTATAATATTATATAATTTTACTGCGTTTCAAAAATGAAAACTTAACAACTCGTAATATAACTGTACACATTTTTTACTAACGTAGGTACACTTTAAAACACATAATATATTTTATAAATATGCGTGTATACGTGTATTATAATAATATGTATTATATAATAATGACTGCAGTATCTCGATTCGAACTGAAGTAACTCCAGTAGTTTGTTCGTGACGTGACGTATTTGTCAAGCTCGTACGTACGTGGAAGTCTGCTCGTCTTGTGACAGAGCCACATCGCTGGATGACAATCGCGGTATAGTATAACAACAATTTCAAAATTGTAATAAATAATAATAATAATAATAATAAGTATAGTGTATACAGTATTATAATATTATTATGTTGTATTATAATTATTATGTGTTGTATGTGCAGTTTGCGCCGAATTACACGTACTCAGCAGCTCGTCTCCGAGTATTGTCATAATCCGCTCGGTTCGCCCTGCAGCGCTCTGGACGCTTCCATTATTGCTTCGTCCAGCCGTTCTACCCGGGTACTTATCGAGTGATCGCTGTAACAAAAACAACAACAACGGATTAATGATTTTTTACTAAAATTTTATTTTTCCACAACCAGGCACGTATTTTGAGTTATTGGCCCGGAGCAGTTATCATCGAAGAAAGGTTAGGAGTTGTATATTTTAATTATTAGACATACTAATTTTTACAGAGCTAAAAAAAATAATGCGTGAAGCAGCCGTAGTGGCGAAAGGACCGTCGGTTTCCGAATACTCCTGGTTTATAAATATTGTTTACAGACTCATGATATTTCTTATTTCGCAAAATGAGTGTCAACGTAATGAATTAGCCAGTCAACAAAAAACTAAATCGAGTGAAGTGTGAAAGAATTGTGTCAGGCAAACTTTTTAAATGGAACACAGTATTACTGGTACAAATCAAAACTAAAATAGTGTAAAGTGTTACGTCGTGTCAGACAAAAATAAATAATTTAAATCGTTTTTTTGCCCATTATCATAAGTTTCTATTTTTTTTTTTTTTTTGACAAATTGGTTAAGTTAAATTTTTTTAGTTTGTTTAAATTATTATTTTTTTCGATTGCCAATCAGGAAATTGGTGGTTACTAGCCCAGACCTGCTGTAATGTTAGGATCTTAGACATCTGACTTGTTTGCTTAGGCGGAATTGTTATTACGCCACTGTCTAAAATTAATACTTTAAACGTCAATAATCGATGTGATGCTTGGTAGTTAGCTTGTTGTATTAACTTTTTATGCGTTATACACGACTTAAATAATATGGCATCTATATATCGACATATCGTAAATGTTTACAATTTTTTACTATGACATATTATATAAAATTAAGACATAAAGTACCTAGGTGTTTATTTTTATCGATTTTGATTATTGCGGTTCTTACAAAATTTTGTTGGTGGTCTTGTCTGTGTATTGGATACGGGGAAATCGGTTTTGGCGATTTATAGGGACTGTAAAGTAGACACCATTAATATTATTCGTCAAATTAATTTAGTTCTACATATTATTATTTTCGTTATTAATAAATAATATTATATATACCTACACTTTATAAAGAATGATTATTTTAACAATAATAACAAATAACGTATTACAATGAGAAAATATTAACGTTTTAGGAAATATTTTTTTTTATAATTTTTACTATTTTCAACAGTTATAATTTATGTAAGAAATCAAATTTATAACGAGAACCTAAAAAATTAGTTACAAATTATAAATTATTTAAATTGTATTAACCGGAGAAGTAGACTAACATTTTGCCGTTTTGTGGCGTACCCTTTTGACACTTCGCCTCCACTAAACTATACTTTAAGTTCTAACTAATTTACTACACGTTCAAAATTTGATTTTTCATATGTTTATATAATTCAAAAAAATATTATGCAATGGATTATTAAATTAAAATATATATTATCATTAAATGGGCGAAAACAAAATTATAATTACAGCTAGAGAATGTAAGAAGACCAGATTTTTGGGGTGGTGTGGGGTGGTTGAAAATTACTGTTATTAATAATGTTAATATATTATTAGTCTATACTCTATATCTATAAAATATAAGTACGAGTATAGTACCTATACATTTAATCTATTTTATGAATTACATGAAACCATTATTATATTATTAAGCAGAATTTATTATTTATCCTTAGTATCAAGGGCGTACTCAAAGGAGGATCATACCCCTCCCACCCCTAAACATTCAAAATTCCTGAGCACACCACTGCTTAGTTTACACGTACATTTTAATAGATTGAAAACCTCTTAATCGAATTAAGATTTAGATTCTTCGACATTTTCAAAAAAGTATCTTGTCTATTCATAATCAGACCCAAAAAAGGCTTGGTGGTTGTCATTTGTAAAATATAAATTTTTTATCACCATGCTATGTATTGGATACGCATTAAATGGTATAGAAAATCAAAATGTTTGAAAATATGGTGCTTAAATGTACTTGAAAATTCCAAAACTTAGAATTTGAGTGTTTGATGGATACAACAATAGAAGGGGAGTGAGTGCTTGGTGAATTACCCCACAAATATAATATAATGTGTCTGTGGCCTTTTAATTGTTTGTTTATTTCGAGAATAACTTGTCTCGCACGTTAAATTTCTAAGCCAAACGAAGATCGCTGTAGGTATAAACATAATTGTATAATCAAATTGGCATATTCTGTACAATTTACACGTTTATACGTATGCACTACGATAATATGCGTATTTAGATTAATTACAAGCCAATCCTGCACGGCTTTACCTGTGACGAATAGAATGCCCATGGATTTATCTCCTCTTAAACACCTACAAATGAAAACTGCACAGATTTTTAATATAGTTTATTGGGGCTACCGAGTATACAATTATATCCAGTTATAATAACTATTTTATTTTCTGTAACCAATGAAAACAATATATAAATAAAAAAATTATAGTTTTTCGTGAATCGGCTATATTCAAAATGTATGTATTTTAAGTAGGTAATAAAAAAGAGGCTAAACACTACGGATTTTGGTGAATTTACTAACGAACATTTTATGAAAGTCGGTCAAAAACTGTGCAGAATTTGCATAAGGGTCATCCGTGTAGGCCTTTGATTTTATATAGTAGATATATTTATTAAGTATAGCTGAAGCTGCACGGCATTGCCCAAGACAAATTAAATAATGCCAGTGGATTTACCCTGTCTTAAACTCCATTAAATGCAAACTTCACATATTTTTGACACATTCATTAGGGTGGTTTTAAGTTTTAACCAAATAAAAAATACTTGTCTAAACTTATATCCAATTATAAATAGGTAACTGTTTTAAATTCTGTAACCAATGGCAACCCTTTACAACCCAAATTATATTCATTTTTCGTAAGCCTAGGAATCTCTGTGCGAGTCTCTCATTAAAATACAAAATTTAAATTAATTGGCTTCGAGTTGCTCGTCTTTGGGTATATATTTAATCAGTGTTGAGAATATGTAATAGAATATAACGAAAATTTCATCTAGATAAGATACGGATAATTTTATATACATTTATCTAAATACAGATAAAAATAAATACATTATACATTTATCCAAGTCTGATATAGATAGGTAATTTATTTTTTATTATATTTAAATAACAAATTTACTTTTTTACCTACGTGAACATAAAGTAATACTAATAGTCAATAGGTACATACAGTTATAATATGGTAATGTCTAGCACTAATTAAATAGTGTTCTGATAGAACAATTTTAGTACAAAAAATTTATATGGCTTGAATAAAATGTATCTCGATACATTAATCTGAATCTAAGATAACCAATAGATAAATGTGATAATAGTTATCTAGATAAGATAATAGATGAGTCATTTTTTATCTAGATAATTCTCAACATTGTATATAATACAGGAATGCTCTGGCGGTATTTCAAATTTTGATACTGGTATCCTATATTTACTTTCAACCAGTATTACGGTTGTAACGGAACAAATATACACTACTAAAACGGCCATTATCATGGCCAACACATATCACTATAGGGAGGGAAACACGAGACCGTTGAGAAAGATATTCATTTTTGCCGATGGAAAACGACATCTTGACAACCAAGCAACCATCGGAACGAGGACAGTTTGACTTGCCTAACCAGGGGTCGGCAGCCAATCAGGAACCGGAATACACTGGGGAACGGGTATATATACTGGTGCGTTTCCCAATAAACTGCTTGGAAAGCAGCCACAGTGATAATGGTACCGAAAGCAGGAAAAGATCTCAAAAATCCAAGTAGCCACCGACCTATAGCACTCATTAATTCAATGGCCAAGGTTCTAGAAATAATAATCCTGATTAATCTGAAAAAAGTCATATCTGCTTCTATCCGACCTGACCAATATGCCTTCAGATCGCAACACTCAACGACCAACCAACTGACGAAAGTAATCGATCACCTGGCCAACACAACAAACCGAGAAGAGCGAACAGCGGCAGTTTTCCTGGACTTCGAGAAGGCGTTCGACAAAGTGTGGCACGACGGACTACTGCATAAACTACTACAGCTTCACGTTCCACCTTCACTCGTCAGACTGGTGCAATCATTCATTTCCGACAGAACATATTCAGTCCGAGTCGGATCCAACTTCTCTACACCACGAACTCCGATTGGAGGCGTCCCCCAAGGATCTTGTCTCTCGCCAATTCTATTCATAGCATACATAAACGACATGCCTTCAATACCTGGAATCCTGATAAACCTCTTTGCTGACGATACCATGTTTATGGCAACCAGCATGGGCATGCAGCATGCAGTGGACAAACTTCAGGCTCAAATTGACGTCACCCTCCCTTGGCTCCAAAAGTGGAAGTTGACTCTGAACACCGACAAAACCCTGGCAATAAAGTTCGGGAGAAGAGGACTCAAAAAATCGACACCATTAAAAATTTACAACCAGGAGATCAGCTGGAAACCTGCAGTTAAATACCTCGGAGTTTACCCGACAGTAGACTTCGATTCAATCGGCACGTCATGGAAATCGCCCAAAAAGCAAGTCGCACACGAGCCGCACTGTACCCCGTCCTCAACCGGCTAAGTCCAATTCCAGTTCGAACAAAGCTCAGCATATACCAGATGTACGTCAGAACAATAATCACCTATGCCGGTCCAGCATGGGCCGCACTTATATCAAATGCAAACTGGAGACGCCTGGAAGCAGTACAAAACATTGCCCTCCGAACAATCACCGGTTCACCCTGGTTTGTCCGGAACTCCGTAATTTCAAAATCCAGCCAAATTCCATCGATACAATCTACCATAACTCAAAATTCAAAAAACATGTTCGTCAAGCTCCAACAATCTAACTACAGCCACCTACAAAACATAGGCAAAACATCCGGCCCACCCGAGCGCAACAGAAACAGACCAGGTGAACTGACCCGGCGCACATAAAAACACCTCAACCAACTCACCTCCTACTCTGAGTCATGGGGCTAGACCCCCCGAAACTCAGGCAAAGGACAAAAAGTCCCTCCTATCATGCAATGCAATGCAATAAACTGCACTTCATTCAAAACCTTCAGACCTTCAACATCTCTAACAAGAACAAACCCGAAGGACCTGAAGCAGCACCAGCCAACGACGATCTTAGAACTGACCACTGCGGAGACGAGCTACCAAGCGCTCTCGCATTCCCGACGACCACGAGCCACGACGATCCGGAAACCGACAATTGCGGAAACGAGCTACCAAACGCTCTTGCAATACCAACGACCAACGACGATCTACGAATAGCCTGCGACGGACACGAGATATCAAGCTCTCTCACGGCATCAACCGCAAGACTGTCGAGCACGCCGATCTCACCAGCAACCGAGTGAGGGTTGCCTATATTATACGACCAACGGCGCATAGTATTGTTCGACACCGCTCAGGGCTAATCGGTTAATCAGGTAACGTCGTATCCACCGACACCTGACGAACGTCCTCGACGTGCGAACAAACTAGCGTCAAAACGTATATATAAGCAACGCCGTGACACTGCCACAAGACCGTGGCGGCGTGGCGATATCACTCCGCCGGCATTGACGATCAGTACCTCCGCCGAACCTATCCCGGCCGACGGCTAATATCGTCGGATAACCGCGCGGGAATCAACAAAATCGTCCTTTTCAGGACGACCACACAGAATTCGACCCCTCAAGCGCGCCTGATACGGCCACGCTACCCGAACGAAGTTCATAGACCGAACGCCACTTTTACAAGCGGGCTCGGTATATTAACTTCATTCTTTCCATTTAACTTGTAATTAATATTTCATAAACCATTCATATTATTGTACGGGAAACCGACGGCCGGGTGGCCCTCGAACCCCCCCCCCCCTTGTAAAAAAATTGTAAATAATTAATCATTCCATAGAAATAAACAACAGTCTTTTATACCAAAACCCGAAGAAGTTTTTCATTATTACACAACGGTGCCACGTGAAGTACGTGCAACGTTTCACGGTATTACCCCGAAAATAATGCCAACCTTAGGAGTTAGGATTATAATATGGGACTAGCTCTAGCTATGTATAGAATTTTAGAACCATCAGAACCATGAGTGTCATAGATTTTGCTGTGGATGGACCACAAAAATACACAATAGTATACCGCGATTGCTATGTAAACATCGCGTGATATAACATTTACCTATATGGCAGTAATAATAATATAAAATTTGGTAGTATAAAGTATAAACGTTAAAAATATTACACACTATTATGGGCGTTTATAGTTGGTACATTTGGTCCTGACGCGAAACCAAGTTCGAGAATCGCGCGTTTCGTACAAAACTTTATAGAGCCTGGTTCATTTCCCCGGAACGTTTTTAAATTTATGTTCCACCAAACAATTTATATATTATTACACACACACATATATATATATAACACAATTTGCGCTGGGTAACTAATATATTTGACTCGAGAAAATAAAAAGGTCTCTGCTGCACAGCATTCCTCCACAGATGAAATATTAACGCGATAAATTTTTGTCAAAGCGCATGTTCAACGCTTACGGACAGCTGCAGTAGAATAATATAAGTAATAGAGTCGCAGCACTAAAAACCAGCGAACCGAGTTTGCACTCGAGATGATGACATCGTATTTATTATATTGTTATATTTACAATGTATCATAATAATTGTTGTATAATAAAATACTATACACCTATTTGACGCATAATAAAATTGCAATTTAAACTATTATTTAGTGGGCACGTAAAGTGTATTTATTTTTCAAATATCAGTATTTTTTTTTTATCAAATTTATACATATATATATATACATATATATATATATGCATATATATGCTTGCGGTGATATCTGTACACTTATTTTCTCGGTCAATTTTTTGTATTTATATATATTCAGATTTTTTTTTAAAAAACTGTTCTTTATTTTAAAGGCACATTTGATATTTCGTGGTTGCGCACTTAAGCGCTTTGCGTGCTTTTTGCGCATGCTCGTGTTGCGAGCGTTGTTATTTGAGTGTATCATTGCAGCAAACGACCCACATAATATAATACGAATTACGATATACCTACCGCATATAAAATAGTGCATAATACAAAATATACGAAATTAATTTTTACCCAAAAATATTATATGTATATGGCATTATATTCTATACAAGTATTATAAATCACAATTACTTAGTAGTAGAAAAAATAATAACAGTTCTGAGATAAAAAATAGAATAAAAATACATATTTTATTTATGCGTGTGAGCAGAGTGTCTTTTTATGTATATGCACGCAAACACACATTAAATGTATGAACACACACACACACACACTCACAGACTACAGTGGTAAAGATAAGAAACGTTTTTATATTTTATACAATGCGTTCAACGGCGATCGCATAAAAAAAAAAACCATCTATTCCGTTTTTAAACTCTACGTGGAATCCTAGTCGTCTGTCTGCGCTTCGTTACAATAACGCCGTCGTCGTCTTCGTATCGTTTCGCGTACATTTTACGAACCACGTTCGTACCAACACTACAGAGTAATCCGCTTGCTCGCTCTAATCCTCGAGACGTAAAACTCGCGCCTGGACCCGCGAGACGATCGATCACTGACGCATCATTATGATGATATTATGACGTTATGCGATTGCATTTTAGATCGTATTATTGTATAAAAGGATAGTTATTGCGTGTACCACTCATGTAGCACGAGTTAAAGCCAACATGGCTGTATATAGGATTCATGGTATCTGCGCATACGTGCCTTTTCCTTATAAATCTGTTTCCTGGACAATTATTTGTTTTAACCTATAATTTATTGATTCGCCATTATCAATTACACGAGGCCATGCGCATGATCACATTGCCGTGGTCCTGTAATAGTTATGTTCACTTTACAGATTTTTCAAATGAATTTGTCCATTTGTATGCTCTAAGGATGCATCTAAAGATTATCTAGTGGTACAATCGGCCCATATTAATGTTATATTTATGATACATTATTTTACAATTTTAGCGGTGTGCGTGTCGTCTAATTCGTTCAGCGGCGATCGATAAGATACTGAGTACCATCGTTGTGTTTGGGAACGAATCGATTTCAATATATATATATTATATTACGTATGTGTATGTGTGTGTGTGTAGAGTAGAAGTTTAAGTTTGTTACCTAATTTAACTTGTGCTCCCTAGCAGATATCCTAAATTGAAAACACAATCTCGAAAATAATAAATTATATTATTAAACTGCAAAAGTTAGGCAACTGACTTGTTTCAACGCGGGCGTGCATTGGATTTGCATACTTAGTGCGCCGGCTTAAACGAACAAAGGAAAAACAGCGCGGCTTGCCGATATCACAAGCGTAAAATATTATATCATTGTACCCACTTGCCACTGCAGACCTGTGATGGCTTTCAGGGGTCTGGAACCTCCGAGATTAAAAAGAGGACAATTTTATCAGTAAATATAATGGCTATTGTATCAAGAATAATAGATTGCATAGATAGTTTCGTTAAAATACTAAAACATAGATAGGTATTGTGACCCCAGGCTTCCTCTATACCTCAAATTCGTGTTCAGTTATAACATCGAAGCACTTTGTAATTAATTAAAAAATTGTACACACTCGAATTGTGCGTCTAAAACAATGTTTAGCTACTTATACCTGCCTTTTTACCGTACTTTATTATATATTTTATATCTGTGGAGCTAATGGTGGCTAGTTAAAGACAATTATTTAAGTAAGTTAGGTTAAGTGAACGTTAAATATGTTAAGTAATAAGTTCATTTAATTAAAAAACTACATATTTAACTCTAAAAGTTATTAATTTAAAAAGTTACTCAGCTTATCATACACTTTTTTAAAATAACGACTAAACATTTTGTTGAAAATACATCCCATAGAGTAAGCAACGGCCGCGTCCACTAGTTCCTGGATAGGTGACCACCGGGGTTCATAGTGCGCCAAAACCTTACCAAACATACAAGTATTTACAACCGTACCAACCATTTGAACCTTACTTTACCAACCCTACCGACCTTATAGATTATTGACCTCAGTCGTCGAAGCCTTAATCCAATAAAAAAAATAATAAATCACTATTTATACATATTGTGAAACTCAGGTGTTATGATTAAAAAAAAATGTATTAAAATAAATTGTTTATTTTTTGTGATTATGTTGTGTTAATAACCTAGAGACGAAAAATAATAACATCGTGTTATCATTGTGTTTTAGTAAGTCTACAACGTACATTTGCTGATGAATCGATATACAATATCATGTTCTTATCGAATTCACTAGATAAGTTGCGTTTTGAAATCCACGCCATACAATAACATTCAACTCATCAGCTCGTTTATGCCTTACAACCTAGAAAACGCGTATCTTATTTATATACTATAATAATATATATTTTACTAATATTGTAGGTAAAATGTATACCATTGGGCGCGGGTAAATGCAATGCGTCGAATCAAATCCGATATACAACAATCACTGTAGACGTTCTCGAGGGTAGTACAATATTATGAACTCATGGGGTACATATTTTCTTCCACTCTCGTTGTATTCCACAATAGCGTCAGCGTGCACGCACATTATATTCGAGCCGAAAGTATATATTACTACGAAGCATAATATTATCGTATGTCGTGTATATACGCATCGCGTCTGAAGTATATATTATTATCTAGGTTACGGGATTACCACGCGGAAGACCATTTTTCCGTTGAAATGTATCAAAGAATCATCGTGCGCCATTTACGAAATTCAAACCTAAATAATATATAATATATATATACGCATACAGGTAGACATTTCGCACTGGAATACCAGCCACGGATATGGCACTCTCCTGCTCTATAATCTAAATCTCTCTCTTTCACTCTCTCGTCCGCTCTCAATTTTCGTCAGCACTACGCTCGCTAATGAATTGAAATGCCAAATCGAATTTACCGTCGGTATAGTACGCAGTACGTGATGTGTTTACCGGTATTGGCATAAAGATAAAAATAAAATTCACTTCGACCTCGGACGAAGGACCTCTCTTCCGTTTTGTATAATATTATCATATTATGTATGTGTACATACCTAATATTATATATTTATAAAATATACGATCCCATATGATTTCACTAGTCTGCTAACGGCCTTGCACGCTACGATAATTTTTTCATTCCTTCGAAAAATTACTGAATAATAATAATAATAATATAATATGGTATAAGTATATGGTATAGAATCAATAATGTTATTTCAATATTTCTCGTATTAATTTCAAAATCAGCACATATAATATACAGTATATTTCCACATATTTTTCAAAAATGAACTACCTAATCATCTCCCAAAAGTTTTTTGTTGAGTACCAGGTACTATACGATTTACATAATATTATAATATTACTCTATCGTTACGCGGATTACCTAAACTTTGCTGCAGTTAACTTATTAGTTTCATAATATTAAGACAAAAGTTGTTCAGCCAATGATATTACTAAGTATATTTGATGATATTATTGCGAATAAAGTATTTTATTTACCTATTTACGTAAACCTTGTTTTAAATTTTCAATCCTTAGATATACAAGTTGAACATTTTATAAATTGTTAACTGCAAAACCATTTTTAAATTTTAAATTAGATGAATTTAAACTTTTTATGTTTATCGAAAAAAAAGTGACCGTGTATTTTTAATATTTTTCACCTGCTATTGTAAAAATATATCAGGAGTCTTGTATTTAATTTTGGGAAATTTTTATTTTTATTTAGAATTTTAAATTCTGAGAATTTAAAATGTTAAGCTCCCCAATGCACCAAGAAGATTCACTTTCCTATCGAACAAGATAGGTACTGAAGTTGAAAATCGGAGAATTATTATGACTACCTATCGTGTACACAGATACAAATTAAAAATAACCAAAAAACCGTACATCATTGTAAAATCAATAATTTCATCACGCCGCTCAGAATCTAAAATGTGGGGCAACATAATTGAAAACCTAAAAAATCACAATATATTGTATACATGTAGTTTATTATCCAATATTTAATCTATTTAAAAATGTAAATAATTCACCAGAATGACGAGTTAAAATTTAATCTATTTGTACCTCATACATATTATAAAATATAAGGCACGCAGTACATTTTATTATGTATTTCTATATATAACTCATATTACAATAAAGCTGTCTCGTTACGGCCGTGATCTATATTTCAGATTTATTTACAGCACGAAAAAATTACGTAGTTCTATGAGTACAAACATTTACAATTTAAAATAACCTGCAGAGAATTCATAATTGTATACTGTAGTCATTGAATGCTATCATAATAATCGATATTACACATAAGTCCAAGGAAAAAAAACGACTATCTACTGAAAGTTTTAAATGAAAATGACGACAATTATAACCATGCATAATATAAGATCACTGCGATGGAATATGTTTGTAATACAAAAATATTGGTTATCATTTCATTAAGTCATTATACACATTATTTGCGAAAACTTGCTGCAAAAATTGCTATTCATTATTGTAAATAATAGTACCTTACTATATTATTATTATTAGTGGCACTGTTGGCCGGGGTCATTTGCTGAATATTTGAGTTTGGTTTTTTCACGAGTAAAATGTCTGAAACATTAACATATTGTATATTATAATAAAAACTTTTTGTCGTTAACTAATTTCAAAAAACGATCTGCAAGACGGAATTGTACGTTTGTCATTCGGCGACGCCATACATTTTTAAAACAACGTTTCACATTCTCGTTTAGTTTTTTTTTCTAATTTATGTTCATAATACAAACAGAATATTATTATTATCTCTCTCTCATTATACAGTATGATTTATTAAACAGTGACAACTCATAATCTCCAAAAGTATTAACGTTTCTGAAAACATATTTTTTCACTATTAAAGTCACAACATAACATTTTGGAAAAACAAATTATATTTGTAGCTACATTTTTTTAGTATTTTACCTTATTGAGTGTCAACATACATTTTTCATTTAATATATTTGAGAGTTTTGATACATAAAAATCGAATTTTATACAGATACCAAATAAAAGCGCTTAAATAATATAAAACTAAAACGGAGGCTCCAGGCTAATAGTAGGTACATCACAAAATGTTGGTTCACTAATCTACTAAACAATTTTAAATACTTATAAGTTATATATTATAACTAATTAGTTAACCATTCGAAATTCAATTTTTATATTTTTGACATTCTCAGAAACATAATATTTTGGAATATAAAATGTAAAATGTCGTCGATCAAAAAAAAAAAAAATTAAAAAAAATTATAGCTAAAATTGAGAAAAATATATTGGTTTGTAATAAATTTAAACTATACAAGAAAATGTTTTCAAAAACTTTTCGAGATAATGAGAGTTTACTGTCAAAATAACCACACATAGCCGTGTAGGTAAAGGGTATACGCGGCGTGACTGCTGATCATTTTAATAAAATATACGTCGTTTTCAACGGTTAACATGTAACATATAGGTAGATGTAATATAATCCATCAATCCAAAACCACAACAATATTTCCGACCTTTTTTTTCACCTCATATTTTTTTTCTCAACTATCGGAAAGACCACGGGTCACATATGGTCGATCACGGGTCCAAATTTTAGTCATTAAACGTAAACCATAAGATAGCTTATATTTTATAAATTGTGTTTATAGTGATTCGTGATAATTACTTAGGCCATTGGATTTATTTAATTTTTAAATTAAAAAAAAAGACATTATATATGTTATTGACTTTTGTTGTTAGCATTTTACAAGAAAGAAAACGAAAGTTAATTAATTTAAAGTTTAATTTGGGTTTTATTTTGGTGATTGCTGTTCTGGGTAATCTCTGTGGGTGCAGCTTAAAATAGAAGATTAGCTAATTCTGCCTTATTAATTTTGATGTTACAATTAGAAAGCAAAGAGTGTTACTAAAGCAAAGGGTGAATCATTTCTATTTTTTAAAATTTTTTTTTTTTGTATTTACTTCTAGTGTTACTATAATAGCTCAATAGTTATCAGAATAGAACAAATCTATATTTCTATTAGTTTTTGATTTTTTTTAAATACGCGTTGGTTTCACTTCATTATTATTATACCTATGCAAATATCATGAAAATATATTTATTGGTTTTGGGAATTTTCTTCTATGTACTTAAATAATAATAATAATAATAATAATATAATTTATTGCAATTTGCAACAAACAAGAAATACAATAGGTATAGAGAAACATTTTTAATAAACAAGCCGGAAGCTCATCCAATAAACAATATGCTTGAATACCAATGAACCGAGTTCATATTAAAAGCAAAATAAAAATAAAGTTCGTAAAACGTACAATTCAACATAATAAAGTAAAAAAAAGTAAAAAAAAGAAGAAAAAAGAAGAAAAATTATTAATATATTAATATAAAGTTATTAATACAGGAGAAAAATTATTAACATATTTTTTATATAGTTGTATATATTATAAAAATTTGCTAAATTAATATTATAATTACATAATAAAAACACTCCTCTAATTATTGGACTAGAGATGTTCCCGATTGCGATAGTATTATATTTAATTTGTGAAACTTTTTGTTTTGACATTGTCTATTTGGGTGGCTGTAATCACTACAAATATGACATTTTTGTTTTCAAGAGAGGCAAGATTGTAAGCATTTATAGTACCGATTTTGATAGTTTGATTAGATTGTTTGTTAATGTTTTTCATGTTGAAGTATCGTTTTGCGTATATTTAAATTTTAGTTGCTGCCAATATTGACTTTCTCTCAAAATAATTAATTCTTATTTTATTGATAAATTTAATTTAAATTTCTATTTGAGGTCTTGTAGGTATAAATATTGACTATATATAAGTCATAGGATAATACTACTGGATAATCGTAGATGATTCGTAGTTCATACTTTGTAACTTCTATTGAAAGTTAAAATACGAGTGTGATAAATACATTCTTGTTTTGCTTAGGCAGGAGTCAAATACATTCATTTTGATCCATATAACAGCAGTATGTAGGTACGCTAACTGATGGTTTATTATCAACTAATATTATTATTCTCTTTTGAAATAAAAATTGCTTAATTTAACGTTTTTCATAGATACCTGGTTTGTTTAAAATCGAAACCTTAATTTGTAATTTAATTAAAATTATCTAATTATCGATGAATATAATTTAAGTATTGAAATATTAATTTATTCTAATCAAGTGTTTTTTTTCATTCTTTAAATGAGAAACTGACAGAGGATACATTAAATATGACCTTCTGTTTGGCTGTTGGTAAAGTCGTTTTATTGTTATTATTGTTAATAACGTTTTATTTTCCGAAGCTTTACAATTCTCACACAATACCAGTATAGAAATATCGTCGCTCGTTAGGTACCTATATATTATAATATGATATAATAAATTGTATATTGTTTATTTCGTTGAATTATAAGTTCGAAAACTAATCGAACGGAAAGAAATACTTTGTATTAACTCAATCAATATACAGGATAATTGAATGCGCGTACTACCAAAATATTTCCCAGCTAAAGTTATTGCGATTTCTGAAGACAAATTCAACTATCGTTTGTACCTCGTGAAGCGAGACATTAGCGATGACCAAATATTGATCATATTATTAAAACAGCAATATATAATAATATTATGTATTTTCTCACGTTTGTATGTGCGAGAGTAAATTGAATCTGTCGATTTTTTAGTGGCTATTTGACGGCTATTGATTCCATCAAGACTTCAATTCAACATAATATATACCAAGTTATCCATTTAAATATAAATACACTCAATATTTTAAAAACTCTTAACTCTCTATTACATGATTTTAAGTCATTGAAAACAACATTTTTCTAAAACAAATATGGTTTTTAGTATTTTTTATCGTTACCTATATTTAAAAGAAATACTTTTTAAAGTATTTCGTTGCATAAAAATCAAATTTTTCATCAATAGTTTATCAATTTAAATTATTTAAAAAATATGAGAGGAATTGAGTAGTACAGGTGTACGTACTATCCAATACTCCGAATCTCCGATTCTAAACTTTCAATAGGTAGGTATACTTATAAATGATAAACTACCTGCGAATTTTTTTTTAAAATTAGTGCTGTCTGACAATGAGTATGTAACGAAATGGATTACCTCGTTAATATATATAATTATTAATATAAATCATTTTATCGAGTTATATGATTTATGACTAATGTTAATAATTTATTATTTAAATAAGAAATTCAGTAAAATAAATGCAATCTAAAATGGCTGGTTTTATCAATTTCAGATTAGGTGCAATCGATAGGCGAATAGTATGAATAATAGATGGTGGAGTCGATGTAGAACATTTTTAAAAGTAATAAAATCAGGATGTTCCAGCGGAGTCTATTTACCCCCGTAGTGCAATTAAATAGTTATTGGTAATCGACAAGTAGAGTGATAAATACTGAAAGCTTCTGAGGACAACCAACGTGATTTAGTAACTAAGAAAAAAATACAGTAGAGAATGTAACAATCTAGTAATTCTAAAAATAAGATTTTTTCATAAAAATCAATAAACCCTTTTAACAATTTTTTCCTTATCAAAAACATCGAAAACTATCTAACAAGAAAACTATTCGAATAGATCTCTGCATACCTTTTATATATAATAATAAAGTAAAATATTTGACGTGTGGTTATAAAAGAGTATTAGCTAAACGGTGAAAATAATATAATGTACCTATACTAGCTATTCATATTATACATAAAGACAAAATCAATCAAGAGCTGAAATGTAATTGCTGGCAGGCATTTTACTTTAGGATCCATACAAATATAATATAATGGTAGGTATAGTTTAATAATTACACGAAATGTAATTCTTTGAAATACTTATTACAGTGAGACTTTTCTTGAACATTTTTAGTTTTCTATTTTGTTTTTATTGATTTGCAATAAAAAAAGTACTAGTAATAGAGATACCTAAATTGTGTTAATCATAAATTGTTTGCCTTATCCATCTTAAAATATAATTGTATTAATATTATTTTTGGTCATTATACCTACTGTCCCAACTAATACTGTCCATCATGATCAAAAAAAAAAACATTGACAATTATAAATTATTATTTATTAGGTAATATATTGTATAACATAATTCACCAAGCATGCTCACCTCAATTTTTTTTCTTTAATAAAAAATGTATTAAATAGATCCTGATTTTGGAATTATTTTGTTAGGTGCCTACTTAAAACTTTTATTTTCAAATACTTACATTTGTAAGCCATTTAAAGAGTTCCTTATATTATGGCGATACGAATCTCAAATTCTAAATCTTATTATTTTTCTGCAGAAAATTACTTTTCTTTTTTAATAATAATTTTTAAATTATAAAATAATTTTTTTTTAATTTTCATGTCCAAAATTCGAACTATCAAAGTAATATAAATAGTATATCCAATATAACATTTATATTTTCAAGCCATTTGTAAGAACGATTATCCTTAGAATATAAATTTTAATAACTCAAAAACTACTCGTTTGAATATTGATTTAAATGAGTTAATATTAAAATACAAATTATGTACCAACCTACTTAACAATTTACAATAAAAGAATAGTTTTAATTTGAAAAAAAAGAAGTTTGTATCGACCCTAGATTTTAAAAGATAAAAAAAACCTAAAAAATGAAAATATGTTCCTTAGAATACTCAAACATTTCAAAAATTTGAATTTAAACAGAGTAATTATTAATGAAAAAAATAGAGGTGAGCACGCTTAATGAATCACATGGTGTTTACGTAAACACGCACGGTCGACTGTAAAATATTTAAGCTACAATGTGCGTTGGGCTCACTATATTTTTTTCAAAATTGTAATATTGTATATTTGTATTATTGCGTATTTCATGATATATCACATTTAAATAAATAACAACGTTAGGTCTGAATGTACCCCACCCCCTCCTGATTCTATATTTACATTTAATTAAATTTTTATTTCGTTTAAACAGGGTTTTCAATAAATCGGCGGTGTCACGTGCAGTTTGTATTTATTATTTATTTTATTGTTAATTTAAGATATAAACTGATTGGTTATTACTTTTTAGCCAGTTTTACAATACCGCAACTATTAGCGTATTATTTAGTTTTTACAACTTTTATTCTATTAAATTAGCTGTCCGTGTTCGGCTTCATTAATGAATCTCATTTAATTTTCTGGCCGTATCTGCAGCTATCAGTGTATTTTCTGTATGGTTTCCGGAAGTTGAATTTTGTGACGTATTATAATGGTGTTTGACAGCATTTTACAATATTATAAAAGCAGTTCTACAAGTCAGACACATGGATCGTCTTCCTTAGCCCTGGGTACACGCGTGTGAGTCATATACGAAGTCAGCTGATCATTATACGACTCTTCTTTTCTTTGAATTTCTAATGGTGTTGTTTACAGTGTGATAGAGTTTCTCGTCGAATTCATCTAAGCTTATATTACCGTTGATACCTACTAATACTCCAGTTGGAACTTTGCCATTCAACTTATAATACGTGTACCTATTTCTTTGTACAAATTGATTGAATTTCACGTTTATAAATTATCAATTTTAGTCGCCTCATTGGTCGTACAGACATTTCTATCGGCCACTTCGTTAGGCTCGTTTACTATAGCGTTTACGTGCCTGCAGTATGTATAGGTAATAAACCATTTTCTCGTTAAGAGTAGCTTTTCCTACCCACACTTCAAAAGCTCATAACTTCCCTCGGAGGAATCAATTTTACAATTTCGCAACCCAATTTAAAAACACCGTACAAGCTTAATAACGGATTCGTCAGGGAAAACGAACGAACGCGTTTGATGAATTTTATATGGTCACTAAAAGCTCGCATTGCTAACCCGATACATTTCCGGGTGATCCGATGCGGTCCGATCGTAAATAATTCTATGTATTATGTACTCGACCTGGTCGGATTGAAACGATATTAAACAATTTCCATTATTTCATTAAACATTAATCCGTACTCCTATAAATATTGGATTGGCCTCGAAAATGTCTGTCGGTTAAATAATTTAAAAACGTTTTCTAAGGGAGGGGGGGGGGGAGCGACGACATACCGCAGTCGACGTATACATCGCATACAGAGTGATTATTTTAACCTTTGTTGATAGTTTTTTTTTTTTTTAATTACTATCTTAAGAGGACGCCACACCAGGATGTGTATCACAGTCGTAAGTTATCATTTTAAAATGTGAAATATTTTTAAGAAAATAGTAAAAATGTATTTTCTTTCTTAAAATATCGTTTTGTATAGTGTATTTAGATTATGTAATAAATAAATATTTTCAAAAACATTAAAACTTTTCAAGATAATGAGTGTTTACAGTAAAAGAATTAGCCACTTTTAATATTAATATAGTTCCGACTCGGCCGCATAATGGTATAGCTGACGACCATACTATACTATGTATAATATAATAGACCAAAAAATTAATAACGAGAAAGAAAAAATAATAATATACACGAGTGTGTTTATAAACTTATAATAAACGCGGGACACGCGAATACGACGCACTATAATGGTCTGCTATAATATTATTATTTATTATACGCATACAAAAAAAGAAGAAAAAAACGCCGTGTCCTGGAAGTTTATCTATTTCCACGTCGTGGAAATAACGTGCGACATAATATATAATAATGACTTTGAATGACAGACATAATATTATAATAATAATATAATAATGTGCTCATTATCGTATACATACCTAATGCGTGGTTATATAGTTATAAACTTATAAACATACTGCATTTCATTATAAGCATGTTAGTTTTATTATAATATCTATGTATATTATAGACCTATACGAGTTACATTATTTTATCGTCGAAAAGTCGTTCAAATTATAAAATACAAGATATAAATTATTTAAAATTACGTTATTGGCACTTATAGTTTAGAAATGTATTTATATTTTTTTACATAGTATAAATTATAATTCAACGTACATTATAAAAGCACGTTTTCTTTTTTTCTCATGCAGGTTATAAATTATAAGGCATACACATTTGCGCGCAGGATTGTTTGAAGGTCATATCCCCCAGCACCAACCTTCGATTACAAGATTACAATGTGACCTTGGTCACGACTTTTTCCCATTTATTACGTTTTGTTTTCAACTATGCTTTATTGACAAATAAAATATAATAATATTTAATTGCATTGCTACACCTAAGATAATATAACTTAGTATAATATGTTTCAATCGTATTTGATAATAATATTTGAATTTTATTACGTCTTCTGTGACGTTGAATCAAAGTAACGATAAAGAAACAAAAAAAAAACTAAGAAAAAATTCACGGTCTCCGTCGTTTGACTTCAATTTCTTTTGCTTTTTAATAAGGTCTCCGTAGAACTATATCAAAGTTTAGTGGGTCGTGTAATCTGATTACACACTATAAACCTCGTGTACGGGTGTGATGTAGAAGTGTAGATTAGACGCGTATAGTGTCTGCCGCTTTACCGACTATATTATATTATGCCCAGCGTCGTATTAAAACTTTTTTCCTTTTTGTTTTTAATTTCGTTGTGCAAACAGGTCACAGGAAGCTGTTCACTAATCTCCCCACGCGTGCAAAATTGCATTCGAACGTTAGATTCCGCGGCCGTTTTTTTTCAACTACGTGTACTATAATATCATAGTCATAATTTTTTTTCTTTCGAGTCCATTTTCATTTCATTCCACGGTGATTTCACGCAGCCCTAACCGACCATTCATTGCTCACACGTAAATTTATCGTGCCATGACTTTTGGTCCTGTAATTTTTAATTATAAGTCATGACTTACAAGAAAAAAAAATTATTGGTTCCTCTAACCATTTAGGTTTCCTTGACCATATTTTCAGGTTAATATAGGGACAATATTATATTTGAATAGTTACAGTTACTATTTATATTTAATTGAATATAAATAGTAGGCTTAAACATATTATTGCATGTGTCATTCCAGCTACTAATATACAGTTGGTTCAATTAACATAAGTTGATACTACTATAAAATAATTGTAGAATTAATTATAATGAAGAGTTGGAACTATTACTATTTAATATGGATAAAAGAAATAAGTTCGGGCACAGTACTTTCTTCAATGGGAATGCAGTTTGGGGCGTTTTTCACAAAATATGGTATCAGAAATCCTTTGTCGAAGTTGGTATGCAATTCATAATAAATTTATAAACTCATATGCAATAGCACTGATGAACCCAATATTATTACTAAACGTGACATAGGACTGTCATCCCTTATTTTTTCATTTACGTACCGAAACACGATACATATTATTAATAAATTAAATTTGTGATTACTGCAAAAAAAAAAAAAAATACCAACAGAAACAATTTACCGTCGGCACATTATTAACAATTTTTAGTTAGAGTCTAGACAACAGTATAGACAACATTGTATTTTTGACATAAATATTATATTATAAACTGAACGTGTCATATCAGTGGAGTAGCCTCACTTAAATCCAAACAATAAATTATATTTTATCTTCACATTAAATCATGCTCTTAAAGAAAATTATCTATTGTTATTGTAGTATATTATTATTTAAAAATGAAAAAGAGGTAGGCACAACATTTTGTCTTTAACCGAATTACGATTGTTATTTGTTTAAATAGATATTTTACAAAGATATTATACAAATATGATTACTTTATAAATGTCCACTGTTAATTCATCAAAACTTGACGGTGATTTTTATTTTTAAGAATATATAAACAAAAATAAACCACCTACTGAGTATCTGAGTACGTTCATTAGTTTTTTTTTTTTTATCTTAAAAATTTCATAAAACCTTCGCTGTAAAAAAATAAAACGCTGATAATAGTTATATGGGGACGTTTTTCTTTTACATTATTTTAATAAAGTTGTTTATAAAACAAAAATTTAAAAAAAATATATATATATTATATTTTATCGCTGTACATCTTATTTATGTTCTTAAAACTTATACTGGTATAAAGTATTTTATATTATATTTAACATATTACTTAGTTGTTCCTTGAACAGATAACATGTATGATAGCTTACAGGTATATACCTAGGTACAAACAAGTATGCATTATTCATATTGTGTTTTTTAGTCTAAGTTTCTAGCCATCATAATGTTTGAATTTAAAATATGATATGGTTAAAAAAACTTAAAAATTACGTACTGGATTTTACGAGTCAAAACGATTAAAAACAAATTTTCAGGATTTTTAAAGTTTTACTATTTAGCAAATTAATTAGCGTTGTGTGATTTAACATTAACATTATTAGTTATAATTATTTTTCCCCAACTATTATTTGTTAAAAAATTAAATAGTTCCCAACCACTGAACACCATTCAAGCGCGGAAGAGGAAAACGGTAAGGGAAAATAAATCGTTAAAATATAATATTATCTTGTTTATGGTCATTCGATATTGATATTTAAGTGTATATGTATTATTATATATAGCATGACTTGGTCATAAATTGAACATTTTTATATTATACTTTGTATGTATTTACTGATAATAAAAATAATATAATGGCATATAGCATATAGCATAAGTAGCATATAGCTACCGAGTGGCCAGCTTTTCAACAATTTTTCCATCGAGACGACAGTATTCATTATTGAATGTTATATATATTATTAACTTAGTCGTGTGTCTAACTTTGAAGTATTATAGCGATCGTTTTAGCAGGGGTCTTTAACAGAAATTAATATCCAAGTCGTGTTATACACTATCAAAGGTGGACAATAAGTTAGCGAAAACAAATTATAACACAATTTAGTTAAGTTATTAACTTAATTTAACGTATTTATTAACGTTTGGAATATCAAGTATCGGTTACCAATGTCACCAAATAATAAACCCATCACATAAAGAAGTTAAAAAAGTTAATAAAATATAGCTAAAAATATTAATTTAATTTGGTTAAAAAAATTTATTAAATTTAAGGTATTTTTTTTAAATTCCAACCTGAGTGTTAGCCACGACTTTATCTATTATAACACTGCAATAACGTATACATCCGTGGTTTTGTGTGTAACCATGTCCGCAGTTACATATAATATATAAGATTTTAATTTCTACTTTTGATCAACAACGTATAGTTTAATCCACTCTCAAAGGTACAGTTCGCATGTTAAAATAAAACCTTGTTGTACCTATAGTTGTAGTGATATGTTTTCTAAAAACTTCATTACGAAAGAATCTGGTGAGTAATTTTTTTTTATGTTTTATAGCGGGTAGTTAAACAATATGATTTAATGAGACAATGGCAGAAGTTTTGAGTTTTGGTGCTGAAAATTGCTTGATTAATAAGTTAGAGTACTCGGTATAAGTTTTACAACGTTCTTAATTTTAGAGTCGAAAAGTTTATAACTTAACGTACCTGCAGCTATTAAAACGTCATCATTTTCCGGTTGTATAATAATAACACTATAATAATTTAAGTTAGCTATCTAGGTATGTATAATAAGTAATTGGGTACTATACGTGTTAAAAATAATTTTACTTGAAGGAAAACTGTTTTGGAGAAATATTTGTAACCGTCGATTATATTAATTCGTAATTTCTTCACTCGAACACGAAGCAATGCATTGATGACATAAAAAATTAATTAGAAATGGCCCGAGTATCGTTTAAAAAAATCGCACTAATCAGGGTTTTATAGTTCAATAAACAGCATTGTTTGCAGCATATTTACCTATACTATAAATTATACTGTATAGCATATTGTGATTATTTATTATAATGCTTTCGATTTAAGCTTTTTCGTTAATTAATCTGGTCGTATTGTTCAGTTCTATATAATAAAACATCAGTGGGCGGGCATTTGCTAGAGGGAGGGAGTCCCTCGGGGGACTTGGCTTTCCCAATCATAAAAATTATCATTCAAAACTCACACTACTCCACTTATTAGGACGATATTAAAATATGATGAGCACTTGTCATATTATATTTTTTATTTTTCATAAAATACACGAATGGAAAATGTATTTTCAAGCCGGTTAATCATTTTAGCATAGGGTTTGTTTTATTAATGTATAAAGGTTAATAATAAAAACAGACTCGGGGCATCAGTTCCTTGCAAATAATAATTTTAACCAAGTTCCGCTATTGCGGAGGGCTAGTTGTTTATTATATAATGCTCACGAGTTTTAGACAAATATATATAACTGCTATAACCGCGGTATATATCATTGAAAATACAGTTTTCGTCGTCTCCTAAACAGCAGCAGCAGCAGCTCGGGGTATGTTTTTTTTTCAGAGAACCGAAAGCGTATAATGTTTTTACTGCTGCGGCGGCCTTATATATATATTTATGCGCTCCGGACGCGGCCGTCACGGCTTCAGATGTTATATATTATATTATTTTCCGTTTAAATCGTATTATTATTCCGTTTCGCGTCCGGCCGTACAGTATACGCGTTATTGTCAGAAAATATTGCGTTCCGGCGGCGACTTTTGAGTTTTAATTTCGCGAGCGAGCGCGTGCAGAATTGTCGACACCAACCGTAATTTTAACTAGGTATACTCGACGATAAAACAAAGATAGGTAATACGCAAGTTGGTAGAGTATAATATACAAGGTGTAACAGAATAACTTTAATCACTTTAACAAATTAAATAACTTTTGTTCTAACCAATATTGAAATTATTTTTTAAAAAAAGCTTGCGTTACAAGTACAGCATACAATTTTTTATTAATTTTTTCGATAGGTAAAAATGAAAAAATGAAAATAAAAAATGTTTTCTTGAATTATACATTTTTTAAATTTACATATTTTAGAAATTTAAATTTTATTACATTTTTTTTGCTACATTTCAAAATAGCCAATTGGTAAATGTAATTTTTAGAAAAACGTTGGAGCTAAAAATGTTTATTTAAAACACGTAAGTTAGCTTACCTTGCTAATTTATTAATTTTTTTTATTTGAATTAATTAATTTGAAATGAAATAATTTTTTTCAAAATATTCTTTTTGAAAATTTTCAGTCTCTAGTAAATCAAATTATTAATTATCTATATTACAATTTTCATTATTTTTGTCATACGTTTAACTATAGTATCAATTTTTTATTTTTCATTTGTCAGGTATTTCTATTACACCTTGTATTACGCAGGGTGATTCATTTATCACAAATCCCGGATAATATCTTAGTAAATACAATATAAGAACGTTTCAACTTACTACTACTTTACATTTTAAAACATAGTGTTAACCAAATTAATAGGTTAAGCGTAGGTAGTTAGTTATAAATTGTTATTTAAATTATTAAAAAATGTCCTCCCTTCTAAATTTCCAAATACAAGTAAAATTTTCGAATCCTCTATATTTTGCATCAAAATCGGTATCATCATTACACACGAATCACCATCTTGAAATTAGCGTCGTCAGTTTGATTATTATTTTATTACAATATGTGCTAGACAATAGTATAATTAAACGTTTCAGTTTCAATGTTTTGCCATTGTCTCTACCGTGTATGTATCGCACGGAAAACTGATGGTAGTAAAAGTATAAATGCCGCAATTGTATGTGGTCACGTTTATGTGTGTATATATAGTATATAATATTTCATATTAATTTACCGAAAGGGCGCGAGAAATGCAAATTAGTTACCGAATTAATTACCACCACGACGGTAGCGACGTGTCGTTGTGATCCGAATAACAATAAGCGACGACCGTCGCCGCCACCGCATCACACGATCGTATCGTATTATAAGTACTGAAATTTAAATTTTAAAATACTATTTCACGTTTTGTCATGATAGCCGATAGGTGTATAATATATATATGTACCGCAAGCGAAAGAAATAGGCCCTGTGAGAGATAAGAGGACGAAAATAAAGGGCGCCCGCCGCCCAATGCTCATGACAGTGTGTGCATTCGAGAGCTGACTGAGCTTTTGGGGTTAAATGCTAGGGGGGCGAGAGGGATGGAGATAATGTTGTGAGGCCACGGACCCCTAGCTGTTGTTTCGTGACAAAATAATATAAAACATTATGAAGAAACATCAATAAAATGGTTCGAAAACAAATGGACAAAATGGTCATGTATGGGCGTGGTTTTTCGAGACTGCCGTCAAGTCGTATTATACGCGCGGCTGTCGGCTTGTTATATTATTATTGTGATTGTGTACGCTATATTATGTGTATTTGTGTGTGTGTGTTCGCTTTGTATTTTATAGTATTATTGTACTTCCTTCACCGGTGGCACCCTGCACTGCATCATTACCCGCCTTCCTGTAGTCCAACACGTATCGCCCGACACGAATAATATTAATATTACTACATATTATATTATATCCGAAACGGCGATGGAATCGATCGGGTGTACGGTATAATAATAATAAAATAAACTTACGCTTAATGGTGTCTCAGTGGGCCAAGATAGAAGAAAAAAAACGTTGTATTTATTTATATTTTTTACTCTATGATTTACGACGACGGTAAACAATAAGTATACCTACCTATAGAAAATAATAATAATAACGCCGAACGATGATATAATATATTATGCCGCAGTGGCAATACATTGGCGACTCTTTCAATAGTAACAACCCTCATTATCTCGAAAAGTATTGCACAACGTTTTAGAAAATATTATATTCTTTTAAAAAATGTAGTCATTAAAAACAACATTTTTGAAAAAAATTATTTCTCATTTATTTTTATCGTTATTATTTGTTGACGTTTTTGAATGACAGCATACATATTTTACTACTCATTCTGAATCATGAGTTTCGATAGGTTATGTATAAATCGAATTTTTGCGATAGTTGTTAATTACCTGTACCTACTTACATATTATATGTTATAATGGTAGGCATTTAAAGTTTTGATGAGCCTGCAAGTAGTGGAAATACATGTTACGAAATACCCTTGTGGCTTTCCACTTGACTTATAAAAACTTTAAATACTTATAACAGTTAAAACTAATTAATGACTTGTTAGAAATGCTTTCAACATTTTCGGACAACGACCCAGCTTAGGAACGTGAATTAAAAAATGTATGTCGATTGCTGGTTCAAAAATGTGAACAATTGTAATTGATAAAAATAATTTTGTTTTCTTGCCAAACAAAATCATGTAAAAATATCAATATACTTTTCAAGATAATGAGTGTGTTTGTTATTAAAATAATTATTCCATGTACTATATTGAAAACGAAAACTAACAGGAGTACTACTAGACCAAACGGTAGTTTTATTTTATATTTTCCTCATCGTGGGTTACGTTTGTTAGTTTTTCGCTTTTTTATTGACGCTGCCGTCGTCACCCCTGACAGCCATCGTGGTTTCGTGTAAGACCAATATTCTATTGTAAACTCGTTGTTATTATATTTTTTTTTCCAAAAAAAAAGTACAAGACGTTATAATTAATTGAACTTGCCGTGACGACGAAATGCGCGTCGGATATTATACGTCTAATAACAATAATAATAATAGTCTACACTATATTATGCCTATATTATTGTTGTATTCTTAGCGCAGTTGTAGGTTATTGCTTATAATGTGTATACATCGCCAAATTACGAATAAAATGGGCCACGAATAGAAATTATTGAGCGCGGGCTTCACAAAAGTGCCATCGCCGAATCGTTTGATATGGTTATGATTACATCGATCATAGGTACATAGGTACATCGCAACACGACTGAAAAGGTAAGCTCGGCATTGTTTGGTTTCAGAAACAATAAAATCCAGTAGTTACAGATATAAATTTTTTAATTAAATCACACAAACATTCAACGAATTAAAATGTTCACGGGACAAATAATTGTAAATACATTTTTTGTTTAAGCATTTTCTGTTTTAATATACCTATATTGCATATTATTATTGTTCATGTTTAACCATAAACTATAATATTAATACTTGAGTTATAAAAATGTGCATCTTATGTTAACATATTTGTAATAAATAGGATATAATATTATGTTTACTCTGCAGTTTACATTCGAACAAGTCTTTTTGGCAGAGTTTTAAAAAACTGTATACACCCTATCTGAATAATAAGTCCATGATTTAAAAAAGGACAAGTGTGTGAACTCTTAAGTAAACGGAATATATTATTATTATAACTAATAATAATAAGTATCAAAGGATTATGTTTTACCCATAGAGTGGTATTGGGGCCAGTCAGGTGTAAAAACGGATAATAAAATACAAACTCGTGGACGAGCCGAAATATTTGATTTCAATAAAATGAAAAAAAAAAAATTGAATGATATAATAAATATACAACACAAGAACAACGTGGCCAACAAAAACAGCTTCGTGAGCCAAAAAAAAAGGGTAAGCTTATAATAACGATATCATTGGTATTAAATCACTATTACACACGAGTATATATTATATAATAATATTTTACATTAAACAGGCATTTATTCACAAAAATGAATCGTAGGAAAGGACGTATAAAATATAAATCAGAACAAATTTATAAATTAAAAATTATAATATTTATTAACATTATATTCTTAGACAATTTTGGGGAGATGTCAACCACCAAACCCCACTGTTTATGTGCCTGTAGATATTTTATATTAAGTTATAACTTATAGGTAATTTTAGGAATAGATTACACATCATACAATTAATAATTAAAATTATATGAATTTATAACGGTAAATAACTATGGGGTTTTTTTTTTTAATACAAATACAATATTATGTTATTTTATACTATACAGTTTGTCTCAAAAGTCCCGTATGACCCTTAGTATCTCCGTGGGAAATCAATATATTTAAATGTAGTTTTTTTTACAGTAATGAGTTTGGAAATTCTGATTGAATATTATAAGATTCGATTTTTTTTTTCAAAAATTAAGTGACAAAGTTTATTAAATTTCCAAGATAACCATTTTGTTGATCATACTTTTTAAAACAGTTGTAAAAAAAAAAAAATATTAAAATTGAATGAAAACCGACCAAGTTAGAGCTAGTTATTATTTTGAATTTCTTCAAATCGTAAGAAACTATCTGCGTTCCTATTTTTATTAAATCGTGCGAATAGTATTTTGCTAATGCCGTATGCATATGTAATATAACTATTATTTTTAGAAATTCAAAATATTAAGTAGCTCTATCTTGGTCAATTTTCATTAAATTTTAATAATTTTTTTTTAGAACTGTTTAAAAAGATATGATCAACCAAACGGTTGTCTTGGATATGTAAAAACTTAATTGCGTAAAAAAATGTTCGGCGATTTTAGAATTTTTGAAAAATTTTTTAGATTTCCAAACTCATAACTGTAAAATAAACTGCATTTATATTGATTTCCAGGAGATACTAATAATGGTTAATGGTGATACGAGACTTTTGGGGCATACTGTAAAGTATATATATATTTACAGATTCTGAGCGGAGCGATGAATGTATTGATTTAATAATGATGTGTGTTTTTTTATTTTTATTTTTATTTTTTTTTGTGTCTGTCATCACCTTTTACGACAGTAAAAATGCTTCAATTTTCTTCAATAGTACCTTTTCTGATAGGAAAGTGAATCTAGTTGGTACTTTGGGGGGTTAAAAGTGAAAATTTTCCAGTAGTTTTCAAAAGCACCGTGAAAAACAAATGAACAATTAAGGAAAAAACGGGAATTTTTACGGAAAACCAATTTTCGACAAAATCGATTTTGGTATAACTTTAAAAGAAATGACCGTAGGGACATGAAATTTTGACCGAATGTTTATATAAGCATTTTCTACACACCCTAGAATTTTCAAAATATTCTGACTTATATTGAGCTTTTAACAGTTTCCAATTTTTTTAGTTTTTTTTTCTATAAATGTCAATAACATTTTATTTGTTGGGTAAAAAATCTTGAAAATTTAATAGTAGGCTTCTTATATATAGTTTCAAAGGCAGATGAAAATTATTAAAAATCCGTAGTCACAATTTTTTTTTATAGGTTATCATTGTTCAAATTTTGACAAAATACGTAAAAATGACGAAAATGTGCAATTTATTTTGAGTTGGAAATTCATAAAAAATTTTCTTTTTAAATCTAAGATTTGAAAATGTAATACAAGATTACTCATAAGTTTGCCTAATTTTATCAATAAAAAAAAGTTTATAAGCAAGTCATAGTAAATTTTTATAAGCATTTTAAGTTCAAATTTGTACAAGATTCGATATTTTCTCGATTTCTCACGTAGTGATTTTCTTATTTTGTTGCAATTCAAAAACAAATAACTGTAGATGCATGAAAATTTCACTGAATGTGTACCGATATTAGCATTTTCTATACACCATCTAATTTTGAATATATTTTGACTGTTTTTTAGCTTTTTACGGACCATTTCAATTTTCCTAAAATAACAATGTCAATGTAATTTAAAATATCCTAGACTGACATACCGTCTCCGCTCAGAATCGTTTTTCGTATAAAATGGTATTATATCATTGAATTCAAATTTAATACCATCCATTGTTCAGTGATCTACTTGTAACCTACTGTACAGCAGAGCGACATCCACCCCTTTTTATCTATTTAAAACTCGACGTCCAACGCCATTGGCAGCATCAACTGTATAAAGGTTCACATTGTACCTTAATATTATACTAATAATACATTAATAGTGTTATACAGATTACAATAGTCACAAAAGATTAATTAAATTGTTTTAGTTATAAAGATAATTGTGTTTTTAAGTTGGCTGAATGAAGGGCTTCTGAGGGAATGTTTGGAACTACTATATAGAATAGTAGGTATCTAATCATGTTAATATTATTAACATACATTTATTAAAAACAGAAATGGACAAAATTTATTTTTAAAAACCAGGAAACACCCGCTTCTTTTTTAATTTTAATTTATTAAATTATATATAATTATGTTTTTATGCATATTATATTATTCAATAATGACGCTTTTGATGCTTTATACTCTTATGTCCTTTACAGTTTAACCATAATACCTATATGGATTTATAACCATTAAGTTTATAGTTATTAATCTATATAATGTGGATTCCAGACGAAAAATGCATTTCCGGTACCCGAGTATGAGGACAAAACAAAGAAACTATAGAATTTACAACGATTGAGCATGCCTTGAACACAGCTATTGTAAACGCGCGTATAATGTTATGGCAACCTTTCCATGATTTATTTAAATCGCAATCGCTCCTCGAAAATACTTTTTTTCGCATTAATTCAGAATAACCTTCTCATGCTTACAATCATAATGTCATTTTATACATGTCTGGGTAGTTGTGTATATGTAGGACGTAGGTAAGCACTGACGTTATTGTGACCTTTCTATGTTTAAAAGTCGAAAACCCTCACACACATCCGGTAAACTATGAAATAAAAAAAATGTTATCGATTTTTTTCTTTCAAACTATATTATAATATATTATTATCCAAAAAATTCCTATTAAACGTGACAATTTCTTATTCTGTTTCTCGATTTGTCCATCAATCGTTGAGATATATATATATATGTAGATAATTATGGTTAAAAGTGATTCCTGCAGTTCTATATAACTGTGATGTGTTTTTTCAGAAACGATAATAAATATCAATTTTATTTATATTATTCTCACGTAATTATGTAATATTATGACATCAATGATTTATGGTATAGGTATTATTGTCATAAATATTTAAAAAAAATAGTTGAATAAAACAGAAGGAAATTCAAGAGTTCTTCGCGCAATGCCTTTCTCGAGTTTTCAAAGTTAAACCATATTCAGCACAACACAGCAGGTGACTGTTATCAATCAATGTTCAATATACATTATAATAATAATATAATGGATTTTTCCGTTAAAGAAAAAAAAACACAACGCACTTAAGGAAAAAAAATTATAACATCAATTCTATTATACGGTGGAAGCGTACTAGGGTCGTAAATTTGATGTAAGTAATTACTAATTTGTATCACAAAAATGTACTAATATTTCAAATAATATTTTTATAGCTATCAAGTATATCGTAGTTTTATTATTTAGTCGAATACTACTTACAAATATTTTTTAAGGAAAAGAAAACTAAAAACGCTTATTCGTTGTCTAACTACAAGTTATATAGTAATTAGTAGATAAATTTAAAATGAAATTTACCATTATTTTGAAATCAAAATTATTTATACGTTGTATACACCTTTTTTTATTATAATATTATAGTTTCTAAATTGTAACCAAAATATAAAATAATTTAATAACATGTGATCAACAACTATACAGAGTGATTCACCGATCATGATAAGCAATTTTTTTTTTATAGTGTATTTATTAAATACCTATGTCATTTTAAGGACTATTGAGTATACCTAATTAAGCCCACATTTTCAAAAACATAGGTTCTTTATGCCAGTTAAGAAGTGTATCCGGTACAAACTTCTTTTTTTTAAATTGAGATCTACCCTTTTTTTTATTGTAATTAGCAGATGACATTTTAAAATTGTTGATGTATAGGTATAAATCAAAATTAGTAGTTCTTAATTATAAAACTAAATATGGTGATATAATTATAGCAGTCCATAATAATCGATTTAAAGATACCTATGTGTACTAAAGTAATTTTAAATTCATAATAATTTATATTAATACATTTATAATTTGTAAATATTGTCCGTGTTTAAGACTAAAAAAGGTACTAGACTAAATATTGCATAGGTACCTATGTTTTATATTAGATGTAAAACTATTATTAAGGAATTATTATTTGTTATTACAAAATGTTTTATTGATAACTTAGAAATTTGTAAATTCAATTTTTATTTAGATATTGCATTTACATTATCAATAAATGCATGTAGATAATAGATTGAAAAAAGAAATTGTTTCTTATTTTAAAAAGTAGGTAGGTATGCCACTGGATACTCTAATGGATGGTCCTCAAACCTGTGTACAAAAATATAAGTGTATAAAATGATGGTATTAACGATAGTAAAAAATTCAAAAAATAAGAACTTGAATAAATGGTTATTAAAGAATAAAAAGGGAGTGATCGTGGTCGAAGAATTACTCTACATTGACTACGGAACTGTGATCTCGAGTAAGTTATAATTTATGCCACACAATGATACTATAATACATAATACTATAGTGTATAACGCACACACACGTGTATTTTAATATTTGTAAACTAAAATGAATAGGTAAATCGTTGAAATTAATTACATAAACTGTAATAATGTACAATATTAGTTTTGATTGGAAAATTAATTTAATTCAAAACCGGACACTATTATTATATTTAAATCGTTACCTATCTTATGATGAAATGAATTTTTATTTTTATAAATATTTACCATCTCGATCATAAAGTAAAAGTAAGAATACGTTCCCTTACATCCGTCGATTCGTTAAAAAAATAATAGGTTTGTACTTACCTATATAATGGACATTATACACAATGTCGTTAGAAAAGTATTTATAAAATAATTATATTTATGATAATTTTACGTTTTTGTATATAATTATTATTCCAAGCGGGCGTATATAACGCAGTCAAGTGATTTTTTAATTTTTAAGATTCATTTTTGAAGCGTTTGACCGCGGAGAAGAATAAAACGAGCACGTGTATGCAGTACCTACCTATACAAAACAATAATAATATTACATTCGAAACGTGTATACTCTGAGGGAAAAGGGAATATTAATTTTCAAAAAATAAAACAAAATAATATTATATTATATTATATTGTATTATTGAGCATACTTTAATTCCTATAAAACAATATAAAAATAAATTCAATGTTCTAAAGTTTTTAGAAGTATTATACTATAAAATAAGCACATATTTATTATTCACAGTGTACTCAAATACAATTATTATTTCAAATTATAACTATAATATATATATATATATATAAATCTCTATAATAATGATTTTAAACGATTTTAGTAATTATATAAATGTGCGCAATGACAATATTATTATTTATTAAGTATAATAACAATGTAAAGTGCTTTTATAGCGGGCCGTTGCTTTAAAAAAAATGTTTAAGGTATCGATCAACAGTTGATCTATAATCTCTCAGGTCAACATTTTATTATTAATACTCATTAAAAATATAATGATTTAACTTAGCCGCCCGGGATCTACGTGTTAGTTGTAAATATAATTGGTGTAAGTGAAATTCAATGTTGGTACAATGGTACCACTCTCGTACGCGCATGCGAATGTTTATAAATTGATAATAGTATAAAATCTACCATACGAATTTTATTATTTTACTTATTGTTTTAAAAAAATTAAAGTTAGTTAACCTTGTCTGATTATTGATTTAGTCATCAAGTGATCCTGTTTTTCTTCTGGTTTGATAATATGTTTTTATCATGCTAGAATTTTTATGTTTTTAGTGTTATTTTATACAAAATGAGATTAAATATATACGTGTATTATAATATTATAGTTATGGGTCCGGATGTCCCATACGGAGTTGTATCGGGTTGTTTTTCGCTTCAATTATAAGATAACGACGAAGTTACCGTTTTGGAAAAAAAAGGATAATAATTATTTTACTTTCACGAGGGGCGTATGTTATAACAACAATGCTATCATTTCCGTTTCCGTGTTTTTAACAGGGCACAACTGTAGGGTATAACTGTAATACAATATATTTTGTGATCTACCCTATTGCCTATCAAATTCAACCAATCAATAAAATTATACTTTTCTGCAGAGTATATACAATACTGCGCTGAAGTACATATTTTTTTATTTTTAAGGATTTTATGGAACAATAAAATAGAGTTTCTACAAAGTGAAAAAAATATGTATGTCTTTATTATATGGTGCATTGTTTTTATTATAATAGCAAACAATTAGCTTAGTTTTTTTTTCAAATGTTGACCATTTTTAATAGATTATGGCAGTGCTTACTTTTCTAATTTATTTACCTAATCAATTATATTACCTATTAACTATGCGTAAATATTTAAAGTGAAGATTATCCATAAACAGTTTTAATTAAAACAATATTGGAATGGATACTTATTAATATTTTTTGTGTGTGATATATATACGTAATGCACAATAAAATGTATTAAAAATAAATTAAATCATTTTTTTTTTTTACTTCATCAAATTTAAGATTTAATAGATTATAAAAAAAAAACAAATTAAAAGATGATTTAAAAAAAATATATTATTTATAGCTTTAGTAAATTAAAATTATTTTAATTATTTATATAGAAGATATTATTGAGTTTAACTGAAAGCATAATGCAGTGTGATATTATGTACTACAGTATTCGGAATATGTGTTGATCATGCTATATATTTTATAATTAATATTATTCTATTAATTATTATGTTATTCTAAATTTATGTAATGCAGGTAATATTTCCTATAATATACAATGAGTAGGTAACACAAAGAACTGATAAATTAATTAACTTTTGTTTTAATAAATATTTAAAAAAAATTTTATGTTTAATTTATAAACACTTGACTTACAAGAACAGTATAAAATTTTTATTTTTTAATTCTTAAAAATGAAAATAAAACATTTAAAATCGTATTACATTTTTTTTGGAAAAATTCAAAATACCAAATTAGTAAGTCTAATTTTAAGAATGTTGAGGATGAAAACGTTAATTTAAATCAAGTAGTTCATTTTCAAAAAATGTTATAGCTACAGAAAAATATCACATAAATATACAATATAATATATCAAATTCTCATTGAACAATCTATATTTATTATTAGTATAGAGTATGACATTTGAAATAAACTGTAAATGTAAAACAAGAAGAAAACAGTAGTTTCACCATTTCAATGAGTTAAAAAATTGTGGGTGATGTAAAATGTATTACCTATCATAAACTTAGGTGTACCTATCTATATGAAACAACATGGACCATGGACCTTACATTTTCGAAAAAAATTCAATACTTTTAACAACAGCCGGGTGATCGCTTATTTTAATAGGATTATTATTTATTTGTAATATTTTTATATCAATTATGTTGACTCAATTAATTAAATAAAAGTAAAAAAAAAAAAAAACATCCGCATCATATTAATATGTTCACGTTATATCCATCGTATTAATGTATTACTATTATAACAATATAATACCTATACTATTAAAACCTTTAAAAGTTCCCGTTGGTCATTTTATTTAAAAAATAATATTTCAGCCAAGACTCGTTGAAATATTAAAAAGTAGGTAACGGACCGTGTATTGCACTAGCAATACGATATAATATAAGAACGCGCTTATTTGAACTTTGGCCACTTTGAACGGTAGTTGACAGGTCACCGAAAACTACCACGCCTATGGGATATTTATCATTGGACTTTCTCCCTTGTGTACGTACTGCAGGCTTGGGTTGTATAATAATAATTTATACGTTTGTATATATGTATAAAAGTTAAGTAAGGTCTCGAGTTCACAGGAGGTCGTGTTTTCTGTGTTACTTTGTTTTTTTGAAGCTTTTATTCCCCTCTCAGTTTTTGACGATAATTTGGAACAAATACTATAGCTATCAATTTAAATTCTGAGTGGAGCGATAAATGTATTGATTTTACAATGGTCAATTATGTGTGTGTGTGTGTGTGTGTGTGTGTGTGTGTGTGTGTTTTTTTTATTGGTGTCTGTGTACATAATAAATTGTCGTACCAATGCTTAGATTTTCAACTTCAGTATCTTGTTCGACGAGAAAATGAATCTATTTGGTGCAGCGGAACTCAAATTTTAAAATTCCCAGTAGTTATCAAAAGGTAAAATTAAAAAAAAACGGGAATTTTTAGACCAAATCAATTTTATTTATTTTTTGTAACTACTTATCATTTTATATACATCATAATACTCTCAGAATATTTTGATTTGCTTTGAGCTGTTTACGGACATTTTCAGTTTCCAATTTCTTTAGTTTTTTTTTCTATAAATGTCAATACAATTTTATTCGTTGGGTTGAATGTTACAATAGAAGATGAAAAATATTAAAAATATTTTTCACATTTTTTTTTTATAAGTATTTGAAGTTCAAATTTTGACAAAGTTAATCAAAATTAAAAAATTATTTTGTATTTAAAAATGTATTAAATGTTCAACTTTTATAGCTAAGGATTGAAAATTTAAAACAAGGTTCATTGAAAATTTAGGTGAATAACTTACTTAGTATAATATCAGAAGCTGACTGACCGTCTTCGCTCAAAATTGTTTTTCGTATACAATGATATTATATCATTGAATTAAAATTTAACGTTAGGTTAAAAATACAGTGATCTACTGTACAGTAGAGCGACACCCATTTTTTTATTGTCGTGTTCCACGGAGATATAAAAATTATATGTTTTTTTCTCTTATTTTATCAAACATAAATAATAAAATTAATAATCGACCCAATGTAAATTATTATGATTAAAAAATTACTTTTATCTATATAATAATAGTAAGTGCCTATAAGTCTTATTTTGTGCACAATATCGTTTAAAACGTATGAATAATTAATCGTTTTATGTAATTATAGTGAAATGTAAATATATCATAGAAATTTAAACGGAATATTTTGAAGAAAAATCAAATACGGCGCGTAACCAACCAAAATAAAATTACTCGACAAAATGTATGGTATATTTATATGTTTAATACACTGTTATTTGAACCGCGGTCATTGTTTGAAAATCGAAATTCGATACCATAATCTTAATGTATAATAAAATAAAGTTATGTTCTAACCAGTGACCATGTTATATTATGTAGAAATAGTTAGGTTTTTTCAAATCAACCAATGTTGTAAAAGCACGTCCTGCAGTCAGTATGTTGGTCTAAAAAACTTAGGTTGACCTAAAGGTAGTTAAAATCTATGAGGATTAATTAAATAGTTTTTAATTAGTAGATTACAATAAATATAAACATTCATTGAATTTATGATTGTATTATAGGTTATGAATAAATAAAAAATATATTTAAGCAAAATTAATCATGGACAATAATTGCATTTTAAATACTGGAGTAAGACTACTTCATTAATGTTTTTATAGTCAATTTATTTAATTTTACTTCTATAATACATATTTGTTACAATTTGTCCATACCAATTTATTAGTAATTAGTATTGTCAGATTTAATACATTTTTATTTGTTGACATTTAAAAACGTTTTATAATATGCATATAATAGTATGTAATCTTTATACATTTTTATTATAACATTATATCCAACAAAGTTGTTTTTGCACTAAACTAGCCAGCAGTGCAGCTAAATAGCCATGATAAGCACGACATAAAATAAAAATTTTCCTGCAGACATCTTTATTATTATTTTCATTTTTTTATAACAAAACCACTGACTGTTGTCGACGCTCGGGAATATACAGGTTGATTTTTTTTTTTAACTAGAACTCTCATTATTTTTTGAAAGTACTTACATTTTTGAAAATATTTTCTAACAACATTTGAAGTTAATACAAAAGTACATAAAAAATAATTTTGTTACAGCATATTTTATTCATTTTAGTTTAATAAACAAAAAAACAAAATATTTCATCTATGAATTTTGATACACTGTAATCAAGTATCAAACAAGTACCTAGTTAATTAGTTATAAGTACGTATTAAAAGTTTTGATGAGTTGTGTACTTGTGTTAGATTGGAGTGGCACAGGGCCACAGAGGCAACCCGTAAAATGTTGGTCTACTACTCAGTTTCATATAAACTTTAAATACTTATGAGTAATAACTATGAGCTACACGTTCAACATTCTGTTTTGTAATAAGTAAGAAACCTAAAAATTATACTTTATTTTCAAAAATGTTATGTTTTACATATCTACTGAATATTACATTCAGCTCATTTCTAACGATTAGGTATTAAAGGTGAGCAATTTTTATTTTATTCAGTCATAATATAGTTAATAATTGTAGTATAATAATATGTGTAAATTGTAATAACCCTAGATACCCTATATATTGTACTTACCTACCTACTATTATGCATTTACGAATTTGTATATTGTATTATATATATCTACACTCGTATAATATTATAGCACGCGTTCTCTAGAGGGTCGAAAGGTGAATGCACAGAGGGCAATTCGCGTTTATTTTTTTATACGTGTGGCCAATATATAGGTACCATATATGATATATACGCACGAATATTATATGCATACGCAAAAGGTACCTTCTATTGTAAACGTATAATATTATAATATTAAATGCCAACTATATAATATAAACGTATACAACTAGCCAACTGCCATTAAAATGTAATGATATACGAGTTATTGTTCACACGGTACCTATATATAGGTAGGCGCTGCGTATTATCACGTGTCTCGTACGGGGAGCGGATCATACCAACCGTGCTAATTTAATTGATATCGCACACGACAACGTAAAAAGTGATAATTTCCATTCGATAACATATTAATTAATAATTATAATATTATAATATAGAAGGGAGAACAAAATCGGTGGAGATTTTCAATCATAATCGATGTAAATTACTAGTTTAAAGTTAAAATTTATAACAACCAACTTTATGTATAATATATTTTGGACAGTGAGGGGGGGGGGGTTAACTCGTCCATTATATTATATAAATGTATAGAATAATGTAATAATTAGGGCATGGAGTTTTAGGTAAATACATTATTTATTTTCGAATGAAGTTTTGTAATTCTGATTAAAAATTATCATGTGAAATAAACCCTGAATAAAATAAAACATAGGTAGGTACGTATTAATTTTTACCTATTTTTGCATACTTTGAACTTTGAAGTTAATGCATATTATTAAATATTTTATTAATGCTATACATATATTGTTTCGTTAAATATTTGGTTTTTTTTATTAACTTATTTATAGACAAGGTATTGACAGTAACCATTATTGTGTGAGAACTATCTTCAATCTGGTATTTACCTTATCGTAATTTCAATGCTAAAAATCAATATTTAATTAAAACTTTTTTGCTAAATATTTAATGTTTTTAATAGATATTTTGCAAAAATGACAACATAAATGTTTACATTTTTACTTTTTTATTACACGAAAATCCGCAACCTAGTAACAATATATATATATATATATATATATTATATATGTTATTATATTGCTGTTCGAGAGTTTCGAACGTAGTCACAAAACGAAATATGAACTTGACCCATCGTCCAAATTGTGCTTTATTAAACTGACATAATAATATAATGTAACGAGCGTCCGTAAAATCTCTAATGTGATCATTTATGTATCCTTTATTATTATGCCACTGTGTATATTATATTAAATTATTATACCGAGCGCAGATATTGCGTATTATGAGTACCCATCTATATATATTACATACGCACGTGTTGTCTCCATCTTATAAGCGAACAACCACGTACCATAAACTCCAACATACCACATATCATTTTGTGTTCAGTAGCATCTACTTTGTGTCGTGTTATTTTTAATATAATAGTTGAATTGATTTAATATCAAATATTTAATCGTAAAAATATATAATTTCGAAGGTTCTGTTAATGAATGGTCCCCTCTTCATGTGATTCATGTTTTTGTATATGTTTCAACATATATAATCTATAACTAGGTATTAACTTTTGTAGGTTTCTTTCGATGTTTCAATTTTAAAATAGAAATATTTCATACAGAAGGTACCACTGCAGACTTCAAAATTAAAATAGCAATTAAATCCTACGAGACGTCCTAGATAATATTCATAGAGAATTGTAAATTGTTTGATACACCAATTCGTTATAATTTAGAAACACACGAATACACGATATAAAATATATTCTTCTGTATCTATACCAATTCGGTTAGGTTATACGTTTGTAAAATGTAGGTGACATTATATGAGAGTGTAGAGGGTCTCCCTAAGTCCGTTATATTATGATGAAAGTACATTTTACACTCCCTTTGTTGATAGTCTGATACACGTTTTAGTGAAGTGCGGTAAGTAATAGAATCATCATTACGACGTAAATATAAATCCTTTTCACTGGGACAGGCACTCATAAGCAGTAGGGGTCCTTGATGCAGAGAGTGTGGCTGTACGTAGTGTTGCTCTGATTGAAAGAAAGATTTGACCTCCATTAGTTCGCTACCTACTTTAATTTTTGATAAGATGTTTTTACATGCTCTACCAATTACCATCATCGATTTTTTCAATTTAAAAATTTAGTAGGTATTTAGTTGTTGTTAAATATAGGCGTATCCATGTATTAATGTATAATATTTTTCAAAATTTGTTTTGATTTGTGTAAGTATTAGAATTTATATCTGTATGTTAACCATTAATTATCAACTACAGGCAATGTACCTATCTGATACCTTTTTTTTATAAATCATGACATATAATTATTTAGTGTATTTAATATAATAATATATATGATACACTTTATACGCACTATAGTTTATACACAATTTTAGTTTTTATTCAAAGTAAATAAATAAGCAACCCTACACATACTCTGAGTGAAATGGTTATTTTTATCTATTCAACCTAACCTAACCTAACCTAACCTGACCGGACTACACAAAAATAAATTAAAATCTATAATATACAATTTTAACAACATATTGTAAAACCAATCACTATGTCAGTACTTAGTATGTTAGTTTATTTGACATGTGGCATTATAGCAAGAGGCCACAGCAGCCACAAATTTTCTAAAAAAAATAATTTTGTCTATTTTTGATATTAAACTGTTTAATGTTAATAAAAATTTATGAAAATGCTAAACATTTAACACTTTATCAATAATAATTTATTTGTATATCTATTTATTTCATCAGTTATAGTTGATCATTAAAAATGTAAATATTTACAATAAATTGATTACCTACTACAATATGTAACATTGCAAGTATGATATAAATAAATTATAAATTAGTACTCCAATAATAGTACATTTTTATTTTACATAACTATTATGGTAAGACCATATTCACCAGTATAAATAGTTATTATTTGTTTAATACAATTTAACAGGGAATATTTTTTAGAAATTATATTCCTTGGTAATTTGAAACTTTTTTTAAAAAAATAATTATTCTATACTTGTTAAAGTATTGTAACGAATACAAAGAACATGCTATTAATTAAGACTATATAATAAATCTTAAAAATGTATATTTGAGAAGAAAAGAGAACAATTTGAAATAAAAACTATAAAATAACATATTGTACCTTAATAACTGGTATACACTCAAATGTCTGTTTATCAAACTAATGGTGGCTTAATTTCTTATCTTATCTTATCACTTCGTATGGCCACTACCTGTCTATCAAGGCACTCTAAGAAGCAGGAGTATTATTCACAGTCCTTAAATAGGGAGAAATGATCCCGCGACTGCGATCGATATGACGTATTAAGGTCCAGAATTCCGAAAAAAACTCATCGCCGTACTTTTAATTTTTCAAGCACCCCGCGCCACACATAGTTCAAACAACAAAACAACGATCCGTTTTGCATTTTTTTTACAACACTTTTTTAGTTTCATGTGCGGACATTTATCACAAAACACGATATCGTTAACATTTGAGAGAGCTGCTCTCGTACGCATTATAATATAATATAATAACTAAACATGATACTATGCGGAGCCGCTCCTCGTCTATGTAATAATATAATATGAGCTCGACCGAGTGTGAACAACGAAACGATTGATCCCGACCATGTCACGTTTAAACGTATTAGAAAATAACGATTCAACGTCGTTTGATAAGCCCGGAGTTTGAATTCCGTAAGTGCAATTTACCGAGTTCACCGTCCGCCCGTGAAGCTTGTATACGACTGACATCTGGAAAAATCAATAGCCGCCGTTCACTCGAGGCGTGCGTTCAGGTCGCAATCCAAAATCGTATGAGCTGCGTACCACCATGATAGTATTATGGAGTTGAGTCTCGATAACTCGAATCCTAAGGTTAGTAAAAATAAATTTGACTTATGTATTTTTCGAGTTATATACCTCAAAGATATCTTAAAAATACTTTAAAAGGTAAGGAAAAATCAAGTTTTCGAGGTCCGAACTATACAGAAATAAGGATTTCTCTCCCTCTCCCCCACGCTGTCTCCCCCCCTGTCAACGAATCGTCTACCATACCAATCTACTGTGAGCCGTTTCCGCATATTTTATCCAGAAAAATGTTTAAATCATATTATAGATGTGTTTAATTGAAACCAGCAGCCTCGGTAAGAATGCTGCTGTATGCCTGTGTGTATACAAACAATGGTACGAGAGTACGAAACGAAAACCATTTGTTCATCGGGGAACTTGGTAATTATAAAAAAATAATACCCAACGAAAGTTCTGAACTATTACAGTAGTCTGCTATACGTTTAATGGATTCATATTATAACGTAGGTATATCTTATTATATTATTCCGGAGAAAAAAATGACCTTCACGCGGATTTGTTATTCGATGACCGATTGAATTCGTATGTGATTCGTACGAATGAGGTCGTACATACGTATCAAGGTATATTATGTGAATATAATATACCCTGTTAATGCTATTATACATTTCTGGCATCCTTTTTTATAATGATGAAAATATATTATAATGGTTTGCACGAGCGAGCTATTTCAAAAATGTGATTGTGTATATTTAATGAGTTATGAGCAAACTAACTTCATAATAATAATTCTATATATTTTATTTGCTTGTAGAATTTACTGAACCGCTCACTAACAATAAATGTGGCATAGTCCTAAGTCACGGAAAAGAAACTTTTTCAAAGTTTACCCATAATATAATGTATACATAAATATGACATACTTATGCGTGTGTATGGTTGATTAGGTAGAATTAAATATATATAATTTAAAATTGTTCTCTGACTTTAGACTGTCAAAAAGTAAGAAGTAAAAACGGTTATTTTATTTTCAAAGAGATTTTCCGAAATCAATGTCTAAATAAACTTCTTGACAATATAATAATCGTAAAGTTTTGAAATCAAAATCGTGTACTGTTAGAATCATTATTGGTAGTTCCTAAACGTGTACAATGGAGTTTATATTTTAAATAAATACCTACAAACAAGTTGCAAAAATACTACCGGATAATCTTATTTTGTTATGACGTGTAAAACAATTTTGATTTTTAACTTCATAATTTATTGTTTTCCAACCACTTAGTTACATACTGTTACCGTATATAAAAACGTATAATTGCTAATAACAGCAATCTTTTTTTTTAAATACTAGACCATTTTGGATAATCTGAATTTACACGGAGCTGCTAGTAATTTACACCAAAACTCAGCGTCTAAACAGTTGTGTTTAAAAATAAGGGGAGCGGTCAAATTTCACGCACTAAATAAATCGCGTTATTAATGTACAACTAGGTGTAGATTAGATTACAGCCAACAATGTTACGAAAAATTGACTCGATGAGATGAGATTACGATACATCATTCACATAATTGTGTCCATTCTTAACGGATTTTCACAGTTGTTTCCATTCAGTTCTCGACTCTCTCTCTCTCTTTCTCTCTCTCTCTCTCTCTCTTTCTCTCTCTCTTTCCTTATAAAATATATAAAATAAGATAGATCGACAATCAAAAAAGTTTGAAAAAGAAAACAGGCGTAACGAAGATTTCGAACACGAAATCGTTTTTCGATGATCGAAAATTTATGTGTGCGTGTCTTATATGATGTGAAATTCCAAGTGCGAAGAGATTGTCGCTCGATAGCAGACTTTAAACATTATCTATTCTACATTTTAAAATGCCTCGTTCTAACAGCACGTTGTGGAGTAATATGAGTATATGAATTGGTAAAAACATGCGTAAAATATGTCAATAACTCCGGTTTAATCATAAATAGTATTAAGCATATATATTGTCGCGTTAGGTTAATTTGTTTAATGGTCGATGATTACAAACTATAAGGTACGTAATTATTATTGATTTTCTTTTTGACACCTGTATGGTAAAGAGCATTGTTTTTTAAACGAAAACAGCTCTGAAAAATCTACGACATCGATACCGAAGCGCGGATTCGGCGAACGGTTGCCTCCCTCCCGCCCTCTGGACACGGGGTTTAATTTTCGTGGCCGAGAAGTGTTTTAAAATGCCAAGGTTTTGATCGATAGCGAAGTATGCGGGCAGTGGCGTAAATTTTGCGTGCGCCTTTTTTTCGGGGTGGAGGGCTGTATGTGCAGTGCACCTACACGAACACTACGTCGTTCTTGTATATTTATTAAAGCCTTTTTATTCCTGTCAGATCTTCTTCTACCGGCTCTTTTGCACAAAAATGTTGATGGATTAACTTAATTTCACTTGTCCGCAGCTTCTCATTCAGAGGTGCGACAACCTCAGCCCATCGGTATCGTTAAGAGGAATATTTAATAATAATAAAAGAAAGATACTGTTGTGTAGGTCATATTATATTGTATAACATTCCCAGACGGGCGTAAATCACCGAGTGCTGCCGGAAACATAAAAAACAACCTCCCCCCCCACTTTCCATTCCCGAAAACCATCACCCCTGTAGAGGGAGGAGAAAAATTGATATCGTCGCGCGTCGAAACCACTATATTATCACTATATATATATTATATACCCATATAATATTTGTAGTACACGTATTCATCCATACATCGTATTATTTTGTTTTACTTGTTATGTATTATGTTTTCCTCCGTAACGACCGGAACTCGTCCGGTGTCGTTATGTACACGGCGATGATGATGATAACGATAATGATGGTGTCGATGGAGCCTTCTTCCTCCTTGTTTTTGGCGCCCGGATATCGTTTTATCGTTTATAATAATATAGATTATGTTATCGCGGCCACGAATATATATCCGTACACACATAATATACAGAGCACTTTAGAGCCGAGACGTCAATTTAGATAATGGAATGGCCGACTGCAGTGTGTCTGCTACGCGTATACAATATTATGTAGTAATATATTATACACGAGCACGTGAGACGGTCGACGGAATAATAAAACGTCATGGCGCGCAAAGGTTACGACGGTGGTCATTCGACCGATCCTGTAGGGGTATGTACTTACTGCCGGCCACTCTTCTCCCCCGAGAAAACGTCAACGGTGTACTTTTCTCGCCTCCCATGCAATATATACGCAATATGTATACCTTAACGAAAGTTTTTCTACCTCACGGGTTTTCGTAGATTTAATAGGATTTCCCGCGTCGTCCGACCACAAATAATCACTATTTATATACCTACGTTTTGTATAGTAGTATAATAGTATACACACTGCGGAGTTACACTCGTCGCGAATTCTTGTCAAACCATGAAAACGGCTACACGAGCACCACCCTCTTACTGCAGGAGTGTGGGTATATTTATATACATTGCGGGGGGTGCGGTGGTTTATCCGACCCCTTGTCGACAACGTGGCTTAGGGTAAATCTAACCTTACGTAACGTTTTCGAAAAATTGAAGTATGCGACTCGCAGAACATACTCGAGAAGAAGCGGCAGATGTAGAAAATAAAAGGCGAGGCGACAACCACCAGCCGCGTGTATGCGATACATTTCTCGGGAACGAGTTAAAAGCATTTGACATCACGTCTGACAGTTAGAAGTGTTAGCACCAACGCTAGCGCACACACTATTACTCGCGTCCACCCACATCCACCCCCCCTCCTCACACACCCACAGTCTAGACGTAAGGTATTTCTTAAATTATATACCATGTCGTTCTGTGTTATGCGTCAAACACACACTGCATACGGAAGTGTAAGCATATTATACATATTATATATGTACTTAGGTACTATAAATTAATCACAAACGTTATTTTCTTGTAATATCTTTTTATCTTTTCGTGCAGTACTCGTGCATGTACTCACGGAAGTAGCGAAAAAACAATATCATTATAATAGGTATGATGTGGATTACTGATAATCTAAACAGCTGCCATTGTTGTATCACCCTCGTACTACAAAATATAATAAAGGTCAGAATCGGTTTTATTTCGAAAATACGATAAACAATCAGATAACATAGTTTGTGATTTGCTGGAGGTGTTTAATTTTTGGGTGAATTATGAGTATTTTTAAAGTTTTATATTTTACACACTTATTTTATTCGCTTCAAAATAAAACAACAAAAATGCACCTCCAACTAACTATGTTCAACGTTGTAACCTTTATGTATGTTAATAGGTCACTCTGATATTTAATAATAAAGCTAAACTAGAACTGCTAAATGTACGTTTTTTACACTACACGCACTTGTAATAAGGAGATAAGTGATAACACATGTGGGTGAAACGTCCTCTAAACTTTTTGAAGTTCAAAGAAATTATAATAATATACCACCAATTAAATCTTTAATAGTATCCGTGCATTAATTTTATCTAAATGCATTTATTTGTTGTATGGTTTGTAATGTTTTTAAACAACACGAACAACATGGAATATAATAAATATAGTTAAATAGGTACCTACGTACAGTAAAATATATAAAAAGAAGAAGAAATAGTTATAGTTTTACATAAAAACGTAGATCCATAGAATAATGAAAAAGGGCTTTACAAAAATGGTCTCCAAATCGACAAAAAAGATCCTTTATAAATAAAAACCAACACGACGTCTGTACAATATGCCAAAAGAATAGTCTGCAAAGAAGCTGCGATAGAAGATTAAAAATGTCCAAGTAATGATTCAGGCGGAGAGACGGGACGGAAGTCGTGAGTGAGTCCCGTGGGTAAACAGTTGCTGCTGAAGTCAACTCGAAAACGCGGATATAGATCATCGGGCGTTATCCGATTGAGTCACATTTTGACCTTTTATACCTTTCCAGTATTTCACGTCTCTAGATCTAGTAAATTATAAATAATATGAAGTGTGTACGTAATTTGTATAGCGCCGGGGTAAACAAACTTGTCCAGCGTGTCATGCAGTATATTTTAACACAATACACAAATCAAATTTAATATCTTTAAAACCTTTAAAACGCAGAGCAAACTTTTTAAAAGACATGCATTTATTATAGTAAATGAAAAATTATTTAAAAAGTGCAATTATATCCTCTTTTCAAAATATTAAATTGACTTCACTATTATTAGAGCCTATTAGTTTTAAAATAAATAAACATCTTGACCAAATATAATATTTTTTATTATTTAATTATTATTACCCAATCGTAATGTTTTTATTATTATTGTTACTATTTTTTTTTCATAACACCGACAAAGAAATGTATTTTTTTTTATTGTTTAGTTCTATATTTGGCGGATTTTTGTTGATACTTACATACAAATACTTACTTACCTACAATCATTAAATGTTTGACTGATTTTACGCCTACGATAAAATAATTACTAATAGGTAATGATATTAATTTATGTACAATTTTTCGGCATAATTAATTTCCTTAATAGGTAGCACATTATTAATGTACATGCTTTCATAATATTTTAAGCAGTGTAATTAAACACTTACCTACTTTTTAGTAGAATTCAATCAGAAAATAAACGAAAGGGACGACATTTTGTTTACCGACTTTGTGACGCAATCGATAGTCTCTTGGATCATCGGCTATCGTGGTAAAATACGATTAAGGATATACCTATTCAGCAATACAGCAATACGATTGAGCATAGAATATTTTATGTGACATTATCACATTCATACCAATATTTATAAACAGTACATAAATAATATACAAATTATTTCATTGATAAGATGCAACAAATTAGCACAAGTTAATTTGTTCAAGTATAAATCGATTGATGAGCGAAAAAAGACAATTTTTTGAGGTAGAGGTAAGGTATTATAGGACCATAAAACTGTAATATTTTTTAACTCGTACAATATTTGTATAATTGCAATTTATTATTATTTAAATTACATTTTTTTTATAATTTAATACAAAATTGTGCCAAATGGCCATATCGCAGACTTGTTTGTACTCAACCATGAGAATCTTTTTTCGTATATCTAAATCCTTTGACACACCAACAAATTTTCTCAATCGTGTCACAAAAATGTTTTTTATTCTCGACCGTGTGATAGTTAGCTATCGGTACAACCTACGTCTCAACCTGCAGTTGGCCGACACAGCTGCACAGTGCACATGACTGCGGTAGATCGACGCAGACTCCTGCCGGAAGAACTGCAACAGGCGATCGTCTCTGTTCGACCATAGCAATAGTGACCATTTAGACACAAAATAATACGCATCACTTAGTCTACAATTTCAGATTGATTGATTTTTTATTTTTTTATTTTAATCTGCAATTATGTGATGCCGCGTATAGATGTCACAGAAACTAATAATTCATGTTGGAATAAACCAATCTAGGCAAATGCTTCGATAGATTATATTGGTACCTATAATATTATTATTATACACATTTAATTTTACTTCAATATATGACGCGTTATTTTGTGCTCAGTGCGTGTCCGTATAAGTTTGCGTGCTCGCATGCGTTTCAGTCCGATGTAATAGGTACCTATCATGTATTGATGTGTACTGTGTACAGCGTGCGCAGTGTATCAATTTACATAATAAGTAATTATATATTATACGCATGTATACGACGTGTACAAATCGAAAAAGGAATTATTTTTAACTTACTGCGCATGCGTACACATACTGCATATTATTATATCAACGGTTTTCTCTAATTAACATAATAATAAAATATATTACAAGAACCTATGAGGGATGTAATATATTTTATGCGGTCGGCTCGCAGAAATTTGTCCCTGAAAACTTTCGAGATTCACGACTCGGCGACCGTTTTGCGTGGACGTGGTGTAGGTACTTCCAACTTATTATTATTTCACCACGGGCGTGACGAAAATGTGTGGGTAGAATATTCAAAAATTATAACAATAATAATAATAATACCAATCGCATTTTTCGCGAACCGCTGCCATAGCGCATAATAAAGTATACAAGTGTACAAGGTATGTGTGTGACCCCGCGATAGCTGCTGTCAGCGGGACATTGAAAATAATGAAAAGTTTCTTTAAAAAGAAGAATATATGAAAACGCAATACTCGCTTAATAATTTATTCATCATGAGTGAAAACAAAATAATCAATTTACCTTCGCGTGTAACGGTATTGAATATGTTACACTTATTATGTTATATTATATTATTATTTTGAAAATATAATGACGTGGTTTATGTGTAGGTATAGGCAGTAGGCATTGCAGGTAAGTTTGTATGATTTCAGTTAAAGTATATAACATTGATAGTAACGTTCCTTAACAATGCACCTCGTGGATAAGTACGAACAATTAGTGTATTATATATCATTATCGTATGTTGCGAAATAAGTTTAACGTGCAGGACTTTTGTTTCAAGTCAGCACTTATCCCGAACAGTATTTGGCAGAAAAGTTATAGTTTGAAAAAATGGGCTCCACCATTTTGTACATTTGACAAAAAAAAAATCATCGCTGTTGTGATGGTTGAAAACAACGAAAACAAATAAATGTGTGATAATACATTTATTTATTACAATATAAATGCTCTGATTATGTATGTATAATATTTGTGATCTAAAAACGTTCGAATGAAAAATACGATACTCGAAAGTATTTTCTTAAATAATTTTAACAATTATTATGTAGGAGTGTTATTGGTATTTTTATGTTTTATGCAAAATAATACATTTTGACCGTGCTCTCAAAGGGCGATGACTTTGTAAAGCTCTTTGGGTTGTACAAACTTCGATAGTTTAATATTATGCATGTTTTTATTTATGTCTTTTCACCGCGTTATGCGCTGTACGAAAAAACAAGACAAGACTGGCGCGCGATTCAAACAAAAACAAAATTTTATCACCACAGTTAACAGACAAGTATAATTTAGCTGCAATACTTAAGTGGTGGCTTGATTAGAGATCCATTTTAGACCATGTATCCCCATAAACGATAACAAAAAAAATATGTTTTATTGTAAACAACTATTTTGTAAGAACATAATATTATATTGTTTCAGTAGGTACTAAAAATGTGTTATTAAATTCTTATTTATCAACATTGTTTTATGTGCCTGGTTAAATAGTTTGATGATACGAAAAATAATGAAATTATTATGGTACATATAATTTATGATCAATTTATTTCGATAGAAACGCCGGTAACGATGATGGTCATAAAATTAGAAAGTCGTCTATATCGTTTATTTATGACATTTAAATTAAAATACAAATAATTTGAAATGCAAAATAAATAGTTTTTAATAGTTTGTAAGATTTTATCTACCGCTATACGCCTATACTAACAATAAACATCATTAAAATTATATATATTTATTTTTTTTAAATATTTTAATTAGTTGTTGAAATTTAAAAAATTCCAAAAGTATTTGTGATTATATATTATACAATTTATACTAAAAATGATATCAAAATAAATCATTCTGCTCTGATATTAATTGTTTATGCAATCAATGACGTGAGTAGATATTATATTTTTTAAGCTAGGAGGTGGTTCTGCGAGTATAGTGAGTGAAAAATGTCTTCAAAAAATGCACCAACTTTAATGATTACGTAAACACTGATTCTGATTGAATTTACTACTACTACTAGTGATAGAAATAATTGGGATTTATTTTAGCAACCACAGAACCAATTTTTTGCCAGTTTATTGTAGTTTTAAGCGTAGCGATGGTGCACAGTTTTCACAATAGTAATATATTAATTAGTTTGAACAGTAATTAATCATTGAAATAACAAAAAAAAAAAAATGTTAAACGAGTATGCGTTTAGGCAACGGCGGAACTAGTATTAAAAATAAATAGCATGGCTTTTATTAGAATGGACGGTTATGCTTACTTCATTTGTATAAAGTTTTTCAAATTCTGAATTATAGAATATTAGTATTTCTTTGTAATACCATTTAACGAGATCTATAAAACAATCATATTTTTTACTGTAAATTGTTAGAGTATTGATTTTTATTTTTAAACTTAAATGCATTATCTAAATAATTATAAATATATAACATTACGAGTTGTTAATAAAACTTTTTTTTTGTGGCATCGATGACGCTGCCGGAACTACTTAAGCATTACGTCGACAAATTGTTGGTAAAACTAACTTAGGTAACCTGGCCTTTATGCAGAACGAATAATATAAGCATATAATAATGGTTTTTCATCATACCGTATTATAATAGATGGTAGCGCAATAAATTGTTCATCAGATGTTTAACTTGTGCGTTTTTGAAAAAAAATTCTATTGGTTATTAATTATCATAATAAATTACGAGTGAGTTTTTTTAGCGTTGTATTACACATTTACACATATGCCTGATAATCCACAGCCGCCATGTGGACGTCTTCGACTATTATATCCTAAGTTTATGATAGTATTGATTATTATACAGATTGTGTATTTCATTAAGACTATTTTGCTGACAGTGATGCCTGTGGGACTTGTGGAAGACGTGAAATGTCATTAAAGTTTAGTTTAAATTTGACGTCTTATTGATCTTATAAAAAGTAAATAGCGTTTATGTATTTGCAAATATTGTATCACGGCGTCTTTGTTAGGCAAAATAAGCACAATCGCAGTCAAAGCGACATCTCTGACGTTAGACAATTTTCGCTTAATAATATGATTTTTAATTAATAAATTAAATAATATTATTATGATTACATGGCACTTTGAATAGACTTTCTGTGGCTCATGTGGTACTTTTTTCAGGTGTCTCAAGTGAAATAAATTATATAAATTCGTTATATTATTATGTCTAAATGTCTAATACAAAAACTAAATGTAATTGTAGACTGGATCTAGAAAAATAAATGTTAGCATTGCAATAAACCTGCAGATGACATGAAAATAACATTATGTATTCGTAGGCCTAAAACAAAAAGCAGTTACGAGTTATATATTACTAACTCGAGTATTCATAGAGTTACGAAATTTAAAATTCGAAACGGTGAAATTATAATAGAAAATTCATAGCTTCAAACAATCCAACAAACAAAAACTAGGGCAACGCGAATTACAAGCCGTCCTGACGTTTGGAATCACGTGAAATATAAAACGATAGTAAACAATTTTCCAGGACGAGCGCGATATTATTATATAATATAAAGAGCGTCCATTGCTATTTATCTGTAGCAAACCACACTGTGACTATAATATTATATTTTAATAATAATAAAACACGAGGTGTTATTATACAATAATATAAGTGTTCTGGGCTAGGTCATATATTATTATTATGTTTTTGAAACGGAATTATTGTTAACGCGCTTACTGTCTTGTGTAATATAATACAAATGCTTATATATGAACAGAGGCGAGAGCGCAACCGGACGTTTAAATATTTACCACGTTTTATGTAGCTGCGATCATTTGCGGTCCGATATAATTTAATAGGAAATTACCTACGCTTGTTACTATTATATTATGTACAGTGCTCGCCTCACCGCAACTAGACTCCCTCGTCGTTACGATAGGGTGGTTGACTCATGTACTTGCTATACTAAACCTGTCATAATATTATTTTTTCATCCCGCGAAATTTCAAACAATTTATTTTTTATAAAACGTGTGATTAATGTTCAAATAATATACAAGCATCTATTATTTTATAGTTAAAGATGTGAAAGTTATTCGATTATACTAAAATCATGTATCTAGTTACAATAGATACTTTGGATATTTGTTACTGGTCAGTGGCGTATCTACGGGGGGGGGATGGGGTTCCCTCCACCCTCTTGAGGCAAAATTTTGTACACAATACAACATGAATATAATAATATGAGTATAATATGTGTATAGTATACTGAATGTCAGTTAAAAATTAAATATCCCCCCCCCCTTTAAAAAAATCACAGATACGCTACTGTTACTGGTTACAAGTCAGAGTTGCAGATTTTGCAATAACATAGCTACATCTTATGTCCCGAGTTTCTTAATTATTGATTTTTAATTCTCCAAGAAAATAATAATACTGTCATATATAATATATATTATCTGTTTGTATGAGGGGTTCATAAGAAAAAAATTAGAAATTATATGTTTTAGGTAGTTAAAACTAAAATTCAAAATCATTGAAGTGTAATTTAACTGTTGGATAGAAGTTACGAAATATTACAAAATGTTATAAATATAATGCATAATTAGAGCATGATATATATCATATAGATAAAATAAACACTTGTCAAAAAATATAACGATTCTACTAACCATGGTATAGACGATTTTGTTCGTATATGTATTCTCATCATTCTTAATTGTGTTTTTATATAATATTATTTACCTCACGATAATAATATTTATGTAATGGACAAAATACCTATAAATTATTATATGTTATGTAATAGTGCTATAAAAACTAATATGGTGGTCGTTAAAAAAAAAAATGGAATCCATTCTAAAATATAAAACTCATTAAAAAGTTCAACATATTTTCCTATATATTTATTATAGCTCTAGACTCCGTTTGGAATTAAAATATTTTAGTTATATATAAAATGGTACCTATACTTAATTCTCGTGACAGATGGCTTTTAGACGTTTGGCATACAAATAATGTACACATTATATACACATACGTTGCAGTGATGCGCGTAAGCCAATTATATTCAGCTCTCCGAGAGCGGATGAGGCAATAGAGTTGGAAGAGAGAGTCACACCGCTCTAAGTCCTAATCCCGTAGCTAATGAATAATGATAGTTAAATAGATTGTATTAAATAGATTGTATCATCACTATTCTACTGGTATTAAGTCAGATAATGTACCGAGTACCAAGCTTCATACCCCAGCCGAAACAAAAATGGTGAAATAGCCTGCAATCGCAGAATTCAATGAAAATATATTATACAATATACATGTATCGGTAAGTCAGTCAAACTCTGTCGCTGAAGCACCTCTGCCTTGAATGATGCGTGTAATCATTGAACATTTTGTACCTAGGCTCATTACCTCATTGTTATCTCGTTTTAATATGCTTATTTTTATACTTATTTATGTTAAAATGCTATTAGACATTAGTTTTAAATTATAGTTATAGGTACTTCTAGTTATTATCGTTGTTAAGCCTGATGGCGTTAATTTATAAACGAAATAATATATATGCATGTAATTGAATAATGTTGAAAATCAATAAACTAGCAAAGATTTATATCATACATTTATTTTACATATACGATTTTGAAAAATGTTTTTTTTATGCAAAATATAAAATACTTAATTCATATTTATACGACACGAACAATACTAAATACGCTAATTTATTTAACACATTTATAATTTTACAGAGGACTTGCATTCATTGTCAACGGTAATAATATCGAAATGGAGAAAAAAAATAAAAGTTTTATCACATCAACGGGCGTGGTATCCCTTACATAATATTATAATACATTTATTATTTTTACTATTCATTGTCTTTGGGCACAAATATTCAATGTAAGTGCATAAGATATGGCCGGTATAGGCGATAAAAATATTACTTTGTGTATATGAATTACGATTTACGATAATTAAAAAAATACGTACATTTTCTGATCGCGTTTTCACGATTAAACTCGACCGTTAAAGTTTGTTCACAATATTATATTGTACACGTTTAAAAGCTCTCAGAGTTCTGAAAACCGAACACGCGTGATGTTGACAAGGCGGATATTGGTACCATACCATAATAATATTATATTCAAAATATGTTATACGATGTATCCGTATACGATGATCACGCCTTCGCTATAACACGCGATACACAGTGCGTGGCATTATACTAAAAGCGCGTATGATATATATAATAACAATATAATATTATCATATCATTAATATAATTAATTTTCCAAACAGTTTAATGGGTTAGGTATACAAACTGGCCAGACAACACAAGAGAAATCATGCGTAATTTAATTTAATTTTTTTATGCAAATGTAAAATTGCGAAATCGAAATCTACTCAGGGATATTGCGATGTCGTAAATCAGGCGCCAGGTGATCAAATGGTGCAGCATTCGCAACTATACAACTCTCCTACAGCTCATCACACTTTCAGATATCCTGTTTTATGATAATTTTATTAGATGGAATAAAAAAATATAAATAAATTAGATTCTATTATTTTTAGTTTTTATTTATTCAGTCGTGGTAAACAGTTAAAATTATTGTATTATTTTGTATATACAATATATTATACACCTTGGTATGTACATTATACATAGATTACATTTTGAAAAAAAGTATGACGAAGAGTCTCCTTCATGAAATTACGATAGTGGGTATCTATTTGGCGTGTTTACTATTCATAATTCAAAGTAGAGAAGTAACGGTTAATTTTTAAAATGTAATAGAAATAATTTATTTTTGTTATCATATAAGATTTTCTTTTTTGAAAATTAAAATTTTTTAACTGTAGTGCATAGTACCTACATACTACCTATATAGTCAGTACTCAGTAGTTTTATTTATTAATTCACACTTCTGAAATCCGTAGTTTACACTTTTTCAATCCACAGTATAAACTTCCAATTTTACATTTTCTGATGTAGCTAACACAAGTGAATTTTTTTCAGTAGAAATATTCAAAGTTTAAATAATTAAATCCCTTTATATTCAAAAAAATTATTAGTTCTCATATATTATTTTAACTAGATATTGTGATTTAAAACTTACCTCAAGATAATAATTAATTATTTAAATTAGGCTTAACCGCTGTAGGTATATTACCTACTTGTTTTAAAACTGTAATTATATTATTATCATGTCCTAGTATGGTCGTATATATATATTCAATGTACATTGTACCTATTTCATTTCATTACATTACATATTATATGTAAAATATTATTTTTTTGCGCCTAAAACAAATACCTATCAATGTTTAAATCTGAATTTAAAATCTTGTCTCTCCTTTTTTTTTAACCTTTCATTTTTGTGCATTAAGTTAGAAACACGTTCAGTTCATTAAAACATGTCAACAATTATTAATGTATGTGGAAAAAATTTTTTGGCAGACTTGTGAAACCGACCCTTTATCCCCCCCCCCTAAAAAAACCATAACCTGATCGGATATTATATACATTTTTAAAAAATTTGATCTAATATTGTATAAAATTTAGTTTTGAGTTTGCTCAAATTGGTTTTGTACGGTTGGCGTCTGGGTTGGTGGATCTTGCAGGGATATGTGTAGGCGCGTCGTCGTCAGCAATCGTTATATTGTGCTGTGTGAGATGCTGCGGTGGACGCTGATTTAATCGGAAAGATTAAAATCGCTGGATGCTAAAGGGTGGATTCTCGTCCTGCAGCTACCCTGTTGCCCCGGGTAACGGTCGAGATTCGGACGGCACAGGGGGTGGCAATGGAAATTGTTATTATTAATCTCGTTTTAGCTAGGTTTGTTGTAAATCGGCTGACGGCTACAATATGTTTGAGGTGTGTGCGACCGGGGAAAACTCTGCTCTTTACAACAAGTATACAAGTATGTGTGTGTGTGTGTTTGTGTGCATTTAAGCTTAGTACACGCCCCTTGTCTGGAGGTCGAAAGCTCGCACCGGGGTTTTGTTAATGACGACACACATCGCACGAGTTTAATATAAATATATACGGTATATTTCAGCGCACGAAAACTCCTTTGTTGTTCCGGTTGGCGCGGAAGAACAGATGATATCACAACGCGACCACCGGAAACCAACTGTTTAGACCAACGTTTTCCTGCAGAAATGATCCGGAACGATAAATCGCATGACGGTCAAAATTATATATATATATATGTAGGTATATAAATAGTTTCAAGTTACCGCACTTACCACTCTCACCATCACGCAACCACTACCGCCACCAACTCCAACTCCTTCACCACTGCCACTATAACCACCGATACTGCTGGAGTCTGATATCAATACATTTAACAGTAGGTAAGTAATTATCACTATAACGCATTTACTATATACGTATATAAGCAATAAAGTATAAACCGTGTATTATATAGTATATATGTATTTAGTTGGAGAGTAGGACCGAAGCTATAATATAATATTATAATTTATTCATCACGAAAACTTAATAACGACGATAACATTATATAATGTCATATCGTTCAGAGCGGCTACCAAAAATATCAATATTCTAATATATTGTAATATCACATACAAGTATTTATTATTATTTTTTATTTTTATATTTTTTGAATAAAGCTTTAGTTGCAAAGGTTTTTTGCCTGTATAGCTACACGAACTTCATAACTATAGAAATAAATATTTACCTATATTTGCATTATGTCCATAAACTTAGTATGTGATTACATGTTTGGAAAGATTAACAATTTATATTGTAGGTTTATTGTATAAAAAATGTACAGATTGCTCCAGTGCAGGGCACTTTGTTGAGGGCTTCGTGCAGAGAAAGAGGGTTATTTAAGATTTTGCGAGCTTCGAAGTATTTGAGGCAGTTGATCACTATATATAATATAATATGTGCTCTACTGTGATTATATCATTGCAAATCTCAAATATGTATTGGATATCTATTATTATACACATTGTAGGTACATTTTAGATTCTAAGCGGAGTGATAACCGTATTGATTTTATAATAATGTTTTAATTTATTTTTCTGTATGTACCTATACACGATAAGTCGTCGAAATAATGCTTTGATTTTAAAATTCAGTATCTTTTCTGGTGGGAAAGTGAAATTAGTTGGCAGGTACTTTAATTTATTAAATTTATTAAATCTATTAGTTAATTTTTTAAATTTGACACAATTTGTCAAAATCTCGGAAATTTGAAAAAAAAACTTTAGTATACATATATACAAATGTATAACATTTTCAGTTTTTATAGATAAGAATTGAAAATTTAAGACATGGTATCATACTCTCACCAAAAAATCTAAACAAAATTGATATATTTATACAGTTTTTCTTGTCACTATTTTAGGTTCAAATTTGAGTAAAACTAGTGGATATTAATTTTGTTATAATACGCGATTACAATTTAATTCATAATGTAAGTTTAAAAATCTCCATGTAAACGGTATTAAATTTTGTTCGGGAGTGGAGTGGGGGTGGCATAAGTGAGATTAATATTAACTTTTAGAAATATTCGACAATGCATTTAATAATACGCCGTGTACACACACAAATGTATTTACAATACATTATAATATTATATTATTAAACCATGCAAGCAACACAGCACATTTTATCGATTGGGGAGTGTCACATGTCCCGTGGTATATACGCCTCATTCTTCTACTCCTACCACACTTCTCTCACTCCAGTTTGAAGGTTCGTGTGTTATTTATTATAAAGTCTACGGCGAAAAAAATAAATATATATCGAAATAATAAATGTCTGTAAATTATTACTGAAATAAAATGTAAACGATTTGCCATTCGTGAACGTATATGTATAGGTACTACACGATATTTAAATTTATGGACTAACGCCGAATAAAATATGTATACAAAAATTGTACCGCGTAGCCGAGACCTGTGCAGAAGTTATCAGAAAATATTAAAATATTCAATATACCTACTAAGTGTAGTAATAAGAACTGACAGATATGTTAAAACTTTAATACTTATCATTTTATTTAAATATTAGATATTAAAATATAATAATTGTTAATCATATTATGTATTTAGAACAGGGACTGGATCAGTACCCAAATATACTAGTTTTGGACCGAAACTTTTTTGAAAATCTTGGGACCGGAACTGGGCCAGAACTCTTAAATACATTTTTTAGGAACCAAAACCGAAACCAAAACCTATATTTTGATGTGAGTCACCTGTTTCCGCTAAAAAAAGTTTACCTTAAGTTTGGAAACCTATGGTTTTAATTTTTAAGCAATATAATAAGTTGTGATATGTATAAAATATAGGTAGTAAGTATATAATTTTGGTTATATATCAAAAACAAATGTAAGTCAGTGGAGATGTTTCATGAAAAATTGTACGACCAATATTTTGGAAAAAGAAAAAGTAATGCTTGAAACGAATAGTGCGTTTGTTATTTACGATTGAAATACCATTTAATTATTACCATTATTTAATTATTTATTTATGAAAAATGAAATTTATTTATTCTTTATTATAAGTGATCATGGAGACGATTGTTCAGTCAAAAATATAGATCGTCAAAAATTAGCAACGATATGTAAGTGGAAATATGTTGAAGATATTTATCAAATAGTTGACGGTACATTTTCATGTTGTCCTTCATTATTTATCTAATTATTCAGAATACATGGATTTTTATTTACTAAAAAATAAAAAGATTAAACCATATAAGGAAACATTATTTCAAGTAGTTCAAAAATGTTTAAAACTAAATTTAATATTCAAACCACAGTCAATAATAATTGATTTTTAAATAGCTATTCACCAAATTATATTGTTAATAAGGTCATCCGTAATAATAGTGGGTTGACGAATTCATTTAATTCAGAGTTGGTATCAAAAAATACAAGAATATGGGGCTCAACTTATATTATAATAAAAATGATAGGCTAAAACACACTTTTGGTCTAACATTTTTGGATTTTTCGGAAGTAGGTATCAGATTGTTTTTCATTTGATTTTATATCAGACATTCCTGATGACTGTAATTAAGTTGTAGGTACCCTGATTATATCTTTGAAAATCATATTGATGAAAATTTGAAATTTACACCAAGTATATGGGCTTCACATACAGTGACATTAAAATGAATAAATAAAAATTGTAAATCTTTCCATTCTCATTTCAATGAACAATTTTATAAGGCACAACTATAATTTTTTTATCTATACAAATACTTCAAGACAAAATACAGACGGATACTTATATCAAAATTAACAATGCTAATAATGATACAAAACAATTTAAAAAAAGCAAACAAATATTAAACCATTTAAAAACCACTGAAGACGCAATTATAAAAAAAAAAATTCCAACGAAATTAGTAGTTACACTTTCGTCACGGTTTCTTTTAGTTATGTGATTTTTAAAAACTCTATTAAGACTATATTAATTGATTTATACTTGTAACTTGTAAGTTATAATAGTTGTATTATAATTTAAAACATCAAATTGATTAAATATAATGGATAATATGTGATATGTAATTAAATAATATTTAAAAACTTTATTTTAATTGTGTCTAGATTAGACCAGTGTATTATTGTTATTTACTTGTATTATATAATTTACATTTTTAAGGCAGTATAATTATTACTTGTATTATAATTTGAAATATCGATATAATGAATATGTAATATGCAATTATATAATGATAAGAATATGTTACATATACTTACATTTGTACGTAGTTCCCAAATAATAATTGGCGGAAACGTATTTTCAAAAAATACATTTTGGCGGAAACGGCAATCATACCTTTTTCGTTTTTGGCGGAAAACGGCTATGCATAAATCAGGGAACTGTTTTTTTGGAGGAAACAGATCATGCCCATTTTGATGTAGAGGTATATTTGGTTTTTCCGGTTTCAAAATTTAATAGATATATTATCATCTATAGTAGTAACTAGCAGGTAATAATAATAATAACTAATAAGTTAGTTATTAGTTATAACAAATAATTATAAAAGCGTAGATCTATAAATAGTTTATCGATTCTAAGAAATAAGAATATCATTATGTGTACAATAGAATCGTCATATAAGCAAATCACAATTCGCAATAATTTATGTAGAATTTCTGAAAATAATAACGATTTGTATGTTTATAAGCAGGTCTTGAAACCGATTTTGAATACCGGTTAAAACGGTTAAAACCCGAAATCGAAATCAAAAATGGAAAAAAAATTTTCGGTTTCAAGCCCTGTTTATAAGTGTTTTAGAGTAAGTTGTCATAATATAATTGTTACCCAACTATAATATTACCTAATATGTCTGCAGTGGCCAGTGATCATACTAAACACCTAATATAGGTATTGTTAATTGAACAAATTCTTTACTAAGACTGTACTACTTTCTATTGAACTGTTCTCCCAATCTCCGTTACCGTTAATGTTAGTAAAATTTATATTTTTATAAGTTATAATATCAAATTAAAATATGGGTCACCCAAATACTCAATAGTGTATCAAAAATTAATTCTTATTTTTTTTTTCAATAAGAGTCTAAATGAATCAGTGAGCAAAAATTCTAAAATAGTGTACCTATTTTGTACATTTAATAACAAAATATACCTGTCACAAAATAAGGGTTCTTAATATGTCAATTTGTTTACACAGTACTTAATTGATAAAAATAAAATAAAAAGCAAAAGTCAAATAAAAAGAGCTAAAACCGATAGGGGACCCATACTAACCGAAACCAAAATTTGATATTTTTGAAAACCTAAACCAGAACCAAAACCAAAATTTTGTACTTTTGAGAACCAAAACCTAAGCCCTAACCGAGAAAATCATAAAGGTTCCAATCCCTGATTTAGAAACAAAGTTATTACATAGGTACCTATGAGTTGTTTGAAATCACGGTCAGCCATTTCTGTTGCACTCTCTATCTACCTACCTATAATATAAAATTTGAGATATTCCATGACGAAACGTTATGCATTTTATCTCCGCCAAACTACTTTGCCTTATTGTTCCACCTGTGGATTTTGTATTATTTAAATTTCCTCGCAGTTTTGTTTTTTTTTTATTATATTTTTTTCCTTCCTCCGATGTTAATTTTTTGGCTCTAGATTTTCTCATAAATCCTAAGACGTCCGCCCAAACACATGTTTTGATATACATGGATTTGTGTGGATGAGTTCAGAAAACGGCACGCCTCGCCGCTGGTACTTTATATCGATTACGCGGGCGGACGCGTTACTCGTATATACGCACATTACGACATTACGCGCGATACACTTTAGATAATATGGTTTTCATTTTAAATGTGCAATTTATTTCATCCTCACGAACTGCACATGAAAAACCGAAGATTGTTTTTTCCGGAAACGCCGACGGTCGCTAGGACGAAATGAAATTCGAGCGCGCGCAAACCTTTTTATTTTTATCTACGGTTCATTATTCTGTCGACTAGACACCGCCGCAGTCGTCTGTAGGGCAGAGACCGAAACCAAACCGATAATATTGTGAACCGGTGTAGGTACTAAGGACCGACATTTATTGACACGAACATGTCTTTTGACTGGGGGTCTATGTCTATCTGGAATTCGTAAAAAAAACTGTTTTTATACATTTCGTGATGCCATCGTTATATAATTAAGTTGTTAGGTATTATAATCAACATATAAATATTAAACAACGTTAGACGAAAGTAATTATTTTCATTTGTAGAAATTTATTAAAACAGCATATTTATGTTCAAGGTCTAATGTCATTCCCGATGGGAAAGATGTTTCGTTTATCAATTTCCATCGACCATCTATCGTCACGAAATCAATGCATTCATTGTCATGATTTAAATCTCAGTATCTGATAATTAATATTTGTTTTGAAATAAATTATATAATAGTATAATAATTTTAGATGTACCTACTGGCGTTTTACTCATACCACCAAAATAATTGTATATTCGTTTAATAAAATATGTATTAATCTAGATTGGACTTAATAGTAAGGGGTGGATAATATAGTTATACATATCTTAAATACATTTTGCATTATACAGCACTCATTTTTAATGGCATCGAAAAATTTAAGTTGGAAGTACCTGCGAATAATACGACTAATTATATAACATTATAACATTAATTTGTATTTTAAAGAATACGAACTGAAATTAAACTTTCTAAATAATTGGTATCTCCTTTATAAATAAATAAATACCTATGTATATTACTTAGTATTAAAAACAAAATCTTTAAGTACCCATAACTATATGGGAAAGATTGTTTTAAACTTTCATTTAAATTTTTGTTACAACTGTTTTCAAAATATTTTAATTAAAATAACCGCACGATTCAATTATTGTATCCATATTAATATGGTGCATTATACGTATATGAATAGAAAATTTATTCGTTTTAAATGCTGCTATAATTATATTCTCATACCTATTATTGTTGTATTATTTGTTCAGGAAAACGTTAAGTGTTCGTGGTATGTATTCTCTCGCGTGTAAATATATTTAAAACGTAGTGAGTGTACCACACCCATTATATTGGTATATTAGTATAGCTGGTGAAAACTTCAAAAATGTTTTCATACCACAGAGAATATACATAATGTTTTCTTAAAAAAAATTGAAATAACGAAAGTATGAAACTTTATTATTTTTTTTTATTGTAATGTAATTCTATAAAATATAATATATATAAGTATATTTATATAGGCATAAATTATTGATATCCCTAGCTTTATAAATATTTATAATATTTAATTAACTGCAGGTTTATCTTCCAAGTGGTTTCATTGTTTAATATGCTAAAATAATAAGTAGTCAGGTAAAAAAAAAAACAATTATAATAATGGAAATGAAAAAATTCTAGAGTTCCAAGTTTAAACTATTATAAAGTCAGTATTTCAGAAGTTGAATTGTATTTTAAAAACAAAAAGTAATTATTTAAACCACTCAAATTTTATAATACTTCCGATATTCAGATATAATATGACCATTATTGTCTAAGGTTTCTTGAAAATCTGTAAAAACGAAGGTAGTTACACGTCCACGTGCCTTTTAGTGCATGTATTACATTTCAGAAAATAATTGTTGATAATATTTCAAAAGTACATTTTTAGAAACTGCAGCTGAAATTCAATAATTTAAAAATGAAAACTAAATATGTGAATTTATTGTTGACACATAACTTACACAAGTTTCTTGAATTTGGACATATTATAACTAATAAAATACATTTATAATACATAATACACAGTTTGTATAATACGTATATAATATATTAAAATTAATGTCTATTGAATGAAAATGTTTAAACTAAGCAAACCTATAATCTGCTGAACTGAGACATTAATCTTCGATCCTAAAATTATATTTTACTTAATATGAACATGAATCGTCCAATTGTGTTTTTTAATACCATTTTTGTTATTATTATTTCTCCTAATTAGTCTAATATTGCGATAAAATTATAATAATATAATATATTCGGGCATTTGGCACGATATTTTATTAGGTATAATACTTATGCTCTACAGTCGGACTGTATGATATACCTTTTTTGTTCGAATTCATTATGAATAAATGTTAACAAAATAAGCAGTGTGTTGCACGAAACGTTACCTAACTCTATGTTTTTTAAACAGGAAAATGAAATTTCGTCAATACTCGCAGGGTATAATATATCACGTATTTGTGTATGTGTATGTGTGTGTGTGTGTGTGTAAAGTATATATTATTGTAATTACAATAATAAAATGTATTCAAAAATAAAATGTGTTTATGCAAAAAATAAGCAATTTAAAATCGCACGTATGTATACGCGCGCACCAATCGCGTACTACACACGTTTTGCAGTGTAACGTGAAATGTGGTTTCCATTAAATTAACCATTGTTCGGAATAACTTTTTTTTCGTCCGTAAAAAAGTTTAAACAACGCGTAATACCTATTGATATTGATTCGGTTATATAGTTTACCGGGCCAATAATATTATATATAGTCATATAATATATAGGTACTGACCTTGTGGTATACGTGCAAATGTATAATACGTTTTATTTCTTCTTCTGCAGACATATTGCACGCTGACAATGAATACATAATATAATAATTATAATAATAATAATAATAATAATAATAATAATAACAATAATATGTAACATTAATACGAAATAATTAAATCGTATTATTGTTCCGTCGTCGAAATCACCATCACGAACGATAAATTCATAACGACATACTGTAACATTATTTATTGTTTATATACCAGTATCTATTACCTATCATCTAATTATTATCTTATGTATTTAACGAATTTCAACACTAAACTTGTGAACCCGTTCATTGACCGCCTTATAATGAACATTTCTATACCTACATATTAACAAAATATGTGACACATGTGCACGGGGGCGTCAAAAAATATTTTAAAACATGAACATTTTTTTTCTCAACAAGCTTCGACCGTGGTATGTTTGCCGGGAATGTATTTGATTCAACATTATATGTTAAGCATATCAAGTCTGAGTAACGTAATATATATATCCGACTTGACGTTGAATAAATATAAGCTCCACACTGTAAACATACTTTATACATATTTTATAATATTATAGACGGCGCAAAAGAAAATTATTTTAGGTATCGTATGATATAGTAATAATCACTATGTTAACAGTTTAATGAAATAAAAAATACGTAAACACGTAATTTCACGTTTAACCCTGTCACATCATGACAGGTTATAAATAGTTTAACCTCTTTTTTTGCTGCGTAATATTATATATTATTGAAAACAATTTTATAAACGTGGTATATGCAGAATTATAGACATGTGATGGATACATTTATAGTAGCTACCTATAACTATTAACTTCTCTAAGTTTTCCTGCGAGTACCTATAATTATATATATTTTTACCTAAATAGTTATATTATATTATACACTATACACTTCGAATGAAACCTTTATATTATAATATATATAGTTGACTATTTTTGTGCGGTAAAGTGTATGGGACTGTACAGTTTAAGTTTAAAACATCAAAATGTAATTAATTTAAAAAAAAAAAAAGCGAAAGTCTGCTGCACCGTTCAGTTTTTCTGAAACGCGCACTAAAAACCATGTTTCTCAGAACGAATGGATATGGTATTTTTGTGTTTGTTTGAAATTCATTAATTAAAACACGTCACCCCCCGGGAGTATTATGCCCGGAAAAATAATTACTGCACTAAGTTGGAATTAAGTTGGAGCGCGTTCATCACTTTAATTATTAGATAATCGGGCACATACGTCTAAATCCTTACCACTGGAGTGAGTTGTTTTTTTTCTTTTAATAACAAAAGTTATTTTAAGTATAGTTTCAACAAACGTTAGAATTTTAATGGCACGTGGTTTTGGAAATAATTGAACGATTATTTATATAGGTATTATTATTTTTTATACAATGTTGCGTACGAAGTTCGTCTGTGACAGCTGCTATATTATTGCACGTGACAGATGACAACCTATATTTTTCAAAACTCAGTTTTCAGTTGCAGAAAACTCATATATTACGTTGATATTATTATACGAATTTGACTATTCCGACCAACTCCGCATTAAATATTAAAATATATAATATGACCACGTATAATATATTAATCTAATATAAAATGTATTTTATGACGATTTAAATTTTTTTTTTTAATTCATACTACCTATTGGGTTTCACACCACTGAGAAGATACCTACATTCTATATTACTTAATATGTAATAATATTGTATTGTTAGGGAAAATATAAATATAAATATATTAATACAATATATACAATAAAAAGGTCAATAAAATGATATGTTGACATTTTAAAGACAGTCAGTTTATAAATAGCCTGTGTACTTGTCTGTACTTTAACATTTCGATATCACTGATTGGGTATACATACACATAATATTTTGATGTCCATTACGGCGAAATTATTTTGTTCACGAACAGTGTTTATATTCATGCAGTATATTGTTCATATTCAATATTTATCGATTTTATTATTTAGAACAGTAAAACCATTTATAAGTGAATAATAAAATCATATTATCATATAAAATATGCAGTAAATCAGATTTAGAATCTTTTTTTCAGTGTTTTAGTCATCAAAGTATCGAAAAAACTGAATGTGAATAGTGAGAAAAATAATAATGATCTGTTCACTGTCCGGGAGATTTGAAAATAATAATAATAATAGTGGGTTAATATTAGGTTTTTATTAATCCGGAATTTAACGTTATTATATTTATTTGTTTATTACGATACTTAAATTCTAGAGGTGTAAGGTTTCAAAAGTTACGAAAACACGACATTATAACATGTGAATACACTGAAAAAATGAAAAATCGGAAAATTCGATGTTCACATAATATTATTGCTTCCTGGAAAATATGCTTACTACCATGATTACAGTACTTAATTGTATACGATTCCCGTTATAAATAGAATATTAATAAAAAAATAAAATACATATTATGCCATAGGTTTTGAATAAGTTCACTGAAAAACATTTTGAATAATATTTTTCAAAATAAAATGAGTGTGCCTATACTTTATAATATTATATCTTGCGTGGATTTGAACCTGTCACTTTAAACTTTAAAGTTTCTCTTTAAAAATACATTTATGTGGAAAATTTAGGTTTTTTTTTGGAGGCTATGATTTTACTGAGCTGGTAGTGAACATTTTTATCATAAATAAAAGACAATTTTAATTTTCTTATTATATTATGCATAACGTTTTTGTTCGTTAGCACAATATTAGTAAATTTGTTTCTTCTCAAATTTTTTGAATGCAATATTATTGTGGAGTTGGGTTTTCGAAAAAATAAAAACGTCATTCGCACAGACGAGGCATAATTTATGACATAATTCAGGTCATTATATTATTATTATGAGTATAATATTATGTGACTTGATATTGCGTTGTTGCAGGTTCTCGCAATTTTTTTTTAATTTATAAATTCGTAACCATTGCGCAACAAACCAATGGGAGTGGGGGTATCGACACGAGAACATTTTCAAACTGTTCTTTTTGAATACATATACCTATTAACAGGTTCTGATCTATCATTTTTCATTTTACTTATTAATTCGGTAAAAATGTCCTAATTAAACCTCGGTCATATGCGACGTCCTCTTATAATACGACTAATATTCAAGCAAGGTGTAAGAGAGAGAACAGGGACTTTTACGGCAACATGTGTGTTATTTTTATAAATTATGTAGGTAAAATATTATAGGACCGTTTTTTAAATATCAATACTACCAAATGGTTAATTATAATAGCCAAAACTGTTTATTTCGTATTTTAGTTTTATTTCAGTAGGGAAGAACGAAATGCGTACTGCATGCAGACTTAAATATTATATTAAACGATATTGGCGTATTTGAGTACTTCTTGCAGACAACAGATTACGTTTATAAATTACAATAGGGAAATCCAAAAAGAATAAGAACCTTGCGAGACGTCCAACAGATAAAATTAAGTGCAACTACGCGAGTACAAGAGCAAAAAATCGTCCGACGATACGACGTATTTGTCACGTTAGATACGATAAATCGTATACGATCGTCAACATTTTTTAATAAAATTTGGTACGTATATTATATTTTATCATTAAAACAATTTTTGGCGTCAAATCAATATAGGTACCTACCTCAGTCATATATTATACAGTATTAGCGTATCATGTATTTACTGTGAAGTGCTAGTATAAGTATGAGTGTAGAACTAAATGTTTTTGTCGTATAATCAACGAATTTATTTTCAATAGATTTTTTTATCAACGTAATCGACATTAATACATTTAGAATTTGCTCTTAACAATTTTTGTGTACGTTTGTTTATGTAACATAGCGGATGATTAAACAATCGTGATCTATAATGTTTATCTTTAATGAATTTTACTTTATTCAAATTCTGATTTTTTTTTAATTGCTTGTAGGTAAATACCTATACTGAAATCTTTTCAGTATTTTTAAATACCTAGATTTTATTTGTCATTTAAGAGCGTATATCTGTTCTGTAAACTTCTTTTTTCAAATTAGATTTAGCATTTAAAATTATTGTTAACTATTACAACTTATATAAGATCATAAAGTTTAATAACTCAATAACTACTCGTACAAATGTGGATTTAAATCAACAATATCAAAAACTGTAGTTGTATGTATCTACAACAGTGTTCATACTCATTATAGGTAAATACAGCATTCTCGCAGGGGTTAGGATCAGGACTTATAGAAATTTTGAATCCTTAATGGATATAATACAACATGTAGACGAGTTTAATATTATTAAAATATACGAATACGTTTTAGAAGGTATACTTACTGAAAATTCAGATGCGAAATTTTTGAATTTATAATCCACTTAAATGTAGTTATTATTTTTAATATTGGCCTTATTATTAAATATCTATGCGCATTTAAAACATTTAATAATTTTTAATTTTAATTCACTGATTAAAAGTATGGTAATATTTTTATCAGGATTCAAATAGGTGCAAAGTATACAAGTTTGACAGTGGGTAGTAATTTTTTTAAAATTAATGTGTTTGTTTTTATTTTTACATTTATATCCAAATTCTAACTTTTTTTCACTTAAATACTCTAATATTATAATAAATGATGAATCATTATTTATTATCATAAAATGTTTAGAAAATAACTGAAAATACTACGTAGGTAATACAACAAAAAGTGCATATTTCTTTTTAAAAAATGTTAGTGTTGATATAAGTTATTTTTACTTTTTACCTTTTTAGTGCATAATAGGAATTATGTTTGTATTTTTGAAACGTAATATATTCTTATAATTTATAACCACTTATTTTATCGTTTTGTCTAGTGCCACAATACCACAATAATCCCAAACCCTGCTTATAAATCTCGTTGGTCGGACTGGGATTTAAGACTCGATCGTCCTGTGAGATGAACTCGCCAACTCGCATTTTACACACGTTACCGTCACAGATCGTTAATTTTAGGGTCCTTTCTTGCTGGACTAGACACTATATCTATCTATATACGGTCTACTGCAGTCTCTTCAACGCCCTCGTCAAAACTCAGAGCCGCTACTTTCTAGTTTATTCAACTCTCTTTTATCTGTACCACCAACGGATGTCCCTTTTTTTCGAGTTGGCACGCCAAACACTAATCTCGAATCTCGATTAGAGTATCCTGTATATAAGTACGTGTGCGGGATGGAACCTTTTAGTTTTGCGTCCCTGACATCAGCGTCTGTTATTATTGAAGTATTCAAATATGATAAACCATTCCCGAGTAGGTTATTGATTCAATAAACCGAAGTCTGATTATTATCGATTATGAATATCTAAAAAGGTTTCAATAGGCCGAGAATATTTCGTTAGAGTGGTCAGACTCTATTGTTTTAACGTTCGGTCTAAATGGACTGCTCGAAAATAATAGCTCATCAAAATTGGGGCCAAATAAAATTATCTTAAACAACATCAATATTATATGTAATAAAAATTATATGATGATTTAGAATTCAAATTCATATTTATACATTATAACAAATCTACAGTGATGGGGAAGTTAATTTTTGCATTTTGGTATAGGTTATTAAATTATATTACAGATAACCTATCTTTCGAATTTTAAGGTAAAAAATAACTTCATTACAGTTAATTATTAAAGTTACTTTTAATTTTTTTTTTGATCAAAAGTATTACTGGAACTTAATAATTATGTTATCTATACATTAAATATGTAATGACAATCAACTAGGCATATGAAATTATTAACAGACACTAATAATAATATTATTTCGCAATAACAAAATCTTTTATTTGGAATTCTATCCCAAAAATTAATTTTTTTTTGTTAAATAAATATTATGAAAGTGTTTTTATACTGTCAGAAAACCGTACTTGATAAAATATTTACATAAAATGTATTGAAAAGAAAAAAAATGTAATTCTATAATAAAAAATTAACTTTATTTACTTACAATACAATGTAATTAATAATTGCCATACCGAATTACGTAAAGTACTATCACTAAAAAGTCAATAGTAACTCCCTAACACCCTATTTATTATACATCGGTGCAATCTGTAAATCGCTAGGCAGTTCACAGTAAGATAGTTTTGTGAAACACATTTCTAGTTGAGACACCATTCAAAAAATTTCACAGTTTTTTTTACTTTAAAAAAAAACAATAATACCTGTAGCCCTCTGTGTGTGAGTGTCCGGCGGAACTCCTGGACGGTTCCGGCAGTGCTTGTTGTCCGGCCGCTGCGGCCGCGGCCTGCTGACAGTCGCAGTGCATGACGCACAGCACGATGGACGTGACCACGCACACGGCGAACGGGACGGCAAAGTAGTGGACGATGTCGGCGTACTGCTGCCGCTTGTCGTAGCCGACCACGGCCAGCGTGCGGTTCTGCCGGGAATAGTGGCACGGGAATGTGGCACCCGGTACGCCGTAGGCCTTGGTGAAATTGGAACAAGCCACAGCCGGCGGGTAACCGCAGCCCTTGATGTTGACCAGCAGAACGGCCTCGGGCACGATCACGTCGCCGCCGCGACCCGACGCCACTTGTACGCCGCCGCCGCCACCGCCACCGACGCCACTGACTCCATCGGCGGACGTCCTGTACGCCACGTAAATGTGACTGCAGTTGTACACGTCGCTGGTGCAACCCTCCCGGCACGAGCTCCACGTGCAGTTGTACAGGCCGGCCAGCTGTTCGCGGCGCACCGTGGTGCACTGCACCGGTTCCGGCACGAAGTCGGCCAGCAGCGTTGACACGGCCGGGTCCACGTACAGCGGCACCAGGAACAGCAGTGCCGAGCCGGATCCGACGGCGATCATGGCGAACGACAGCGTCGAGTAGAACCACACCTTCTCGCGGAGGGTCCGGGGCACGCCGCGCTTCTGCTTCTTGGCCGCCGCTAATTCCAGCAGCTTCTTCTTGCGGAGCTGCTGCTGCTTGGTGTCCAGCAACAGTTCGGAGCTGGCGGACCGCATCGCGTCGCATGGTGCGCCGCCCTGCAGCCGGCCGGGGGGAGCCGCGTCACGCGCGATTCACCCGCCTCAACGCTGCCTCCGGCACCACCACCACAGCAGCCTCCGCCTCCGCCGCCTCCACTTTTACGACGACAACCGGCCCGGCGGCCGTCGACACCACCCGCCGTGGCCGCCGGTGGCCGGTTATTGGTGTGGCCGGAACGTGCGTCGCCCGATCGGGGTGTTTGGATGGTGGACGGGCGGACGGACGAGCGTGCGAGCGAGCTAGCCGTGCGGACGGACGGGCAGACCGACGAAGGACGGACGGGCGGGACGGACGGGCACGACGAACCGACGGACGAACACGATTTTCCGCTTCAGCGTCGACGTGGTGCGTGGTGTGTTCCCGTACCGCCGTTAGCCGACACACTGACTGACGAGTCGCGCGCGGCGCGTTACGTGCTTTTGACGGCGCGCCGCGCGTCGCCCGGCGTAAAGCGCTACGTCTGCTGCTCGCCGGGGCGTTCGCAACACGCACGCCCCGTCGACGGGCCGCTCCGATCGCCCGCCACTCGCACCTCCACTAGTGCCACCACCCACTCCGCCACTCACTCCACCACTAGCACCTCCACTAAGCACCGTCAACCCACTCGCTAGCAAGTCTTCCGAATTTCGAACACAATAGCGACTGACGCACGTGCGTGACCAAAAAACGTGTATATCGCCTATACCGAACTTTATATTATTATATTGTATTATGGCGCAAGCATAACCCTCGGAACGGCATATTATTACCATAGGGCTTGGATTTAAATGCCCTAAAAACATTTCAAAAATCTTCTAAAAAATAACCCGAAATTTCTTTAAAAATGCATTTTAACGCATTAATTCTCTTAAAAAATTACCAATATTTTTTGTATGACTATAGTTAGTTTTTGTATTATTAGTACCACACTTCGACACACAATACTTAAACTGCTAGTAGGTACGTTGGAAATGAATGCGATCACGATGTATCTCCAACATAACTGACAAATTAGTTATGGACCCGCCAATATGACTAATGTAAATAAAACCAAGCGATAATAATATTAAAAAATATAGTGATTACTTTAGGACTTGGGTATTTCTATTTCTGCTTTCATAGATTATACTCCATTTCGCATTTACTTTTCAATGTATTGTGGCATAAAATATTGTACATTCCTATCAATATTGGATCCAATGCCCCCCCCCGCTCTCAAAAAAATATTATAGAATTTTTCATTAATTATTAAAAATCAGCATCGTACAAATGTTCCTAATTTATGTGCCCCTTCGTACACAGATTCTTTATCCACCCTTGATTTCTATCAACTTAATACATTTTATTATAAAGTTCCTCCTAAACTTTTATAAAAGTTCTTTATATTTACAAAACGTTTTTAGTTTTACTGTAAAAAAAGATCAATTTTTGCAGTGTCTATAATTATTGATCCAGTACAAGTGATGAAGGTACATACAGAATTAATATTTCATATAAGTTATTTAATGTGAATTGTGATTGATTATTTCTTAATTTTATTTTTTTACTTTTAACTTAGCTAATAGGTATATTAATTATAAATACTTATATAAACGCTACTTTGTATTTAAATCATCTAAGATTTCCAATGAACGATAGTGAAGCAGTAAAAATATGGTTTTATGCTGTTGGACGGACCAATTTCAAACTTAGTAGTAGTAATAGTAGTAGTAGTATTAGTACTTCATCTTTATGTTGGTAGTTTACACTTCACTGAAAATGACAACAACAAATAAATCAGTTGTAAGTAGAAAATTATTAATAAATACATAATACAAATTTTTATTTGGTAAATGTGATGAAACCTTACTATCTACTACATTCTGTTATTTTATTTGGATAGGGTGGCTAGAGAAAGACGTGAATACTGAAGAAAAGATGGATCAAAGAATGACATGAAAATAGCTGGTGTGGAAAGAGGAGGGATAGGAACAGATTGGTTTATGGAGAAGTAAGACAAGGGTGGATGTTCCCATATAGTTGGAAAACAAATGCAAAGAAGAAATAGGAATAAAGAGTTGAGTTGTTTCAATCAAATTTAAATTGTATTTTATGTTACAGAAAAAATATCAGGATAAAGATACAAATCCTTCCAGGTAGTGACAGAGAAATAATTTTGGGGAGGTTTTTCTATCATGTATAATTAGAAGGGTGCAATTTCAATGAAATAATTAGGGATGCTATATACATATTTTCAGTTGTTTATGAATTATGATAATAGCACAAATCTCTTTGATAAACATGTTATTAATGGAAGTATGAACAAAGGTTTACGAGAGTAAAATATATTGATGATTCATATGTTTTGTTTTGAGTATAGTCACACAATTTTTCCGTACTCCTTGAAATCTGATCTGTAACCTGTATGGTCGTTGATGATTTAAGGTTTTAACGGTGAAAGTAGTCCTATGTTAATTGTATTCTTTTAAACTGATCTGTAACCAGTTAATTTACGGTCGTTGAGGTTTGAAAGTCTAAACCAAGAGTCGGCAACCTTTTTACTTATGCGGGCCATAATTTTTTTCAGTTTTTCTTTGAGGGCCGCATACAAAATTAAAATACTATAAAATATAATTTTGACATAATATTATAATACTAATGTATTTACGGATAGCAACAATAATTTTATGAGCTTAACATAGCGGTTTTAGTTATTAACTAATTTTTAATTAAATACATTAGTAGAAAAAATAAAAAAATACAAAAGTTTAAAAATAATTATTAATTAATTCTTGAGCTCATAGCTTATCTCACATTGTTATATAATAGTCATGATTCAATTTTATTTATAACGATTTAAGATATAAAATTAAAATTTTAAATTCCATGAAATATATTTGGAAGGCCGCGGGTTGCCGGTGCCTGGTCTAAATAGTAAGGTAGCGTTATCGACTTTAGAACCAAACTGTCACCGGTCAATTTATGGTCTTTAGGTGACTCAAATTTCAATAAAAGTATATCACTGAAAGGTCCATGTACGACATCATATTCTTCCGATTTCGATTTAGTCTGATATTAATTGTTTTCCAATATACGCAAGGAAACACGCGACACAACGAAGTGAGATTCCTCCTCTTTACAACAAATGTCTAGATATGCGAATTTAAATGTTTAACATTTTTAACAAGTTAACATGCTATGATTATTATAATAGTCGAGTAGGTTTTGAATAATTCGTTCGTCGAGATATTCAAATGAAAAAATAGTATGGGAGTGTGTCGTGTTTAGAGATTTACAGGATTTTCAGTTTGCACTGCACGCTGCTTAAGTAGGTATTTGAATATTTTAAAATGCTTTTACACTTGAATTAGCTAATAATATATTGTGTTTGGGAACGGTTATAGAGAATCCCTAAATACTTGACTACACTGAAACGGCGTTATAGGATTTTATCCCATTCCTCACATTTTGACGTTTTATACGGTTACATAGAGAAAATGAAAACCATAGACATGTAATTTTAATTACCTAGATATTATAATATTATAGGTGGTCTCATAACATACACTAATTGACCTTAATGAATTCGAACAAACACACACACACACATACACATACATATCTTCTAGATATATTATAAACAAGAAACTACTTATATACTTATACATTTTAAAACGGCTAATCTTAGAAACTATAAGCCACCAATTTGTCTGATTCTTTTTTGTTGTGTTTTTAATTGTCAGGAAAAGGTTTGTATGAAAGAAAATTTTAGGAAAATTCACCGAGAAAGTAGAAAATCTGGAAGGCAAAAATACAACAGTTGAGTCATCTTTCATTATATATTTTTGTTTATTGTAAGGTTGCTATTGGTTATAAACTTATAAATTATGAATGAATATAATTTTAGACCTGTATGTTTTATTTGATCAAAACCATTTACTTGGTCAAAATTATATTCCTAACGCTAACTTTTCGACCGTTGTCCCGGGAACCCATACATGCACACCATAAATAATGAGTTAGTAAAACACTCGTAATTATTAACTAAGTACTCTGAAAATATCTGATTGCATAATCACAAGCGTATCTCATGGGCAACGCCGAGCGAGATGGATATAATGCCACGTGTCCTAACTGACTCGCTGAATGATCAACGTAGAGCCTAAATAATTATAGCTTAAAGCTTATTTTCATGGTACCTATCATATTAATGTCATAAGTCTAAGATATTTTTCGGCAAGATATTATAGAAGGGAATGGGGAGGTGTATGGTGATACACATATATTTTAAACTCGGGCGAAGCCAAGTAATTCAGCTAGTATATGTATATAAGACAATAACATATAATATGATATTGAATGAAACCACTTAGACTAATTACACCTAGAAGCTAATAATTAAAAATTAGGTAATTAGTATGTACCTACATATAAGAGTATAAAATATTTTATATGATCCATGAGCGGATCTATGAATACATAGATTTTACAATTATATTAATATATTATACTGTTTCAATTATTTCTGTTTTCCTAAAAAATGCTTCGATTTTAACTTTAGATTTGGTTTTTGGTAGCAATAATTGAATCTAGTTTGTTGGTTCTATAGAAAACATTCAAAGTTTTTTTTTTTTTGCCTTTTTTAGATTCTGAGCGGAGCGATGAATGTATTGTTTTACAATGATGTGTGTTTTTTTTTTTATTTTTTTTTGTGTCTGTCATCACGTTTTGGGACAGTAAAAGTGCTTAGATTTTCTTCAATAGTACCTTTTCTGATAGGAAAGTGAATCTAGTTGGTACTTTGGGGGGTCAAAAGTAAACATTTTCCAGTAGTTTTCAAAAGTACCGTGAAAAACAAATGGAAAATTAAGGAAAAAACGGGAATTTTTACGCAACATTGATTTTCGATAAAATCGATTTTGGTTTTTGGTGTAAGTCTAAAAAAAATGACGGTAAATACATGAAATTTTTACTGAATGTTTATATAAGCAGTTTCTATATACCATACCGTTTTCAAAATATTTTGACTTATTTTGAGCTGTTTACAGACATTTTAAATTTCCAATCTTTTTGGTTTTTTTTTTTTAAAAATCAATAACATTTTATTTATTCGTTAAAAATTCTTGAAAATTTAATAGAATGCTCCTAATATATTGTTTCAAAGGCACATGAAAAATATTAAAAATCTGTAGTCACAATTTTTTTTTCTAAGCATTTAAAGTTGAAATTTTGACAAAATACGTAAAAATGACGAAAATTTGCAAATTATTTAGAGTTAGAAATTCATAAAAATTTTTCTTTTTAAATCTAAGGTTTTAAATTTTAACACAAGATTTAACGTAAGTTTTTCTACTTTTATCAAAAATAAAATATCTAAAAGCAATTAAAAATAAATTTTTATGAGTGTTTTAAGTTCATAATTTTACAACATAGGATATTCACTCGATTTCTCATGTAGCGTTTTACTTATTTGGTTGTAATTCAAAAACGAATAATTGTAGATGCATGAAAATTTCACTAAATGTTTATATTCTCATTTTCTATACACCATTCAATTTTGAAAATATTTTGATTTGTTTTGAGCTGTTTACAGACATTTTTAGTTTTCAATTTTTTTAGTTTTTTTTTTTATAATTGTCAATAAAATTTTATTTGGTGGGCCAAAAAGTCTGAAAATTTAATACAAGCTTTCTTATATATTGTTACAACATCAGTTGGAAAATTTTAAAAATACATAGGCACGATTTTTTTTTATAAGCATTTAAAGTTCGAATTTTGACAAAATTTGTCAAAATCTCGAAAATTATAAATCATTGTAATTAAAAAATTATAAAATGTTCAGTTTTTATAACTAAGTGTTGAAAATTTAAAACAAAAATTCTCATAAATAAATCATACTGTAACCAAAAAATCTAAAAAATATATCAACACATTTATTTTTTACAGACATTTTAATTTCAAATTTAGACAAAATTTCATATTTAAACCAAGAATAATGATTTTAGTTATTTTGATATAATTTAAAAATATTATTTGTTGGTATATGAAACTTTTAGAATATATTGTTATATTTTATATACACGCAATGGCATTTTAAAATATAATTTTTTTGAGAAAAATGAATTTAACCAACTATAGTAAATACTAATGCCTATAATACTAAAATTAATTAGTTTATTCACAATAATATCATCAAATACATTTAGACTTAGTAAGATATTATAGACTGACTGACCGTCTTCCCTCAGAATCGTTTTTCTTATTCAATGATATTATATCATTGGATTAAATTATTAAAATCTAACACAATCCATTACAGTGACTCACTTGTAACCTACTGTACAGCAGAGCGACATACACTTACCCGCCCTTTTTGCCTTTTTAAATTTAAACTTGTACAGAAATAGATATTTATAAGCGAAAAATAACGATTAAATTTATTTTGCGCAATTTAATAATAATATCATGTTTTGTTTATTGGGTTGAATAAGAAACATATTATAATTACTAATAATTGGTAACTAATATAACATACGGATAAAAATTCTCTATGTTACGTATTTACAAGAAAATATTTTGTCATCAAAGGTTTAGAAGCTGGCTTGATATAATAATATATTGCATATTATATTTTAAATAATTCCGAAAATTAGTAACTATCGGGATCTTAATTGAAGTACCTATTCACAATGTTAAGCGTTTTGTAAATCTGAAAGCATTTAATCGTATCTATAAAGAATTAATTTCTAGGATTGTTATTCCTTCGATTTGTAGGGTGATAATTGTTATTTGTTTTATATGATTAGATCATGGCGTGTGTACCTATGTTATAATTGCAAAATAATGTCTTCGCTAATCGGTTGTGTACCCGAAATAATAGATACTTGACGTAGAAAAAACTGTTGCCATACTTGTTCTTCTCTAGCCAACGCGGAGAAAACGTATTCCATTAAGGACAGACATTTATAATCGATCGTCCTCGACCTCCCAAAGAGAGGAAGTTGAAAAACCTAGTCTCGGCGCAGAGGTTAAAGTTGCGAAGTATTTGAAGACTGCAACGTTGTTCATAGAAAAACTATATAGTTGTTAAATTTATATAATTAAGTCTTACGTCACTAGTTTACTACGTTAGTCTGAATTAAAAAACCAAAAAGGCAGTAATAACCAGTATTTTCCATTTTAAAAGACCTTAACCAAAACCAAAAAATTATCGATTTTTTTCTAAGAAGTCAAGTAGAAAGAAATTACTCTTTAAACTAAAAATATATTGTTTAGAAACAAGAATTATATTTTATAATATTGAGTAAGTACCTACGTAATGTTAATTGTTATTTTTGGTCTGGAAATCAGAGAACCTTGACAGTCGAGTGCGATGGTCTACCGACCTATGTATATGATATTATGTAATTTGAATGTATGTATTACACGATAACGGCAGTAATGAATAATTTCTATGAACAAAATATTTGAAAGTTATTTTTACTATTAAACACAAATGACACTGAGTTTTTGAAATGTTTAATACCTTAATTGGTACCTACACAGTACACTCCACTTACTTATAATCGGTATTGGTGGTGTATCTACTCGCTATCCATTCGCAGGTAATATTTCAATATTTACGGGTAAGTTGTCACAAAAGATTATTTTACAAAAACAAAATATTCTACTAAATTTTATATTTTCATTAATTACAAATTAAAAATACTTAGCTAAAATTGTTTGGTTTTTAAAAGGTAAATATGACCGATGCTTAATTATTTTCTATGAACATAAAAACAAATACAGCAGGTTATATACTGATTTTATTACCCATGGGCCATGATCAAAATTTATATTTTATAACCAAACTACTTTTGCTGTACCAGTACCAGTCATATATCTACATTCTACATGTTATTTAAAAACCAAATACCATTCACTCTTTCATGGCTACTTCTCAAAAAATACAAAAAGGAACGAACTTGAAATTGTATATAATGGTTCCTCTAATAAATAAGAAATGATTTTCCTATATTCACTGCAGTTTTAAGAGGTGGTCAAACAGGAATCTTGAGATTCACGAAGAAAATTGTAACTTTTTTTGTTTATAAATGGTTGCCTTGGTTGCAGATTATAATAGTAATAATATAAGTTTGTATTGGTTTTTTTAGTATATAAATGGTTACTCGTGCAGATTAAGTACAAGCATGCATCAAATTGTCACTTTATGGTCTCGAATAATGAAACTAGAATATCTTAAAACCAAATGTATGCGTGCAGCTTATATTCTCAAAAACAACTAGATTGAGTTTGACGAAAATCTCAGATATTGCTTTTAGATATATCAGAAAAGTTTAGGAAGTAAGTAGTCAAAACCACGTTAAGAAATATACCAAAAGCTAAATCCAATTAGAGACTAGCGGTGGCCCATCTAGGTCAAAACTAGAATTATTTTACAAAACTAGGTAGACTACTAGACTGACACGTTGTCCGTAAACTGAGCCAACAGCTGAGGTACACTAAAACTGAGATATATCTTTATAGCGTTTAAACTATATAGGATTCTCCACAAAAAAAAACTGCTCACAAACGAAGCCAGGATATTCAGCTATATGGTTATTATATTTACTATAGTAATATAATATATAATATATTATTTCTTCATAGCTACAATAATATATTTTTCTTAAAAAAATTGGTTTTGTTTGTTGATATATAATAATATATATATTTTTATAGCTTGGACTTTTTTTTACATAGTAATGAATAATGTCTACCTACATAAAATGTGAATAAAATAACAAATAAAAAAAAAATATATAAGACAAAAATGTTTCGAAGTTCTTTATTCATTCCTCAACCGTTCATTTGATTGTGATAAAATTTGATACCAAGATAGATTAGACCACGAGGAAGGAGATAGTTTACATTTTATCTCGAAAAAAGGTAAATAATAGGTCCAACGAACAAATTTTTTGCATTGTTTTTTTTTTTTTTTGGAAATTTTAGTTTATAAATGGTTACTATTAATTTTAATAATTATTATTATTGTTGCATTGTTTTTTTCTTATTTTTCTTTTATAACTGTATACATATACTAATGTTTGTTTTTTTTTATTAAATGGGTTTTAGTAAGATTTAAGTACGATGCTAGGTTTGGTTAGTATTTTGTATTAATTGATTGTAGAACTTCGATACTTTAGAGTAAAACTATACACTTATATACGCACCAAGTGGGGTCCGCGATCTACTACAAGTAGATTGCATACCTGATAGTATGCAATATAGTATATTATTTATATCAAATACAATTTTAAAAAAAACTTATAAAACTATAAATTTAATACATTGATAGGTACTCCGGTCAGAATCGTTTTTAGCAATCATTGTATTAAAATCTAGTACTGTAATAATACACTATCCTGTCTAAGCACCGAAGGAACGATTTATAGGAATAAAAGATTTAATATTTTACTGGAATACTGTGTAACTTTAATATTACTTTAATTTCTTAAAGTTGTAAATTATTCAATATAATATTATAATTTTTACCTATATTACAATTTACAACTGTCAGTGCTATAATATTAATATTATATATTTAAAAAAATCAAAAAAAAACGTAGATTAATAAGGATTAAGTTATTGTGTGATCGAGCAAATTGTTCTAAGTCCAAAATGTTTCATTTAAATCGTAAAATAAACAATTTTAGGTAAGTTATAATTGAAAGAAAAAATATTTATCTTACCAACTTTTTAGTTTATACTATAAAGTCTACACAATTATTTATTATAATCAAACCTATACTGAATATATATTAAATTTTGAGTACTTATTAATACATCCAAAGTCAACATACAAAAGACATATAACAGAGAAAGATAAACACAAAATATAAAATTAAAACTGTCTAAATCAAAAAAAAAAATTAAGACCTAGTGAATAGTTACAAACCACAAATAACACATATTATGTCTGATAGTGTCCGGAGACTTCAACGCCAAACACTCTATAGTGGCCTAGCGGCAAAGTCGCACACCAAACTCTTCAGGTCGGATTATTTACGATAACGTGCACTAAAATTGAGACTCGTCAACACATTTCTCATCGTCTATGAGATAAATACTGGACTGTAGATATAACTTTTATCAGTTAAACAAACTACTGTAGTTTTTAAGTACCTAGTATTGTTATGTTGTACGTGTGGGTTGTTTGTCGTGTGTCAATTATTTTATCTTTCGTTTAATATTTTTGTGTTAACTTTACATGAATCATTGGTTTAATCTTTAATAACATATTCAATATCGTTCGCATAAGTCATACATTATAAATTTATTATATAGGGTATAATATTATTATATTATATAATAATATTATACAGGCTACATAGTATACAGTGTGTCCGCGAAATTAGGTACGCTCCATAACTCAGTTACTTACATTACTCAGTACCCTATATATATTTTAGAATTCTATCTGCGGGAGATTGATGATCCAATAGTCTATAGTATCATATTCAGAAAACAGAATTCAAAAATACGTATAGGGTACTTATTATATTATGGATAATTTAATTATACAGTATACCCTGTTTTCCCGGACACACAGTATACTCACGTGGATATCCGATAGATTACTCTGTATTTTTATAAATCATTTTAGAACGAATACCTAGGTTGGGTTTATTACAATGATAATTTGTAGTATTAATTTCTTAGTGAAAATCATACATTTGATTCCGTATAAATTGTATTATTGTATACCTATTTGGCATAAGTAGTGTAATACGCGCTTATACATGCACTTATACTTGTTACATGTATTAAAGCATTGCAAGTTTCCTCACCACCTTAGCTCCACATTAAATGACAATTAAGTAGGTATCCAATATTTTTGTTATATTTAATTGTCATAAGATTTTGCATAATAGTGCATTTTTTATTGTGTTGTTCCTGACTCCTGAATGGCGAGTTAGCTCCTTTTGATGTAATCCACATAGAGAAAATAATGGGAAAATTTATGTTTTTTTAATTTTTTTTTTAATCATTCTCTAACTATCTGTGATCCAAATATAATAGTGGAAGCTGATCTATCTTATTCTACTTTTTTTAAGGCAGAATAATAATGGGTAAAATGAAAACGATAGATTTATCATGTAGATATTACTTAGCTAACAGAATTCACCCATTATCCCCTATGCTAATGTTTATCTCAAGCCTTAAATTATGTTATTAATTATTATTATCATTGAGATCCAGTATAAACAGGATTTTCATTGTCCGGTACAAATATAAAAAGTAAATTTTCCAAGAAGTCAGGGATCCTCCACTTCTAATATAGCTTTAATTAAATTAAATGCTGGAATTCTTCCAGGCGGTATTTTATGACCTATGCTGTTCAATATATTTGCATCCCTCCCCCCCCGTATAGTTTTAAGTTCCAATGAATAAAATTACATTTCTATTACAATACAATTTTAAAATATCAAATTTATGAAGAATTTTGTATTCAATTTTTAAGATTTTGACCGAGCAAAAATATTTGACAATTACTAGTTGAAAAAAGGTTTAGGTAGGTAGGTACTTATGGAAACCTAATTTATAATGCATTTAAATACTAATTGTTATAATTTATAACACACTAAGACGTCTTTACATACATGCACATAAAATATTTAAAACTAAAAAGAAATATGCACAGTATAAAGTATATTTATCATATTGTTTTTTTTTTATCCTTGTATATACCATGGACCCTGGTTCAACAGAAATCGTTATTGCTCTGTCTCCGTTCAACAAGATACAACAGCTGTGACCATGTCGTTTAAACTTTTAAAGTTGTGAGTCTCGGGTCGGCAATAAACTATATAAAATATGTGTGTCAGCGGTGTATGATTCTGAAAAGGAAAAAAAAACATTTCTGTCTTCATATTATACGACCCACTCAGGTGTACGTGTATTTTATTTTTAATAATAATATAAAACAGGATATATCTCTTTAAAACCACACAACACTGTATCGTATAAATATTTTAGATATGTTGGGAAAAGTTAACTATAATTTATAAAGAGTACCTATAAAAAATTTAAAAAAAAAAATAATAGAAAATTAATTATTGTTTTAGAAATTCTGTGACTTTAAAGAAATAATTTAATTTTCTTATGTTTTATATTTTTCAAATGGATTTAAAACGAAATTTAAAAGATCACTATAAAAGCATAATACAGAAAGTACCTACTGAGTACTTGCGTACGTTTAAGACTGAATTGGGCTTTTGAAAAATGTTTTATCAACAGTAAATTTAATAATCTCTTAACTACACTGACAAGTCACCAAAAAAGCTTTAAAAATTATATTGCAAAGCAAGGCGTAATTTCTCTTAAAGTTTGTCACGTATGGTACCATGTTTGTACCATACACGTAACATATATATTTATAGTATCTAGGTTAACAGACAATTGTTATCAAAACACTACACCTAATACTCGTAAAATGTTCTAAAACTAACAATGGTTGTCCACGTTGGAACTCAACTATGTGAGCCATCGTCACGGTTGTGTAAAAACTACTGAAACATCGTTTCAATAGTCCAATAAGAAAATGAAGTTATTTGTTTCAATGTTTAAATACATTTTAACATTCGTTAAAAACAAATTATTCACAATAAGATTTAGGTACGTTGTTTATTATTTGCAGATTAAATTATGTCGTGCTTATTATATTTTATCGGTCAAAATTATCGGGCTGAATTTATAACCTACCTTTTTTACTATCTAAAATTTCAGTGCTGATTTTAAAATGGACCTATTTTATTACCTACAATTGTTGGGCTAAGTTTACAACAAAAAAGGTAACTGCGGACCCAGTTTACATTTGCCCCGAGGGAAATACAGACGACGGCGACCGCTACGCGGAGATTGGAAAGTACACTATTTATGGTGTCCGGCATTGAGTCACTCAAGTACATTCTTTGGCCACCCACAACGTGACGGGACCGCGGTTACTGGCTTACAACACTCGCGGTAACCGATGATATGAACATCACTGTTTATGTACTGAAATGCTCGTTATAATATATAATGTGTCTTTGGTTGTATCCGAAAGACCACGATTTGTTGAACCGTTCTCTGTAGTAGGTGATTGTCAAACATTGTTTGATAGTTTTAGCTAATTATTTAGAAAAACTGTTTTAAGTTAAATGAATAATATACTTTATTAACACTTTAAATTCTAATTTATATTGCGTAAGCACACTGCATAACTCGAATGAGTCGGTTACTAGACTGAACTGTCGACAAGGCCAATATTCAGTCCTGTCGCGTATAATATGCGAATAAAAAGAGATTAGACGCCTACATACAAGCGTCTTTATACTATAATATGTCTAATACAAAGAGTACCTTGTATTATATACTAAACGATGTGGTGGGCACATAACACCGACACGCGAGACCCTATGTCGGCTCGAAGCATCCGGCAATCCGGACACGTGTCTCGAGAGCAACCTCACAGTAACATCCCTCCGAACCCCTAAATTACGCATATGCGTGTGTCTAACATTGCGCTGCATTTTGTACTTACGCATAACTTAGAAAAAATTGGTGATATTATTACGATACTGTTGGAATATCGCACACGGATCTCGTACGCATCGTTATAGATATAATAATATGATCTAATATGCATACGATACGAATATCCTTATAATGGATGAGTCTAACCCAAGAGCATGCATAAAACGCCACAGCTACCTATTTATTGTAAATTATGTATAATAAGGGTTAACTAGATGGCATAGGAGTAGAGGGCACCTTTCGAGGGTCGCTAAACAATTATTTACTCGACAAATTTATCCTTATGTTCGAATTTTATTGTTAGTAGGCAAGTACCTAAATACACTCTATAATAATATAATGAAACACATAAATGGAGCTTTTATCATGGTTGATCATTTTGGTCGTTTGAAAAACTCATACTGTTTCGTAGTGCAATTTATATGCACACACATATATAACATAATAATATAATATAAACAGTGGCCGCGGTTAGGTACCAAGATTTATACATGAAATATGAAACAAAATGAAGTACAGCTGTTTCATATACCTACATAATATTTTTTTTATACCAAGCAGTCATAATAGGTCATAAACTCATAACATTATAGAATATATTACTATGGTTAAGCGAAGTAAAATATGTGCCAGCTATATAGGTTATATTAGCGCACAAGCCAAAAAGGCAAGAGCATTATATATTTATATTTATAGTTTCATTTGAAAAATACACTTTGGCTAAAGATTGACAATCGTCTTATGATCAATTTTGGTTTAAAATATAATACTTTATAGGTTAGGTTGGTAATAGAATCGCTTTAAAATTTTAATAAGAACTAATTTTTACTAACATTTAGAAAAACTAAATTTTTAAAAAAAAATAACATATCAAATTAGTTAAATAATATTGATATAATATTATGTTAAATCGATAAGTCTTAGGCCCGGTATTACAATCATTAGTTTTATACCGGTTACGATTTAACGCTCTGTAAAAGATAAATGCCTGTATTACAAACGTTTAGTATTCTCATTCCCCATCATTCCAAAGTACGAGTTATAAAGTAAAATATTCTACAAGTTAATAATATTAAATTACTTGGATTGAACTTTTTTTTAAAAGTCAAATAAAAATTTAAAAAATTCACTAGTGAAACGAAGGGAAACAAATATAAAGTAGCAGTATACCTAAACGGGCTACAGGCTACAGTTAACAATTTATAGTTAATAACATTGTATTGCAAATGCCAGAATGCTGTAAGGAAGAGATGTGAGCTCAGTAAATCTGCTGAATATATTTTGCGGGTAAGCGTAAATTTACCTAAATCTTACCGAGATGTTTTTTACCATGTGCATTATATTTATACCGTTCATAAAATAGAGTGACTCTCTCATTTTTAATGTTTTTATTAGTATAATAACTTTTATTTAGGTAAAGCCAGACTAGCCTATACGACTTTAAGTGAAGACACTGTATTTTAGTGTATAGTCGTATAATAGCCTTAGGTATATCAAATTATAGTAAAGATAGATTTAAAACATTTTTACCTGTAAATTCCACATGTCTAGCTGTAAGAAGTCCATACTCTTATTATACAGGTACCTGCACCCAAAATTAAGTATAACAGCTGAAGTAATCTTAAGATTCCGATTTACAATCATTACAAACTTTTTTATTAAAGTTATTTTTCACATTTTCAATGGGTTGTATTTCATGGTAAATTAATAGTAGGTACCTATAAATTCATATGTACCAAATTAATAATTAAAATTATATAAAATTTGTGTTCGGTTCAGCATTCATATTAAAGTTCCCTGCAGTGAGCTAACACTAATCCACAGAAAAAATATTGAATAAAGGAAAATCCTTAGAATTTTCAATAAATTTACGTATTAGAAAATAATTGAAATAAATATTAGTACTTCCATAATTTAATAATCGAATGATTTAAAATCGAACAATGGTTTGCTAGTAACTGATTACTACGTTATAATGAATAAATAATTATGACTAATGAGTGGAACGTAAATATTAGAACCATACTGTCTTTTGTCTTTGGTATATTATACCTAAACAGTAAATTAAATACATAATGCCATCTAGTGGACTGAAACTTTGTGCACGTAAAAAAAACCATTTCACACACAATGGTACTGTACATGGTATTCGTTGGACGTTTAAGGTATTGATGTCCGCTTGAAATTATTTTCTCTCCCTTTAAAAATGTACTCAGAATCCCCAAAGACACTCAACTTCTAATCCGAGGTGTTAATATTCTACATTTCATAAATTCTTAACTACAAAATAATTTACGCATTTTCGAGATTTTTAAGATTTTGACAAATTTCATTAATATTTTTTTTTTTTAACTTTAGGCGCTTATAAAACAACTGTGACAATGCAATTTAGATATTTTTGAACTTGGGTATGAACAATATTACATATTTTATCATGTATAAATCGAAAAATAATACTAATAAAAGGTAAACAAATTAAACTGTCAATAAATATCACAAGACGAGCAAAAATAATATAATGATTATTATCATATCATACTTAGAAAAGGCTAATATAAATATTTGGTAAATAAAATTCAAAATCAATAAAATATACAGTTTTACATTTTTGAAAAGGTAATAAAAAAAAATATTTAACTATGTCAAACCTAACTGTCGTTGAAGAAAAATGCCAGAATACTTATCCCTATTTTTTCACTAATAATTTTGTATAATGAATTGTGAATTTTTTTTTTTATCTCCTAAAATACCAACTTGATCTAATTTTCACCAGACACCACTCTCCCAATATTTACGATCAAAACTTTTTCCCAATCATAATAAATGTCATCAAGCACAACAAATAACACATAAATGTTAAACCAATACATTCGTTGCTCAGAATCTAAAAATGTTAACAGCATTGAAAACCTTGCGTGGATTTCATTAAATTCTTACAAGTCTGACAACGACTCTTGAAAATTAAAATTCTGAACGGAGATGGGAAAATATATATTAGTTTTAGAAAGTTTTTCGGTTTTGTATGTACATTAAACACTATTAACGCTAGAGTGTTGCCCTGAAAGTTTTGTGTGGTAGCAACTTTTGAAATCAGTAGTTTAATCTTATAGCTGATACTTTGAACAGGCTTATTTTGGTTGCTCTAAAAAGAAAGACTAACGGAATATTAAAAGAAAAAGTTTCTATATGCATTATAAATATAAGTACAACATATTTTATGATAATATAGGCTTGGATAAAAAAAACTATTGAACAGTCGATTTATGTTAAAATAATAAAACCTGAAATATTAAAATCGTATATTGTTTAACCAAAATCTTATAGAGAAATATAAAATCTAGCCATGTTGAAAAAATAACGCATAATGATAATATTGTATGGTATTATATATTTATTATTAGTGTATTTAATGAGTACAAGTAATGACATGTTTGCAAACTTTTAGATTCTGAGTGGAAGCGAATATACTGCAGGTTTCAAAATGATGTGTGTAAAATTTCTTAATTATTACTTTTATCTCTGTAGACACTTTTTATAGAAGAAAAATGCCCAAATCTTCCACTTTTAGGGAGGTTTTTTGACAGAGAATTGGATCTAGGTTGTACTTTCAGGAGTCAGAAGGAAAAAATGGCTAAGTATTTTTCGAAATAATCAAAAAAAATATGAAAAACCAACCTTTGACAAAATAGATATTGTTTTTTTGCTGTACTCAATTTAAGGACGGAAAACAGTTAAGACTCAAAATGTTCATTATACATCTAGGTATATTAAAAATGTTTCAGATATTATTAAATTTTCAACAAATTATGTTGGCTACTCTTTTTAAGCTTTTAAAAAATATTTATTTTAAATGTTTGATTTTTTTAGTTTTTATTTGTAAGTAAAAATAATATTTAATAGAAAGATTTTCATAAGTTTTACACAATAATTTAAAATAATTCACATTAACTATTTGTTAGCTTTGGATTTCAAATGTTCGTGAAATATTTTGTAGACGCATAAGTTGACAGATCATTTCCACTCCAGGAGCGAGATCAAAGTGGGGGGACACTTGACAAATATATATCTGCTTACATATAATTATGACTATTGTATTTTTTAAGTTTAGATCAAGCAATTTTCCTCTTAAATACCATTTGTTTCTTTAGTTTTAAATTTAAATCGTGTATTCAAAATGTCCCTAAATTTAATTTTTAATTTTATTGAAAAATCATACGCAGTTGACTTATCTCAGTTATAAAATATCATTAACTTGACTATAATAATTGAATATTCATCTTATATATAGTATTATAGTGTATGCCTTACTAAAGTTTATAAAGTAGTAAAACAGTATTTTGTTGTCCGAAATTTTTACTAAAAAAACTTTATATAAACTATATACCTATGAGTTAATATGTATTCAATAACAGTATGGACCTCGTTTGATTATAAAACTCCTATATACTACAGTCTATAGAAACATATAATATATTAATTTTATTCAGAAACACACACATATATTTTTTTGTAGTCTTAAAATATTATGATATATGTATTTATAAATATGAACTTGGTTTGTTTTAAGATAACACTGAAATAGATAATAGTTGCTATATAGTATCTATACTCATTGGCTGTAGTTTATTCACTATATAGTATTTTTTTTCTTTACGATCGATAAAGTTTTGTAAATACTTGGTCCATAGATGGAATAATATGATTGAGATCCAACTTTACAAACTCCCAACATTTAAGTTTTTCTGTTTCGGCCATGAAACAATGAGGAACACACAAGCATTTTGTTTCGTTAATATTGGTGGTCATAAATTCTCTGTCCATTATATTTTCACCTTGCAATAAGAAGTAATTAAACATCATTAGTATGATAGTTATTGAAATGTATAATAGGTCTAACGATTAAAAATAAAAGTACAATTATAAAATTTAATATGTAGTGAAGATTAAGAGAAAAATCTATGATCTCGCTTAAGTCCAAAACTGTAGAAAAACAATTATGTATTTATATCTTATTTGACGTTTGGAAACCTACAAATAATAATATGAATGTAGGTATTTAACACATTTTATAAATATACTACTTATGAAAACACGTCATCTACTGATGAATAACATAGTTGGATTTTTGGACTAGTTGTCTTAAGAATTTATATGTTTGATAACAACAAAATCATATATGACCTTAGCATAGGACATACCAATTTTAAAAAATATTAAGGTGTGTTCAAAATGTATTAAGAGAGTTTTTAATATTTCTTAATAATTATAGTCAATATGATAGATCCACATAGTTTTTGAAAAAAAAAATAAACCATTAAGTTGTTTTTATAAGTTTTTATAAACCAAAAATTAATTTTATTTCATATATCACAGCAATATAGTTGATAAATAAAAATAAAATTTAGACCTGTCCAAATACATTATAAATAATAAAAATAAGTATTGGTATAAAAAAAAAGACGAAAACAATATGTTGTACTACATATTTACGCGGGAGGGTTAAAATTATTAAATATTTCTATAAATGTATTTTTATAGGTTACCGAACCCCACAACTTGTTAAAAATAAAAGTTTCGTGGTCAAATTAATGTAATCTGGGCTATTAGAATTATTGTGATCCCTAAATCAGTAAATATTGGTGAAATACGTGGTATTAATTATTAAATATTATTGTAATATTATCTTATTAATTTTATTTTGTTACCAATGTTAAAACACGAGTCTGATAAAAATGTACAAGTGTCAACATGTATATTTGTATATTTTTTTTTATTCAATTTTTCCGAATTCTTTCTTAACTTGAACCTTACATTTCCATAACGGTTAACAATTCTTTTAATTTTCAAACGCAGTATCAAAGATATTTCACCTTCTAATACAAAGTGAGCATAATCAACTTCTCCTATTCCTTTTCCTATGATAAAAAAAATAATATTAGGTAAGTAGGTAAATATAGAATAGTAAGATTTTTTTTAATAATTTATCTATTATTAACTATCGTATCTTGCATATTTTTAAAAATCAAGTACTTTATTTACCGAGAACATATTCATGTTCTTTAAATGTTTTAATAAATGAAATAGTGCTGCACTTATTTATTTCCATCAAACTCAGGTGTTTAAAATATGAAGAATTTTTAATTGCTATTGCATTTGCATTCCACTGAAGTTGCAAATTATCTTTGATAATGTCCATGAAATCATTTTTTGATATGCTAATCAACTCCACTGTACCTTTATATTTATGAATATATTTCAAATAATTATAATTTATAATTTATGAATTATACTTGAGTTATAAGTTTATAACATATAATGGTAAACCATAATGTCACTGAATAATATCAATTAATAAAAGACGGTAGTATGGGACCATCAAACAGACGATGTTGAATTTATAAACTAGAACGTGTCCAACGAAAATTTTATCTTTTGTAAAATTTAAATTTAAATATCCCCTGGCTTCCTCACGATTGCACAACCCGTTCTCTTAAAGCTTGATTCAACATCCTTAGTAGGTCGTCGCTATACTCTCAACATTTCATTCCTCCAAAAACCCATAACGTGGTATCATTGATTCACCTTTCCTTTTTTTCTCATAAATTTAAAAGTACCAACCAGAAACACTCATAATAATATCCTATTTTTTATACATCTCAATTCCATAATTATTTAAGAAACGAGCCATTAAGCTGTATCATGAAACTTGCCAATAAGGACAAGGTGGTTGTTATATAATTTGGTTTGATCTTGACTGCCTTCAATATTTGATGATACGTTATTTAATATTTAATTAGGTATATTATGTTTCGTTATTATTTTTTATATGTTTACTAGAATATAAATCACTGTATATATGTTATTAAATATTATAGGTGCCAACCTGTATTTCTCTAGTAAATAAATAAATATGGCAAAATTGGTAAATTCAATTATACAGACCAAATAAACTTAAATACTTTATTTCCACAAATATTATATAAGCATGTATTATAACATTGTAAGAAAGATTAAATTCGAAATAAACAATGTATTTTTATGTATATTATATTATCTTAAGTTAATTTATAACTCAGTATCAAAATTGTATATTATGCATATAGTAAATCAACATAATAGGTCCAACAATCAATTAAATTTATAAGGAGACTTGCTGACTCCGTGCACTTTGTTGCTCGTTAAAAATGCCAACTCTATGTCATTCAGATGGTGCTACAGTTTATCCCTATTTCAACCCCTTAAACTTTTATTTTCGTGACAAAAAGTAGTCTACGATACTCAGAAATAATTTAGCTTTCTACTGAAAAAAAAATTTTCAAAATCGGTCATGTAGTTTTTGTGATGTTTTTATATAATAGTAAGATATAAATGTTCAAAAAAAAATTATTTATGCTCTATTTAACAATAATTATAATCCTTGCAGTTTATTATCATTATACATGCAAACTAAATACTTTATTACAGGGTTGTTATGTTTAAAATCCAATGTTTTAACAACTTGTTTAAAACAGTGTAAAATCTAAGAAAATATTATGTTTTTTTGGGTTTTTGTACAAAAATGAAAAATACAATAACTCTGAGTCATCATATGACATAAATATAGACTGAATTTATGCAACACATTACTATTGTGAATTTTTTATGGGAGTTATTAGTTGGTAGTTCCATGTAAACATAGAGGAATTTTTAGTACCAATATAATTGTTAGTTCCAAATAAAAAAATGTTTACTTAATGATTGTACAGAATTAGTTCTAAATGTGTTAAACATAACAGCACTTTCTCCAAAAGATTGTTTTTCCTTCAATTTGCAACGTTCAGTGTTATCCATAAGTTTAGTAACAGAATTTCGTACATCTTCAGTAATTACCACATGTCCTTTGACAATTAAATACATATTTGTCGATATATGCCCCTGTTTCAGTATCCATCTACCTGGGCCATAACATTTATACGTTGCCCTTCTGATTAGAGCCATTTTAATTTCCTAAAAATAATTTATCACTGTACCTAAAATATTATTATACATCTTATGATTAACCAAAAGTTTTATATTGATGTGTATTATGACATATGTTTATGTAATATGGAACCACTAACCAGTATTATCTTTAAAATTATGGTATCGCCGCGGGGTGGTTGTATGAGTACGGTTTTAAAACTTCCGCTGTAGTCCCGAGAGCAGCAGATTATTATGACTACAGCAAATTAGAAATTCTTTTACCAAAAACTCGATTTTGTACTTTCAAGTTTCAATTTACCCAGGCTTCATTGGTTGAATAAAAAAGATATTTATACCTAACTATTAACCTTGAGAATTTGCTGATTTAATATAATTTTTCAAAGATATAACATTTTTTTTTACAAATTTCCTATGCAAAATTAATTTAAAAATCTATTTTTTTTATTTAACTTATCATGTTTACTTTGGAACAAAACTTATGTTTCTACAACCAACGAAAACGAGTAGGTGCCTACTATTAAAACGCGTATTTTTTCGAAATATTTTTTGCTAATATAATAAACGTTTAACATAGTACCTTAATAATATAATAGTTAATAGATATAAATATATAATAGATAATACTGATTCTAAAAAATTAATAATGATCAATACAGTTTCATACAATTTATACCTAATTACTGAATGATAAATAAACCATTAATCATTAAATTATGACTTAATAACTATTCACTATTCATATTAATATCACATAGCAATGAAAATTTAAAAAGGCAAATTATAGCAATTGGCTACTGAGAGGATACCTCATTTATTTCAATTTAATTTATATTGAATTTGCATACTATAAACGCGAATAGACTGACACTCGTAGAAAAACCGCTCACTAGATCTGTCTTAGCTGCACGAGGTTAGGTTAGACACATCACTCTCCCCTGTTCAGTCAAAAAAGATGGATCAATTCTAATTATTATTACTCACCTACCAAATATGACTAAATTCTTTATATTTAATTTTTATATCTAATACATACGTACTACATCATTATGAGTTGTGTAACAATAAGATACGTGTTATTTGTGTTATTTAATTTAAGGAACACCGAGATATTACCTATATAGAAAATAGGATTATAAATATAACTGATTTGAGTATACATTATTTTTATACCTAGTATAGGTACATATTCTCAGACGTGCGGGAAGTTATCTCCTACCAATAGCCCCATTAATTCGGGACAAATTTAAAAAGGTGGACACGCGCGTTCTAATTGCTCCGTGTGTAACCAGCTAAAGACCAATTTATTTGAGAAATATGTTGTTATTTTGCAAATTAGTTTTCAGAATCATAGAAATAATAATTTCCCATTCTTATAATATAAAAATAATAAAACTATTTGATGGGGCGATGCACTCGGACCCTCTCTTAACTATATGTATCTAAGTATAGCTAACAACTTCAAAATGGTATTGAAATTTAACAGATAATTTGCAAGATAGTTTTTGAATTTTCAAATTCTTATTTCAGCGTTAGTTCGGGTATAGACGATTTCATGCAGCCACAATATATGTAGTCTGATTTCTTCAAACCTCCACCAATATGTTGAAAATAATCAAGTTAATTAAATCTCCAACTTACAATCGGACAGAGATGAAAAAATTTAAATCCTATTGCGAACATCCATTCGATTGTTTCTAATTCAAATACTGTTCTCTCATTAGGTGGTTTGAAAAAAATTAATTTTTGCTAAAAAAAATTAAAAAACGTAATTACATATTTACATGGTAATATGGTATTATATTATAATATTTAAAAGCGTTACATACTCACAAAAACAGATATTTGAGATAATTCATAAGCTGAAATAAGATTTTCCTTGCATATTGAGTCAAACAAATCTACAGGAGTGAGTACATAATCATCATGTTGTAGCCAAGGCAGGTTAGCGATCACCGTAAAAACAACAGCTCTAAATCTTGATATTGGTTGTAAACCCTAATATTTTAGAATTTTAAATTTGTATTATAATACTACAGCAAGTATATTATAGGTATTGGTTTAAAAGAAGTACCTCAGAAAAGTCATGATCATATTATTATTATGATGTGCATTGAAATTGAAACTCATTACATCTAGACTACAATAAAGACTATTATACACTATTCCTACCCTTGCCTATCGCCGTGATGTTGCAGATAGGTACTTCTTTTATTTCTTCCTTTCTTAGCAGTGCAGACAACGTTTTTAACTTCAATCTCATTCTGCTTACCCCATAAGGAACCACCCACTTTTTACATTTCGTTGCACCCCTTACCTTATCGTCACCGGGTCACCCTATAAATAGAATGCTCCACCAACTTAATAATTTATTTTACCAAGCTTATCGGCCTCCTATGGCCTCTTATCGAACTTAACTCAAACATTTTAATATTATTTATACTACCTCTTCTGTTTTATGTTTTTGCGATTGCATACTTCTATTTCCTTTATACACTGTACTTTCACTAATATTTCAATACTATTTGTTACGAACTGTACACCTCATCAGATGCCGTATGGCATCAAAAAAATAAATAAACAATAAGGTATATGTAAACAACTATATTCGAGACTATATTAATATAAATAATATATAAATATAGCGGACTGCTCACTTTGTGAGTTGCCTTACAGCACAGTTTACCGTTCAATACAATTTACATAGCGTATAGAATATAATAAAATATAGATGGATAAAAATAAAATAAAATATATGTTACTTACTTTTTTTGTAAAAACATCATTATGAGATAAACTCGTAAGACTCATTTAATATCTACTTCTTCCATAAAATAATTCAATTATTAATATAAATAAAATACAATTTTGAAACAAAAAGCAACTGTGACATATAGTAACTATGCAACTACAATGTAAACATCCTATTTTATTAAGTTAATCAAAATTATTGGGTCATGATAATAATTTTAAAAAAAAACCCGGAAAAGTCGCTCTGCTGTATAACGTAGAGATGTGAAGTATTTAATTAAATGCTTATTTAAATTTTACAATCACCAATTAAAACGTTACTATATATCACTAAAACGTCCAGCAGTTACAATTTTGTGCTGTTAGCTTATTAGAGTGAATTGACCTTTTTTAATATTCAAAATTAACTGTATAACAACATTATCTGTGTTCTCCTGTAAGTTAGGTCTGAAAATTTACTTGAATTTCAAAACACAATACTTAAAATACTTTCAACTTTCAACTCTCAGTCCATGATCTCTATCCATTCTCTTTACCGTTTTACACTACTAACTACTTCTGTAACTGGTCAATTTATAGAATATTTATAGGATATTTTATTTTACTTTTTATTTAAAATATAAAACAATTTTATACATCAGTTTAAATAATATATTTTGATTATTAATTTTATCTTTAATTCAAATTCAAATTGAAATATTGCTTTTCTCGATTTTTCGGACATAATGTCAAGAACTTTTTCTGAATCAACAGACACATCTTTATAAATGGCCAACAATGTTAGTCCATTAAGACGGTCCTAGAAAATAGTAGAAGTGGAATCGATAGCTTTTTTTTCGAGAAAAAATTTAAAATACTACAACTATTTCTTTTCATTTTAATATATCAAACAAGATTCGTACAATCGATAAAATAGAACAGAACGTCAGAACACAATTGTGAATTGTCACTTTTTAATTGAAAAAATACGAAAACGTTTATGATAACAAATTGTAAATAACCACAGATAATAGATTTAGTCGATATAAATTAAATCTGTATAAATAACCAGCCGAAAAATGATATCACATAATAATATAACGAACCACACTTTGGTTAATATAATATGTTTGTAAGTTATTATCACTGTGTTGTTGTTATTATCATAATATCATAATATATTAATAATAACGATAAAGAAAAAATATCGAAAAAAAAAAAATAATAATAATAACTAGTCACAATTTACAAACATATAATATCAAAAGTAGACAAAACGTCAACGTGTATTACTAAAATGTAGGAAATAAAGATCTATCCCCCATATCTCCCCCACCTGTGAGAACGCCCATGCCTGTATTAATACCTACTTTTAATATTAGATAAAATTCGCCTATTATCAAACTTTAAGTTAAAACTCTGTCCCTAAGTTGGATATTTACATTTTTATGTAAATTATGAGTGTGTAATTGATTACAATTTAAAAATTTTTATAAATAATATAAGAATTTAAATATCGTAAAAAACCCAACCTAGGGACATTGGTAATTTTTTTTTTAGTATACATTTTGTTAATAGCTGAATTCACTTCTGTTGAGTTGATACTGCTAAACATAAATTCGGTATGTTGCGCGTGGGTCAGAGAGAGAAAACAAACGGTGCGATGACATCCTCTTAATATTCATACCTAAGGTTTGAATAATATGTAATATAAGGTTTCTTAATATATTAAGTTTGTTTTAATTGAATTAAAAAAAAGTTTAGCGTAAAGTCACATACATTTTTCTATGAGTGATTGAATTTAAAAAATGTTGAAGGAATGTCATCTACTCATGCCTCAAGAGACTTTTTGGTTCTTTCACCATCCATGTACATTAGTAATTCCACATATTTCACATTATTTTAAATCACAAAATTATTAATTTAATATTAAGAGGCAATATAACTAAACAAACTAACGATGTAATATTCACCAATTGACAATAATAATATCCCAGTGAAGTTTTTTAATTTTATCACTATTAGCTTGATTGTAAATTGTACAATTCTAGATTTACCGAAAAAATTATTTATCTATTTTGATTAAATTGTACTCATTACGAAAATTGTATTATATTTATATTTTGCTTTTCCATTATTACCGGTGACCGGTTTTCGCCCTCGGAAAGACGAGTAGTGTGGTCATTGGGTGTCAGCCACTGGCGTACCCGAGGGGGGGGGGGGGTTATAAGGGTGGTGATAAGTGGACTTCAGCCCCACCACCCGTGATATTGTATTATATATTATAATAAACGGCAAAGTACAAGCCATGATATTTCTTAAAACGATTTTGATGAAACATTTTGTGTAGTATTAACTATAAATTATTTATTCTACCCCCTTCCCATTGAAAACTACTGGGAACGACCCTGGTGTCAGTGAATAGGAACCGGACCGTTGGATCGAACACAATATTATATTTTTATACTTAAAATCTTTGGAAAACAATGGTCTACGACGAATAGGTATATTTTGGACGACTATGCATAATTTATTGTTAAACTACGTCTTCCAATCGATTTTCTATATTTCATAAACTACAACGCCATCTATGATCCAATAATGAAAACTGCTTAAGGGTGGATAAAATAGTGGAACAAATCGCGAGTGTAATAATATAAGTTTTACGAAAGATGTCGTTGCCAGTATTAAAATAGCAACAAAATTATATTATTTATAGCAAAATAATGAAAGATATTTAGGTACCTATTGTATGATTAGATAAGTAGATAACCTATGTATTTTTTCCGTGAAACCTCAAATCCGTCTCATACATCCATTATTTCATAAGTATTTTTCGACGATGCTGAATATGTCCAGATGAAAATTGACACACTTAATTAATCTACTCTTTTCTTATCAAAAAAGACCGTCCACCAACTTACCTAACCAATATACTAAAAAATTATTTTTTAAGAATGCGAAAAATATGAATAGAGGCGCAGAACGCTAAACCTTCCAGAAACTGTTAAAAAATATAGAAGCCTTCGATATGAGGACCATACTTTTAAAATTATTTATTTATATATCTATATCTAAATGTAACTTACTAAATAAACTCTAATTGTAAACAATAATCCCTGGCACTCATAAATTGTGAATAATCAATATTTCTTTATTCATTTTCTTAATATTATTGATGTGAATCTTCGTTAAGGAGGGTACAACGCCGAATGTGTAACGAAATTATGCCCACGATGACAATGATAAATAAATAAAATATAAATCATATACCTAAATCTATTTATTATTGTTATTGCTATTTTATTTATTTAGATATTTAATAATAATTAGTGTGGAAAACATAGTGACACCGGAGTGTATAGGTTTTAATATATACTATGTTCTGTAATTTAATTCAATATTTTATAATAATTACGTAATAATTATGTACATAATAATAATTATAATTATAGAAACGATTTCAGGTAGACGAACATGAAGTTCAAATCTTGAACCTAAAATCTTATCATTCCTTGCTGTGAGATTATTCGTTTCATAAAAGCTAGATATCACTAAATAGTAAAAACTTCGAAAGAAGTTTTACTTCATACACGCGTGGTTACACACACACACGGTTTTATTTACTCATTAGTCAATAATCATCCATCATGTTAAACAGTTGAAGCCTTTAAACTTATAAATAGAAAAATATTTAAATATTTTTAAAAATTGACACAGTCGACCGTCGTCGTACAGAGTAGGTCAAGTGTAAGTCCAACTGTCAATAATATTTTAATATGCATTTGAATTATGAAAAAATATGCGTCTATTAGTGGCGTAATTACGGGGGGAGGATTTGGGTGTTGTATCCCCCTCATGACTTTTTTTTTAAAAAACAAAACATGACCAAATTATGCCACTGACGTGGATGAAGTTGGTTATTGTTATCTTATAATTATTCATAACTCATAAGGTAGGTATTTTATAATTTATATATATATTTTTTAATTCACACTTTTACCGCGATCTATTTTTCTGATCAAGAACTCAGTAGTTAGTTATAAGTTTGTACCTAGTTATTATGATAAGGCTCGAATAGACCAAAGATCTTCTCTACATCATGATAGACATTACATTACCACAATGGCACATGTAGTACACAATTGTCGGATTCAATTTTAGCATTTAATTATATTGAACCTAACCTAACCATATAACTTCTTATAATTATCTATAATCAACTAACCCCAATTCTGTGAGTACAAATTTATATTAACTGTCTATGGTCATTTATGCTTTTTAGATTTTAATATTTTTAAACTATTGATAGATATTGATCTTAATTAATTTATTAAATTATTCATGACTATGCACAGTACGAAGAAGTTAAAAACTACGTGATTTCATTAAGCCAAAACCTAAAATTATGAAAAAAAAATGGACATCTGTCTCAGTCTGTTTCGATGGTGCAAGTACCATGTCTGGTAGTATTGTAGGAGTGTATGCTAAGTGTAAAGTGGAAAATAAAAATATCTTATATGTCCATTGCTATGCTAACTGTCTTAAATTAGCTCTGACTAGTTAAATTTCGCGTTGACAACTACAGCACTTCGGTTGCCCTAGGGACCTAACTCTAGCAACCGATAAACAATATTTAACTATAAGATAAAACCTACCAATTTCACGTTGCAAAAAGTACCTAGGTTACCTAACCTTTAGCAACTGATGAATCATTAAATAAATTACGTTATCACAGCAGCCAAAAGAAAAACGGACCAGCTAATTAAATATACAATTGTTTTTCGTAAGGTTGCCCTTAGCAACCACATTTATAGTATAATAATTGCGTTACTATAGCAACCTCATTGATACATTTTCTTTAATCATAATTAATTTGTAAAGCATATCTATGATTCAATGTTTTTCCGTGTAACACACTACGTATTTTTTCATAACACGAGTTTATCTTTAAAAAGTCCGTAACTTAAGAGCTACGTAAAAAAAAATCTGAACAATATATTAAGTACATTAATATAATATTGACAAGAAGCATACGATAGGTATGAGGAGCCTACCTAATATTTTTTTATGATTAGTCAAGCACTTTCTTCAAAGAGTGGCTCTAATAAATCAACCTGTAGTAACAAGTATAAAAGTGTCAAACATTTAACGCCAGTCATAAAATAATTCACGAATTCATCATACACAGAAATAAAATTTATAATTACAATTTAAATGCCATATATAAGTTTATAAAAAAAAACATTAAAAGTTAGTTTATAATTATTATGTCTTATATGACCTTTGACATCAAAAAATATTCTTCAAGGCCTTATACTTAATCAAACAAGATTAAATTTAAGAAAAAAAGTGGTCAGGTGGGTAACGCTCTGCGTTATAGAAGTTGTACAATGTCGTTGTAATGCATGTGTTATATTTGAACTAAATAATAAATCACTGTATACGAAAAACTATTCTGAGCGGAGACATTGTGTCAGCCTTGCATATACTTGTATAAATAATCAAATTTAATACTTAAAAAAAAATTAATAAAAATCGAAAATATCCCATGGCTATAAATAGCGTACTTTTCCGGTGAACTTTTTCTTTTTGATGGAGGTATTGAAACATGTTGGGAACCTTTCTAAAGTTAGCTGTAAAAAAAAAACTTTTATGAATTTGAAACTGAAAAATAATTTTTAAATACTAATTTATAAATTTCAAAATAATTTGAAATATTTTCTCATTTCTATAAATGGCACATAAAGAGTTAAAATTGTTTGAACAATTTACCATGTATGGAAAATGCTAGTACAAATATTTGGTGAACATTTCAAGAGTCTAAGATTATTTGTTTTTGAAATACAACAAAATCTCAAAAATCGATTATCAAATATTGTAAAAAATATAAGTTCTAAGGCTCATAAAAATAAATGTTCCCTTTAAATATAATTTTTTTATTATTTCAGTAGAAAAACGTGTGATAAATCTTTTATTAAAATTTTTAATCTTAGCTATGAAAAGAAAATCTTTTATGATTTCTAATTGAAAAATTATTGACAATATTTTAAAAACTTCTTGTTAAAATCGTTTAAAAATTTCATTTTAACATTTGGTGAAAATTTCAAGTATTTAAGATTATTCGTTTTTGAATTGCAACAATAAATATCAAAAATTGATAAATGAAAATCCAACATCGTAAAAATAGTTCACACGCTCATAAAAAATGTATATTACTTTCCGGTAAAAATTTTTTTTGTTTGAGGTAGGAAAATTTGGGGGGGGGGAGGGATCTTCTTTTAAAATGTCTAATGTGAACTATGAAATGAAAAACTTTTATGAGTTTTTAACTGAAATATAGTTTGAACATTTTCTATATTTGAACGTTTTTTGTCATAATTTGAACTTTAAATGCATATAAAAATATTTGCGATAATGTATCTTCAATATTTTTGAACATCCATAATTCAGTTTATAAGAAACCTAGCATTTTCAAGCTTTTTTACTGGATCAAAATGTTTTTATTGAAAATAATTTTAAAAAAATTTACAAAATTTTAAAAATTTTTTCAAAGCTCAAAAGAAGTCAAAATATTTCTAAAATGTTATCAATTATGGAAAATGCTAATATACCTACATTTTTTGAGAACATTTCAAAGGTTATTATAGTTTTTGAGTTACATAAAAAAATAACACATATCATTGTAAAATCAATAAACTACATCGCTCCATTCAGAATTTAAAATGAGAACCAATGTATTGTATTATTATATGTGAAATATGACAACGTGTTGGTAAAAAAATTAATTAAATTCGAATAACCTCCTTGACGCGTGGTGATGAGTCGACGGTATTGTTCGTAAGTCGTTATTACAATCATGTAAAATTGTCGCGGACCCGTATGTAATTGCATTAGTAACGCGTTAAACACCGATATGACATTATTAACGACCTAGGTGGTTACAGTGGATTGAAATATTTTATAGTATAAGTACATTTTATACAAGCATATATATATATATGGCAACATGAAAACAGTGGAAGGTATACCGAAACCGTGTGTGTCGCCGATCGGTCTACAACCGAATACCCGTCCGTTATACCTACCGGAGTTACACCTTACACACATAACCCACACGTCGTGTCAACACCTGTTGCAGTGTCGAGCATCGATAACAACATTGTAAGCGGACGACCATCGTTATAAACACAAAATTAATATCGTATCGCTATTCAGTATTCGTATATATCACGCAATAATATCACGAAATGCAACGAATCGACGATAAGAATTGTAATGCCGCAGCCACTGTTGGGGCCGACGATATGCAGACGACTGACAAAGACCACAAACTGCAACCGTACGATGAAGAGGTAGACAAACTGATCGAATGGTTGCGGGACACGCCTCATTTGCCAAACATTACCGGTGAGCATGACGACCAAAAGCGAACATTTTGTGAAATTACTGAGGAGACTGAGTTTATAATGCTTATTACACATATAGGTATTATAGAGCCATTCGCTTCGTTCTTCGCAATTGTCAATTCCAACAAGACAACTTACAAGTTACAACGTTTTAAAAACTAAACAATTTAATAATAAAGAAGTACAAAAACAAAAAATGTAAAGTTGTTACATTAGATTAAAAGAAAATATTTAATATATTCTGCTTAAATATTTATTAATAACAATAGTAAAATTAATTTAAAATGGAACCTTTATTATTACCTACGTATTTATGTCAAACCGGGACGGCACGACGTAGATGACTGCGCTAATAAAATCTGTTGAAGATTAATATTAAGTTCATGATCTTTCCTAGTTTTTGAAATGGAATTTATAATTATTAGATATTTAGACCCTTTATAATTGTAAAAGTTAGGAGGCTAAGACCTGTAATTCAAAATGTTAAGGGGACTTAGTCGCGTCAAACCTTCAGCCTTGATTTCTGCATATGAGTCGATGCCGAATCGATATTGATGGCTGATACTTTTGTTCGATTCCCCCCAATGAAACTTAGGTCAGGCGTCATTTCGGATGATTTAAAGGGGATAGTATAGTAACCGTTCCTTATTCGAGAAAATCTACTTGTAACTTTTTTGTCTTTGACTAATGGATGGTAATAGGAACTTCTAGATCGTATTTATATTACATGTGGAATTATTCACCAATCATGCTCACTCCCATTTTATCCATTAAACTATTAAAAGTCAGTAGAACTCTGATTTTTGGAATCTTCATGTAGATACCTATAAGTACACAATTCAGCATATTCTAAACTCATTACTATGAACAATATTCTCTTTAATTAAAAAAATTCAATAACAGAATTTATTGGTTCAATATTCGATTATATATAGGTACATTAACATTTTTTTTAAAAAACATCTACTTTTTAACTATAAAATACCTATATTTAAATTTAAATAAATTCATAAATGCATAGTTCATTAAAAGATACATTTTGGATGAGTATGCTTGGTATGTGTACAATAAAATGTATACGTTAAAACACATGATGTATCAATGTACTATAAACATTTAGCTTGACCCTATTGGTCAGAATTTTTGAGGAAAAAGTTTGACCTGCTGTATGTGATACGTTGCATATTTATAATTAATGTGATTAAGTACCTAGTTTTTTATGACCTAAAACATTCTAAAAATGCAAATGGAACCATAAAAAAATCATGTACCTATAATATTACAAAATGCGTTAAAAACTCATTATTCACATTATTCCTTCAAAATATAAATTTTTAATAAATTATTAATATAAACTTCACGTTTTATATTCACGTATTCGAGTGAGTTTGACTTGTGGCAATAATAATATTTTACCACTTATGGGTATAGCTTACGGGAAATTGTTATTCTAATTTAAAAATATAAATATATTAAAAATGTTCTTTAATATCTAAAATTAAAGAAAAATGACTTTGTGTATTACATAAAAACAGTATAAATAGACATTCAGTAAAATAACTGAAAGTTTTTTAGCTGACACGATAAAAGACCAATAATATGACCAAAAGTAAAAAACAAATACATCCCCTGATGACTGCAATGCAGCCTGTAAGTACAATAATATTATAATCAACTTTATAGTGATTAGCAGGATTATATTACGATTATATTAGCATGAAATATACAATTTGAGACGAACGACTTTAAAGATATTTGTTCAGTCAACGTAACAAACGAAGACCTATGACATCAAGAGCTGTTAAAAATTACACTCATCTATAGTATTATAACATATATTATATATATAATATATTATATATATAGTACAGTATTATTTTACTATTAAATACAATCTGAACATGAAATGTATTTGAAACAGTGTTAAAGCTCGTACTCTCACAGTATGACTGACATAAATTGAGCAAGTTAAAGCAATCAGAGGTTGTGTCTCACAATCATGAATCAATGCAATGTCATAATTTAACAAACCTCTATAAGTCACACTTTTATGAAGTGTCACTTAAAAATGTATTTCGTAAACTGTGTCTCATTATAGTATACTGTTTTTCATGTTTTATAAATATATTGTATGAAATGTTTATTTAAAAAAATATATTACGTAAAATATAGGCATCTATCTCAATAAAAATCAATTTTGGTACGTCCATCAATATTATTGGTCTTCCTTTTAGTTTGTCAGCTATTTGACCTATTTAGAGTCGGTCATTAGTACCACACCCACTAAAAATGTAAAAGTCATCAACATTGTAACTCTTTTAATCGATATAATTATTGTTTAATTTCTGGTACCCAACAAATATTATTTTATAACATGCATAAAATAAAGTATTGAGTAGGTATGACCTTTTTGTTGTTAGTCACGAGAAACGCTTAAAAGAGACATCACCGATATTCAGTGTTGGGGAAGTTACGTATCTTGGATAATTAAAACACATTACTAATTACTTATCAAAATTGTAACTAAATTATTTTTAAGTAACTTTTTTTTCATTTTGTCAAGTTAAATTACTTTTGAATTTAAAAAGTAACTCAAATACAATAGAAGTTACTTTTTTTTTTTAAATATCACCGGAGCTTAATAATCATTTTGTGTATATGACAATACACAAACTAAATAATGACAATCAGCAATATGAAATTATTAACAATTAGTACCAATTTCGCGACACATTAAATATTAATCTTAATTTTTCAAATTTATTTTAAACAACAATGCGTTTTCAAAATTACAGTCACTAATTTTAGATCGCTTTTTAGTGCATATATCTCCTGCTATGCTAAACAAACGTCAATAGCTATAATAACAAAAGTATTTTAGTATCACAAATTCAGAAAATTCTACTTATAAATTATAATAATAAAATGTAATTAAATTATCATCAAATTACTTAAAAATTAATTTCGTTACAGTAACTTGTAACTTAAGTTGAGTTACTCCCCAACATTGCCGATATTCTACCAAAATTATTTGGAAAAATACATTACAATATGTAATTAAATTAATTTTAAGCAACTTGAAAAACTAAAACTATTTAATCTTATTTTCTCTAACAGCATAACTTTATTAGGTATACAAGTATAGAAATGATTGACGGCTTAAAATATAACTTAATATTTCAAATAAATATTATGTAGATATTAATATAATAATATTATATCTTATTATTGACTACTGACTAGTCAATAAACATGCTATAAAAAAATGTCTAATATTTTCATTGAATTTTATATTATCCTATAGGTACTCCATAACTCATAAGCCATAATTCAAAACCAATAAATATTTCATTACTTTATAATGTTTGTAATTGGATTAAAAATTATTAGAGATTATGGTGTATCTATATTGTCTATCCAGAGCGCCGTGGTTTCATTATTTTATTATTGAAAAACGTTGAAAATAATAATATATTAATATCATGGGGATAAGTCAAGTCGGAATTATATTTATGTTCCAGAATTAAATCAAAATATGGGGATAACACAAAACATTAATGCCAGGATACTATACAGAAATAATGATAACAAATTTGACTGTCACGTGTCTTATAATCAAATTGTATTATAATATATTATTTCATAAAAAAATACCTTTTAAACACGCACAGATTTGTTGAGAAAACGTATATAGGTATAGGTTATCACTGCAATGTGAATACAATGTAGTTCTTTTAAAGACAAAAAGTTAACTCTCATTTTATTGAAAAGTATCATACTATAATCCAACGTTTTTGGATATATTTTGTTTTACTAAATAAAAATTAATACAAAACAAAATTTTTCAAAAAAAAATTATATTTTCATGGTTTTTTGTCGCTATTATAATTTAAGTTTTTAGGTGCTTTAAAATATACATATTATAACAAAACAACTAAAATACCAAATATCCATATTACATTAAAATGAGCACTTTGCATTTATAACTGAAACTGTACTCTCTGCCTCTGAGACGTTGAAAATTACGTTTTTTAATTAACTAATTAAAATAATCCCCTTATTGTAAATTATATATAAGTAGGTATAGCAGATTTAAAATATAATATATTGATATTGAACTTTTCTAAGAGAAATTTGATTAAAATTTGTACAACTCAATAATCTTGAAAATGAGAATATTTTTGAACTCTTGGAACATACAGTACCGATTAACTTAAAAAATAATAAAATCTTCACAAACTCTATAATGTGCTGTTTACCTAAATATAACTATTAAAGTATAATATTTTGTGTAGACATTTCTTTATGGCTGTACAAAATAAATACTTCTAAAAGAGACACGTTTCACTGGATCATTATTTTCCGAGACCTTATATTATACTGTATTATTTATACTTTTCTTTTAATGCTGAAACTAACACGTCGTGTAAATGAGTAATGAAACAATGAAAATTAATTAAGACATTAACTACGCTGTTATCAGCCGGCATTATTTATTACTTTATTACTTTATCCAACTTATAGTTTAAAATATTGCATTGTAATCTACTGCTTTTTCGGTTTATAATTTAAAACCGTTGTATGATTATTACACAGACCGACCGTGGTTGCGGAACTGTTTTATCGGACGAAAACTTCGCATAGAGAGGACAAAAGAATCATTGGACGGATATTTTTGCTGCAGATCGCTGATCGATGAATTCTTCGGCGTCCGCGATCCGCTCGGAGATGACGTCCAGACGGCGATGCGAAAGACGTTAGTACCTATACAATATCGTTATTGAAACATCGTAAACTATTAATAATCTATTCGAAACTATGATTGCTATGAATACGTGGGGGCATCCCCACGTTTAATTTTACAAATAGACAATAGACGATTTGAAAAAAAACGTACGATTTGTTTGTCGTTAAACTTTTGATTATTTTGTGTCACTCGTGCGTACTGCAATACAGGTGGTTTGGATTTTCAAGCAATTTGACGGACGAGGGTTACCAGGTCATAGTGACGAGAAACCTCACCGACGAAGATGTTCCCGGCAGGTATTTAGATCAGTGGACGAAATACTTTTACATGTGCATCGACTGGAACTTGAAGCGGGAAACGGTAAATGGCGTGATCATTATTTACGACATGGCCACGACGAACAAAAACGAATTACTCACTCAAGTAACCCCAAATTTTCTTAGGAAATCCTTACAGTGTTCGGTGAGTATCATTAAGGTATTTATATAGTACTAGCTGAACCCGTGCACTTCGTTGCCCTTAAAAATTGGCAACTTTTAAAAAAATTATGATTATTCAACTCCCATTGGGTATAACTCGCTGCAGTAAGTGCAACTTAGCCACCCTGGTAAGCAATCCGACTACGTCGGATCACGGACAAAGTTCAATAACTCGATTTGAAGAATGAATGATAATCAATAATAAATAAATACTAATTTCTGCTGTTGACTGTAACCAATGGCAACTATTTATAAAATAAATAAAATAAAATATCGAATTTCCATCGTGAACCTCAAGATCCCTGTTTGAGCATCTATTTAAAATGTGAATTTTGGCAAATCCTTTCTTATTGCACGGTGAAAATATGAGAAGAACTTCTAGTCAAAATTTCAAGTCCGTACGTTGCGTAGTTTTTGAGATACAGCGATCAGTGAGTGAGTGGTATTTGGATTTTATATGTATAGATTTAAGTATATCGGGTGTAGCAGATGTGAGGATATCCTAGTAACAAATAAATGTCTCGTTAAAAATAACGTATTAGTGTGCAAATCATAAACAAGCCAAAAAATTTTATTTCCTAAAATTCAGAAATTTTATCATTGGATAGAAAGTTCATTAAATAGAGGTTCCGCTGTATATTGAAGTTGTCAGTCATATTGTTTTTATAATTATATAAATACGTATCATTAACAAATTATATTTTGTTTTCAGACATTTTTCCCGTACAAACTGATACAGGTCCACTTCATAAACGTACCATCATACGCAGCCGTAGTGTTCAATATTTTAAAATCTCTGGTTCCCAAAAAAATCCAATCTCGTGTAAGTATTCACAGTGAATTATTTTGACTATTTGTATCAACTTTACTGCCACAGTAAACAATATACATAATATTATACAGACGCATAAATATTTACTTTTAAATTCTGTACTCCGGGTTGGCTATTGTAAGTACCTACCTTTTAAATGAATAATGGTCTTACACTTTATATAACACGGCACCGTGTTTATTTAAAATGTTTTTATGTAAACGATGTCGTTAAGTGATAATAATATCATTTGATATACCAACTCAAATATACTTACATTTAATACAAGGAACTGTAACTATACCTACCTATTCAAGTATTTAATAATAGTCGGTGGACGATGATATACGAGTAAACTGATATTAAATTTCAGAACTTCTTAGAAGAAATGTCCAAATTCTCATAATTATTAGATTTAAAAAGTAATTCTTAAGGAGCCTAACTACTGTTGTAAATTTAAAAGCCTTAAGTTTTCGCAAAATGTAAGTTAGTTTACGTTGTCCGTTTTTGATTCTGAAGAAAAATAAAGTAACTTGAAATAAAATAGTCTATAGATCGTTGGGATCATTTTGTAAAAATTAAATCTTGTATTTTTGTGAATTTACTATTGAACTGTATTGATTAAAAACTTGAAAATATGAATTTATTCAAATCTTATTTAAAATTAAAATTAAAAACGGAAAATGTTTCGTACGATCAACAAACATTTTTCTAACAAACTCAAATATTTTTTCTGAATCAAAATCAGACAACGTAAATTAATTTTGATTTTGTCAAAACAATTAATAAATTGTCATAAAATTCGTATTGTGAATTTTAAATTGTTATCGAGTTATAAACATCAGCATGCGCGTACCGCGTACCAGAGAAGCATTGCATTTCACTCACTCTAATAATAATCATTTACAAGTTACAAGTTACACATAGGTCCCTGCAGTGGCTAAGACGAGATTAGAAATTTCCCAAATGTTGCACCTTAAATAATATCCATAACTAGGCCCCTTAATGTAATTTAGTTGTCAACAAAATTAACGTCACAAACATTGATTATTTAATAGGTAAAATATAATATGTAATATTAGATTATAATGTAAGTTATATTAGATTGCGTATAGCCGTATAGGTAGTAGGTATCTAGTGGTAATTAATAACTTTACTAACTACATACGTATTAGAGACTAGAGTTTCATCTTTCCCATCGATAGTATATTAACTATTGAGTACCTACTAAGTATTAATGTGATTGAATCCTATCGCGCAATTGTTTTTTCATGTTAAATACAATTATGTGGTACGACTTTTGTACAATAAAAAACGTATTCATTTATACCGTTTGACATTCATTTACGATAATATATTGTTACATCTGATAACGATTCGTGTTTTCCTTTAGATATTTATGCATAATAACCCATCGGATGTACTGCAACATATCAAAAAAGAATGCGTTCCGTCAGATATAGGCGGTTGCGATAAATCAATTAAAGAACTGGGCGGTGAGTACCTATATTGTATTTAATTGAATATTGCATATTAATATTTTAAAATATCATCGATCACGGTGTAGTAAGAATCCACCTTAAGTTCACTGATGCTGAAAGTGATTTACCTATTTTTTCGACAGTTATTTGTTAGGTTACAAAAAAACAGCGAATACTTTGTAAAAATGTTTTAACTAAATGAACATTATTAAATATTAGTTTATCAAAAAAAGTTTTTACATTAAAAAGACTTAAGGTTAAAAATGTTTTAGCATAAAAGTAGTAACGATAAATAACTCATAAAAGGTTGCTTTGACGTTAGAAAATCTTTGAATATCGAGTATAAGTTTATAAATGTATGGATATCCACCATTTTTCTTGAAACTTCCTTTCAAGCAATGGGGAATTGCTATTGACTCGTATATCAAATTCGTATTTGATAATACGCCACTAACGTTCAATATCGTAAAGATAAGCTCATCGGTTTGTGGGTCAGTAAAATGTTCACAGTAATTAACTGTTTTATGGATAAATCAAAGTTTCTCAAAATTGTGAGTAGGTAAGCTTTTCATTCATCGCTGTGGAGAGCAGTCCCTATTTATATATACTTCTCTCACAATTATGAGCATAATGGTTCACTTTTATAAACTCTAATCGTATAATAGTCGTAGTTAGCGGTTGACAGAATATCTTAAAAAAAAGTTGTAGATAACAACAACAAGAAGTATGGTAGTTATCTCACGACACCGGTACTGAAATTATTATGTGTAACCTATTTAGTATTAATTATGTTGTAAACTTGTAACCGCGTCTGATATTACATTTAATCGATACGGTTTAAACGATTTATTCTCAGAATTCTGCAAGGAGAACATCGTAGCAGAAAGAGAAATGTTCATGAACGGAATACTTTCGTTGAAGGCAGACATGGAGAAAAAGCCGAAAGACACGAACACAAACGAACAATCGGAGCTTTTCGGGTTTGACGGAAACTTCAAGCAATTGAATATCGATTGAGAAATATATTTCCGACCAATATTTTTTCGATTTATCATAATACCGGTGGACTCTGATAAAATAATACATAAAAAATACACTTACAATTCTTAATATTACAGTAACAATAGTTAGTGTGTTTTAGGTAAAACATATTATAATTACATATTATAATAATATAATGTACCTATAGTATATTAAGTACTTCTATGTTATTTTGATTATTGTTTCACAGTGAACGTTTAATGTGTGTATGGCTCTTGCAGATTTTATTATAATAATTATTAATATCTATATTAAAATAAAACGAACAGACGTACATTGACTTATAATAATATATGCCCTCAACGCGTAAACAATTCCTTAGCACTGCAATTTTACAAAGGCACACAGTAAAATAACGTTGTTCCGCATAAACAAATATTGAGTACATTTTGACCATTTCGTCGAGGAAAAGTAAATATAAATTAATTTTTCAATCATCGAATCAGAAAGTACTAAGTTTGTATGAATACAAATGTATAAAACAATACTTGAACGAGTGACGAAAAGCACATCTATCCGCCACGCCCTTCAGCGGTGAGCACCGAGCACGCTAATTTGCCTGCGTACTTGTCTGTAGTGTACTACGCAATGTCACGAGTGTTAATTTAAAACGATAAATCATAATATAAAAAGCGAAAAATATTGCTACAAATTTATAAGAGGCTGATCAAAAGATTTGAAAGAATAACCTGGTATTAACGATAAACTGTTTTAGTACCGTACGATTTTGGAAACGTTTTGACTTTTGACAATGCTTTTTTAAAAATTAAATGTTAGTCAAAGTAAGATAATATTGTTAAATAATTTTAGTATGATGGTGAAAAACCAAATAATAACTAAGGTCATAATAATTTTTTTTTCATGATGTGACGGTGTAAAGAGTAACAACCAGAACCGAAAGAGTTGGAAAATTAAAAAAAAACTAGTCTCGTACATGATAATAATAATAATAATAATAATTTATTCAAACGAATAAAACGGGCAGTTGCCCAATAGTACAGGTTAGATTTAGAATAGCTAGGGATGTTTAAATTAATTATAATATCAAAGACAAAATATTCAAAACTTAGTTTATTACTTAATATATTAATTTATTGTAATGGATGATCACCAAAGAGACTAGTTAATTTGTTTGGTAAGTTCGTTAATTTCTTTTTTGTATAAGATCTTATTAATTTATTTATTTATTCGAATAAAAATAATTTTAACAAGATAGGTAATAAAGGTTGTTCAAAATAATTTATTCTCTTTTAAAGTATATTATTAAGAACTTAACATTTTTACTAATAATTTTCTAAAATTATAATTAAAAATATTAATAAGGAGTAAGTTATAAGTGGGAAGACATGTTGAAACACTTAGTACATAGTTAAGAAACCGCAGATTAAACTTCTAGTTACCTGCATACCTAATATTTTATCAATGTTTGTAGTGATTATGAACCAAAAAATAAAAAATTTTCTTCTAACTTGAAGCGTTAAAAACAACAAAATAATATTAATAACCGATTATTTGATATCGTATACCTACTATACCTATCAATAAGTTATATACAGCTGGTCTTAACTCTTATACAGTCAATACAGGGCCTTCCAAATTCCCTATGGCAAATATTATGGGATTACATTACTAGTTCTTAAGTGACCTTCACAATTTTTGTCCCACAACATTTGGAAGACCCTGCACTTTAGATTCTGAGCAGAGCCATAAGAATAAATTGGATTTTTTTATTTATTTAATTTTTGTGTCTGTGTACATGATAAGTTATCGAAATAAGGCTTTGATTTTAAACTTATGTATCTTTTTCGATGGGAAAGTAAATCAAGTTTGTGCATTTAGGAGACCGATATTTAAAATTCGTTTTCAAAAGCGACAGAAAAACAACAAAAAAGGGCGGGTAAGTGTATGTCGCTCTGCTGTACAGTAGGTTACAAGTGAGTCACTGTAATGGATTGTGTTAGATTTTTATCCAATGATATAATATCATTGAATAAGAAAAACGATTCTGAGCGAAGACGGTCAGTCAGTCTATAATATCTTACTAAGTCTAAATGTATTTGATGATATTATTGTGAATAAAGTAATTAATTTTAGTATTATAGGCATTAGTATTTATCATTTTTCTCAAAAAAATTATATTTTAAAATGCCATTGCGTGTATATAAAATATAACAATATATTCTAAAAGTTTCATATACCAACAAATAATATTTTTAAATTATATCAAAATAACTAAAATCATTATTCTTGGTTTAAATATGAAATTTTGTCTAAATTTGAAATTAAAATGTCTGTAAAAAATAAATGTGTTGATATATTTTTTAGATTTTTTGGTTACAGTATGATTTATTTATGAGAATTTTTGTTTTAAATTTTCAACACTTAGTTATAAAAACTGAACATTTTATAATTTTTTAATTACAATGATTTATAATTTTCGAGATTTTGACAAATTTTGTCAAAATTCGAACTTTAAATGCTTATAAAAAAAAATCGTGCCTATGTATTTTCAATATTTTTCAACTGATGTTGTAACAATATATAAGAAAGCTTGTATTAAATTTTCAGACTTTTTGGCCCACCAAATAAAATTTTATTGACAATTATAAAAAAAAAAACTAAAAAAATTGAAAACTAAAAATGTCTGTAAACAGCTCAAACAAATCAAAATATTTTCAAAATTGAATGGTGTATAGAAATAGCTTATATAAACATTTAGTGAAATTTTCATGCATCTACAGTTATTTGTTTTTGAATTGCAACAAAATAAGAAAATCGCTACATGAGAAATCGAGTGAATATCTAATCTTGTACAAATTTGAACTTAAAATGCTCATAAAAATTTATGTTGACTTGCTTATAAACATTTTTTCATTGATAAAATTAGGCAAACTTATGAGGAATTCTTGTATTACATTTTACAAACCTTAGATTTAAAAAGAAAAATTTTTATGAATTTCTAACTCAAAATAAATTGCACATTTTCGTCATTTTTACGTATTTTGTCAAAATTTGAACTTTGATTACCTATAAATAAAAATTGTGACAACGGATTTTTAATATTTTTCATCTGCCTTTGAAACTATATATTAGAAGCCTACTATTAAATTTTCAAGATTTTTTACCCAACAAATAAAATTTTATCGACATTTATAGAAAAAAAAACTAAAAAAATTGGAAACTGAAAATGTCCGTTAACAGCTCAAAATAAGTCAGAATATTTTGAAAATGCTATGGTGTGTAGAAAATGCTTATATAAACATTCGGTCAAAATTTCATGTCTCTACGGTCATTTCTTTTAGAGTTATACCAAAAACCAAAATCGATTTTGTCGAAAATTGGTTTTCCGTAAAAATTCCCGTTTTTCCCATAATTTTTCATTTGTTTTTCCAGGCGCTCATGAAAACTACTGGAAAATTTTGACTTTTGACCCCCCAAAGTACCAACTAGATTCACTTTCCTATCAGAAAAGGTACTATTGAAGAAAATCGAAGCATTTTTACTGTCCTAAAACGTGATGACAGACACAAAAAATAAAAAAAAAAAAAAAAAAATAAAAAAAAAACACACATCATTGTAAAACCAATACATTCATCGCTCCGCTCAGAATCTAAAATAAGAAATAACGGAAAATTTTACGCAAAATTGGTTTTCAACAGGAGAATGGTTATTTTGGTTTTTTTTGTATGTTACTAAAAAAAAATTACCGTAGTATGTAGATAACTTATATTTTCACTGAATGTTTATATTAGCATTTTTTATACATTCTACAATTAGTATAATATAAATTTAATTGTCTTGAGCTATTTATAAACATACCTATGCAATTTTCGATTATTATTAGTTTTTTTTTTAAGTAATATTATTCACAAATTAGAAAATGTACATCGTATGTTGTTGTTAGTAGAAGGTAAATACGAGTATAGTGCGTCAATCCATAGTATTTTTTATGAGCGTCTAAAGTTAGAATTACAAAATTCTTTATAATCACAAACATTTTAAATAATATTTTGAGTTAGAAATTCATAGAAACTTTTAATTTATTAAATGTACACCATATATTTTTTTATTATTTTCTATGCTTGATAAAATTTTTCAAAATTTTTCGGCTCATTCTGAGCTGTTGAAGGACATTTTTAGTTTTTTTCCTATAAATGTCAATAACATTTTATTGGTTGTATCAAATTTCTTGAAAATTTAGTATAAGGGTCCTCCCACGAAGTTACAATATCAATTTAAAAATATAACAGGTACGTTTTTATAAGCATTGAAAGTTCAAAATATGTTGACAAAATTTATCAAATTAAAAAATTACAAATTATTTTGCAGTTAAAAGTTTATTAAATATTAAATTGATATAGCTAAGGACTGAAAATAAAACAAGGTTCCACGTAAATATTTCGTTCTGTAACCAAAAAATCTAAAAAATATCTAAACACAGTTTTTATAGTTCAAATTTGGACGAAATTATAAACAATACAACCAACAATAACAATTTTAATTATTTTCTTGTAAATTAAAAATATTGTTCGTGGGTACTTATTACTTGAAACTTTTAGATTATATTTTTATATATTAAGTCTACAATGGCATTTTCAATTTTAATTTTTTCTACAAAATTGAATTGAACCTCCTACAGTTATAAAGCATAAGAGTAAAATAAATATGTATTTATATCATTGTACTCAAATTTAACAAATCCATTGCAGTGACTATATCTAGACACATAATGTCAGGAGGGCGTACTCACCCGCTTATTAATTTTGTAAATCACACAATCAGAAACGAATATTTTTTTAAACATTTTGTCAATTTGACGTTTGTACATACGTGTTGAATAAAAATAAAATCCTTAGAAAAAAATTGGGGTTACAAATACAAACACCAATTTTTTTAAATGTTGACAGAGAACAACTTAGGGCCTTAACTATTACAATAGTTAAACTAAGGTTAAACCGTAGAATTCGGCTGGTAAAATTAGTGGGTTAAGTGTAACAGAGGTTTAAACTATGATTGTAAAACGGGTCCTTAATGTGTAGGATTTTCTGTGGATGGGTATTAATGGTTTTATCCAGGTGTTGTAACTCTAGCAGAACGAATACCATAGTCAGAGTGTTGGGCCACTGACGTCGTGAACTGGTGGCTATGTCACTGCAGTTGTACATCGGCAACCTGTTCGAGGCTTCAAATTGTTGTGCCAAAGGCTCGTTTTAAAAGCGATAGAGTTTTTGACTCTGCTCAATTATAATTTATGAACTCATAAAATCAAGTGCACAAAATGGTATACCTGTCGTATACCTACTATTATCGTTACGGGTGTTGGTCGTCTGCCCTAAAAACACGTGTCCAAATGGTTTTTATTCGATTCCTGTATGCCTGTAAAACAAAATAAATCAAAAATAAAATCGTTTGAAAAAAACACTTTTCGCTTAAGTATTATATTAAATTATTATCAGAACTACATGTAAAATTTAAATAAAAATCAACTCCAGTATAATATATGTTTGAGACATTTTTCATAACACATTGTTAGATTATTTGTTAAATTTTTGTCGATATCAGGTCGATAGATTTGTTGTGGCTTTTGCCTTTTAATATCGTAAAACGATTTGTAAATAGTAAATTGTACACATACATTATCAGGATGGTTATAATATATTTATATCGTTAAAAATGAAATGAAAACAATTTTCTGAACTTCTAAAACTTCTAAATTAAAATTTTATCTCACATGCTATATTGAATTTAGATTGATATGCATAATATCATTTAGCATCTATTGTAGAATATATACAATTTCTTTTATACCTCTATAATAATACATAATGGTAGGTACCTACCCTATTATAGTATTTTTTTTAATTTAAAACTTCAGACTTTACCGGATCACTTAATAAGTAAGTTAAATAAAATATTATAATACTTCTGAATTTATATTTATATGAATTAAAATATTCAACGCTATTGTCACCTAAATGATGCTATGTTGTATAAAGTGATTGTAAAGTTGAAAATGTTAATGGCAAATGCTGGGCGACCTTTATAGGCTATAATTTAATAAAGGGTAGAATTTTGCGAGCTGCAATCACTTATTGTAATAAGTAATAACAATATCGATATCTTACCTCAAGCAAAGTGAGTTAATGTTATTATACTTAATTTTACATTTCATTTAAGTTATTTAGTTTTCTCAAACCTATAGCTTCTAACCTAAAGTACAAAATAATAAAATAATTTACTCTGCAGACTTCAATTCCAAGTGTAAGTGTGTAACTATTGTAAGGTTTCTAGTATGAGACCAAATTAATGAGCGTTCCCTGCTACTCTAAAATTAGTGTCGTTTGATTTTGCAGTAGTTATTCCACAATGGTCCAATAATAAGTTTGTAACAAAGTCTATGTATTTTAGCCGCTCAAATATCGAACACGAATTAAATTAAATCTCATCTTACGCATAATGGTAATTATACACCGAACGGCTAATTACTATTACAGCTCAGGAAATTCAAATATCATACTTCAAGACGTCGTCCTATTTTTATACCCTGTACTGTGTACAATGCACACACGCCATAATAATGTATGCGCAGTGTGTACCTTTATATATATACGTTACGTGGTATAAACGTTCAATACCTCATCGAACCCATTAAACCCATCTGGATTCTGCAGTTTGGCGTGTGCGATAAGGATGACACTCGAATATATACATAATATTATATTATATTGTCAGGTAATTTATACAGTTTTAGAATCCCAATTTTCTGTAGCGCGTGCGCAGTACGGACTTTTCTATTTTTTCGTGGGTATACGCCAGTGAGCTAGTTTCGTGCATGTGTTATATAAAAGAAAGAGATTGGAGAAAATATCGATTCAGATTCTGTAACAAAAACGCGTTAGGTCTTAGAAAATGCCGTAAAAACTTTTCAACAATATATATAAGTGCGCTTAAATAACACTACAAACTAGGTACATTTTCATACAGATTTTAAGCCCGATGAGATATACAATATACATACTGCAGCTATTATCGATTGTTTCCAGTGTAGGTACGACTATATACAGGAATTGGACTGGAAATACAACGAGTTCATATTTCCGCATCGAATGCCAGCTGCTTTTTCCGTATAAAAGTCATCACTTCACACCGGCGACGGCCGTATGCGAACGACTTATGTCATCAATATAATATAATAATAATAGTAATAATAATATGATATGACGTGTTGACACCCTAAACGTATATATATATATACCTATAGGTGCACACTGCACGCAATACCATAGAATATTACGAACGACGTACGAACAACGACCACACATGAAATATATATTACTTTGGTTAGCGAATATAATAAATTGAAACTTTTTTTTCCATATATAACTTCGATTGATATATTTATACAATATTATTATACTCTACGAGTTTTGCGATTTTTTTAATTACGAATAATGGGCGTTTTAAATGTCAGCAGTAATTGACACGCTGCAGCGTGAGTACCTACCTATATATGTATAGGTATATATATATAACTTTATAGCACTGTATGTATGTATAAATATTAAATAGGTACACATAAAAAAAAAAAATATATAAATTATTTAAAAATAATGCCCAACAAACGACAACGCGTGCGTGGGACTGCGAACGTTTTTCATCGTAGAGCTAAATGATACCTATCGATTTTCATGACGCGATCACAGGTGTTTGTGTGATTTTTTATATAAGTATCGATTCAAAGTATTGTAAAATAGAATAATAATACTATGATTTGACCTTTGTTTTAACTTTATGTCGATAAAATTCAAATGACAATGATTTCTATCTACAGGATGATTCAATTAACTTATTCCAACCACTTTTTATACTATTTAAACATAGTTTTTTCAAATACTTAGATTTTTTAGGCTATTTAAAAAAAAAATTGCTAATTTTCTAATTATTTCTTAGCATTTTTTAATTGTTCGGTCAAAGTTTCTTAACATTTATCGACACCCGAATTTGATGAATTCAATAAATAACGTATGTATTATTAATTTATTGTTAAAACCATAACTCTGATACCTAACAACATTTTGTTGCACCTGGATAAAATAAAACATTAAAACGCAGGTAACTTCTTCGAACATTTTCATACCATATTTTTTTGCGTATTTGATTTGTCTTGGGAAACTATAAATTAGCTGTTTTAATTTTTTATTTATCAGGCATATTTATTCATTCGATTTTTAATTGACGCTTTATATTCAAATTGTAGCAATGAAAGGGATAAGTCGTAAATCACCCTGTATGTTAACGGGATGGTATACATTTCACTTTGTTCGTTTTGTGCTTATTATAGTTTTGTTTTTTTGAAAGTGGAATTTTAATTGTTTGAATTTCATAACACCATTTCGCTCAAATAAGACAAAGCCCAAGGAGTTCGGTTTGTGGCCCGCCGACGGGTAGAACAATAGCAACGCGTATAATTATAATAACAATAATAAACTTAGCTCTGAAAGTCTGAACCAATATAATATAATACAGATGTACACATTTTATGGAAATGCTTTAATTTTAATATTTCCAAAGATTGTAACTTCGACTAGGGAACTTTATAAAAATGAATGGTCTTGTTGAAAAGTTACACCGAAAGGGGTAAATTTTCGGAAACTTATCGCACAAATAAATCATTATCATATTTGACATGCGGAATGGTTATTATTTAAAAAATAACTATTGGTTAAAGACGTCAAAATTTGAATCATTATAGGTATATAATGTATACATAATTATATCATAATATATTTTCTTTTTGGACTATATAATACAAAATTAATCAAAACAAAATTGCTAATCGTATCTTAAGTCAGTTTATATTATTTTGAAAAATGAAAATAAAATATTGATAACAAACAAAGTCTCTTAAAAACTATATAATTAATTACCCGCAGTTTAATAATAACGATCGGCTATTGTAGTCCTAGACTATATTATAATATTGAACATTAAAAACTGTTCGTTTTATTATAATTCGTACGAAAACATCTTAAAACGTTGATTTTTTTTCTTTTCATAATAATTGTCTTGATTTTGTTTTGCTGTATGTGTGTGTGAGTGGGGGGGGGGGGGTATTTTAAATCCAATCAAAATAAACTCAAGTACATATTTATTCACTCAACATTTCATATAGGTATATTACAGACAAAGTGATTCACTTAACCATCGACATTTAACAATTAATATTTTCGGTTTCGACGAAAAAATTGATTTTATAATTAGATTGTTTAATAGTTGATTAACCATGTAGGTAATTAAAATAATGATTATAAAGAAACTGAAAAATCTAAAAATTAACTACGATAGAATGCTTGAATGCTATGTATAATGTTTTTCGTAAATACTTTAAACTGTAAATTATACCTAAATCATAGGACAATGTTTTATTTTATGCAATGTTACAAAAGTTGACTCTACAAATTAACGTATACCAGAGGTTAAACATCGATCACACTGTATGTATATTTGAACTGGCACCGAAACTTCATATATACATACCCAACACGCGTTATTGATTTATTTATATTTATGTACATATTATAAATACATGTTTATTATTGCGCAAAAAAAAAACCGTTTATTTGTTTAAACATTTACACACAAAATACCCAATCTGTTCCGCAGTGGTTCACCAATCGAATTTTTTTTCATTTAATCGCGCTTATAAAACACAAAACATATTTTCGAAAGAAAAAATGTAACTCTCATATGTGTTAATCGGTGCAGTTTATTCATGTGGATATTTTAAAAGAGTTAAAAAAACGTAATTCACAGTTTTTTATATATATAATATATTCGCGGTAATCTGTACTTCTGTACCCTTACTCTATATACATAAAATAAAACGATGGTTTGATTGTTTTATAATTTAATCAAACTTTTATGTGAATATTATTTTTATTTTTTTATTTCTCATTCATTCTAATCCAACCAATTAAAAAGCGGTACACTGATCCACTAAGTAAATATAATTTTAAATCATGTAAAAGCGTGCTCTTATTCAGCTACAGATATTATAGGTACGGTCACATTTTCGTCAATCGGTCAAACGCACGTATCATACAATTATTATTACTCGATTTGATATCTATTTAAAAACGAACATTGTTGAACCCTAAAAAAAAATAGTAAAAAATTTCAAAAATCATTAAATATATTGCTTTTTTTATTTATTAGTTTTTTTAAGATGGTTTGTGTATAAAATATAGGCAATAATTAATAGTAAATAGGAATTATACAATAGGTATATTTTTTTGTCTTAGAATAATAAATAGGTAATAATCGAGTAGGAATAAATAAGTTAGAACAGTTAGAACACCACTATGTATAAAATTAAATAATTTACTGACAAAAAGTGACGTTACACGCTGTTACAGTAACGCAGAAAAAATATAAACAATTTTTTTTTTATATTTCATTAACATTTTTACTGAAATAAAAAAAAATTATAAACTATGAAATTTTAAACACTTATAACAATCATGTAATTGTTTATTTGTAGTTGATGATTTTTTTTATTGGTAAAAACTATTTTTTCTGATATATCACAGAAAGTAATTTTTTTTTTAATAATAGGACCTATATTTATTTATTTTGATCGGCAGAAGGTAAATTTAACACATTTTGGTTTTTTTCATGAATAAACGGTTAAATCAAAGTATGATAATTTTATTGATATGAACACAGCGACCATGCATATACTCAAACTCCAGAGACATTATGGAAATTAGAAAACGGAGGTATAAGTGGACTATGGGATAACTGGATGAGTGAGTTCATAATATGATTATTAGAATACTAATATTTTCAAGGAAGTAAGAGTACCCAGTTTGCGTACTGCAGAACATCTAGATAAAAATTTAAAGTAAACTTAGTTTGAACTAACTTTGAGAAAAAGGCACCCCTAGTCATTGTGATATACTTAATCAATCTATTCACTTGAAATTCCAAAATTCACAACTTCAAACGAGAGCAATATCAGATTCTATAAAATGAGCTTTTTAACCGATTGAGATACTAATTTATACAGCTTGTAATATTAGAATAGATGCACTATATAATACTCACTTATTATAAGGCAGTAATGATTGAGCTTGGGAATGTAGGTAGGTACTCAAAATATTTTTCTTGAAGACATCGCAGCACTGCAGAATGTTTTCGACGAACTAATAATAAAACAAACTATAATCGATTATTCCTAAAAATACATTTAAAAATATATTTAGCATATTATATTTAACACTTTTTTTGCCGCAGAAACGTTGATAAGTCAAATTCTCGTCCATGCAGAACGCACTTTTCATGGTTGCTAAAAAACATTTTTTAAAAAATGTAATATTAGTATAGTAAAGTAGTAGTAATAAATTTGACTATTAATTTTAATCATCATGTAACTTTTATATCAATAATTTAAAATACATGAATTTTAATAATGCTGCAAGTATTAGATCCAATCCTCGAATGTGGTTGCTCATCTCAGTCGAATTATTTCACAAAGCATAATACCTATTAGACTATGTAAATTAGAAACGTTTAATACATTATAGTGAATTTATGTAGGTAGTATAGGTACACCTCGGTCGAAGTCTGTAAAAGTCTAACCATTACGTTTGTTTTTCATTAATATTTTTATTAATACCGAGTAGTTATTATTTAGTTCGTTTTTCGTTAGAGGCCTACCTATTTTTTAAAATTGACTGAGCTGGACACGAATACTGAAAATTAATTAATTCTGCAAGACTATAGGGATTTCACACGTTCCAACTGCATGCGTCATAGACTTTGCCTTTAAATATATTATACATGGTATTATGTATCTATTCTACATTTTTGTAAATTATTTTTTACACTCGATACGCGCTGTGCGTGTACCTACGTATATGGTACCTACACATGAAGGTATTAATAATTACATAATAATATAATATACACTGCAGTGACCATTATATTACAATATATAGTAATTATAATGTAAGTGTAATATCCTTTATGTTTATAATTTAACGTATCATACACATTTGTACGACACGACTACGATAATAGGGCTGTTATTAACATTTAGTGTCGTTAACACGAATACGAAAATACGTTTTTGGTTGATTAAAAAAAGTTACATAAAGTATGTTTTAAAATAAAATTACTAGGTAGGTATACAATTCAGACGAGAAATATTGGCCGTTCTCCTTCGGATATCTCTCTATATAAATTGGCCAATATTATTTTATTAAAATATGAAGCGAGTACCTTATGGTGCAGAAATCAAAACTTATTTTGAGGGATTCAAATTAAAAGACATAAATTATACGAACAATTATTTGAAACTCTTTAAAGTACCTAAATTAATAAAATCTACATAACGACCTTTCATTTAATAAGTTGGGAAGAATATTATATAAGTTTTAAATAAAAATCTGAGGAGACTAATACTAAAAAGTTATTCATTCATAATATATTTGATTTACTTAATTTATTTTTAACCATGGTAGGTATATTTAAAAAATTTAAATATTTATTTCTAACATGTAAATTAAAAGATACTTTGTTTTAATTTAAAAATTAAAGAACTCCTATATTGGTTTTGTAGTTTTTATGTTCACATAATTTGCATTTTTTATTAACTAATAAAAATTTAAATATGTATTATTTAGTCCTATTATATGTGTTATAATGGGGCTATATTATTTAATTTAAAAATAACTAAATAAGTGGTTTTAAAATGTCTTAAGCGATTTAGTTATAAATTATAGTCATTTTATTGAGTTATTAAACTTTTTTATTCCTAGCTTGTACAAAAATACGTATTGTTTTAAATTTTTTTTCTTAAATTATTTTTGGTTTTTTAGAATTGAGTTAGGTTTTAGCTTTATTTGGAATGAAAATTTAAAAGCATTAAATTCACCCTAACATATTTACCTAACTAACCTTATACGAAATATAATATATTATATCCATACCTAAGTGGTTATGCTTCATTATTTAAAAATAAACTCCTACCTGTTCCTCTAAAAAAGCGTTGAATGATTTTTTCTTGACCATCCATTTTTGTGAAAATTGCTTTTTTCCACAAATCAACGTGTTAGCCCCTTCTATGTTTGTGCAACATTTTTGCATCTTGGAATTAATATTATTATTAAAGAAAATACCACACATTTTACCTACGTATACGTAAATAACATTTTAAGGAACAACGGTTATGTATCTCGTCGGCGGACAATAGCTGGGATCACATTTTGAAGCACATAAAAATGTATACACTTAAAATTTCGTGAAGTTTAAAATATTAAATTGCAATAAAAATTTTAAAAAAAAACTAGTAACAAGTGTTCACTTAAGTCTGAACATACCGAAAGTTGAATATTATCATTTCGCAAATGTAATACACCGTTATGATTAATGACTATGTATGGTAGAGGAAAAAAGCAGATAAAAATTCGATTGATAAACACGCAATGTTGGGATGTATTTTTAAATAGATTAAACAATTACGCGAATTACACAATGAACAGAAGTCGATACTCGCAAAAATAAAATAAAATTGTAATTCGGCAAAATAGAAAAACTAAAAATTACAGACAGTGGTATAAAAATGAAACAAAATTATAATTATATTAAATAAGCCTAATTATATTATCATAATATACATGTAAAATTATGTGGTTAGAATAATATTGTTATCATTTATTAGTTTTTTTTTTGTTTTATATCCAGAAGTTGTGTGCTTTAATTTTCATTATTTCCATGTCACACCACCATCTCATACGGTCATAATCACCCCCTTCACCAAATGCTCCAAATATAATAATATATTCCACAATTCCTGTATTTTTAAATTTATATGATGATCTCGACTAGCTGTATTGTTAGTTTCAGATTTAATTGTATTTTTACCTTTTCGTAACTACCACCGTTTACAAAGATATGTTATAATAGATTATTAATTGTAATGTTCATTTGTAAATGAACCGTTACAGGTTAATATGGCTCTTATGAAATATCTATACCACGAATATATACTAGATAGAGTAAATATAACCACGACCTAAAGCATTGATATAATATCTAGGTAGTATAAAATATTTTCTCACATCTATAATTATTTATAAAGCACAACAATTATATTTTATTGTTAGAACACTGTTTTTAAGCAAGCTGGCCGCTTTAGGGTGTAACCTCTCTTGATTAAAAACATATTTTTAATTACAGAAAACAGGACTAAGTGATATACTGAAGTCTGAGCACTGTGTTATTAATCTCACCTCAATATATAGTTACCGTGTATTTGTAGTCAGTGGTTACACATACCTACATTGGTAACTGCAGCAGATACTATTTAAAACAGTATAAGTGTATATAATGTATAGGTACGGTGTAACGCAATAACCGACCTGCGCCTACACGTAAGACCGCATAATTAATTGTATCACAGAGTAAACAATACAACGTGAAAATACAATATGACATTATATTGTAAATTATATTCATTGGTATAATATTAATGTAAGAAAACCCAAATAGGTGTTACACAACATTATATATTTACCTATGTTATTGTTTAACTATTAGGTAGCTCAACAAACTCCAAATTATTAATAAAGCTGTTCTTTTATTTCCAACATAATAATTATTTTTTCGTAAATTGTTTCACATCAATGATGATAATAATAATAATTAATAATAGTAATCGTTAAATATTATATTATAATAGTGTATCACATAAAAGTGATGGTCACATTTCCCGCGTGCTCTTTCTAAAATTAACATTCATGTAACAATGTGTAAGCAAAAAATTTTAGAAGTAATTATTATGAATATATCTTTGTTACGATAAAATAATTGTAATAGTAAACGTGAACAATGAAAGTGCAAAAAAATAGACTCAAAAAATGAAACACTCTATTATTTTACTAGAGAACAATGAAAAATATATTCATAAAATTTGTTTCTTCTTTACAATATTAATGTTAGGACTGAATATAGTAAGTATAAAAAATAAAACGCTCTCAAAAAATTGCCTAAAAAAATCTAGGCCTATATAAAAATGCGTAAATTTAATTTAAACATTAAACGAACAGTAAATGAAAAACTTACATACTAAAAGACCATCTAAAATTAGGAAGTCTGTACTTTACAATTAAAATTACCTAAATATTACAAAAAAATGTCCTTTAAGTCTACCCGTACACATATAATATGTATCATAAGGAGCTGGTCACATCATTACAAAATGTAATAATATAATATTATATTTATTTAGTTCGATTGTATTGTAATTAACATCTATAAATAAATAATTAGGTAATAAATAAGAAAGACAATTAATTAGAAATAAATACATTATATATTATGTACCATCATTTATGATGTATATATATATATGTATTTATAATATATAATAAAAGAAACGTGATTAAAATTTTTAAAAATAATAAAATAGTAATAATAATTTGAGATCTTACGACTACTCATAAATTAATATTAAACACGTTACAATAATATTATTACATCTACAACGAATAGCACGTATCAGTCTTTTTGGAAATGATATTTAAGTATATTATAATAGATTTAGTTTTAAAAATGTATAGTTATTAAATAATAACAATAGTATTATGGCCAATATTTCATCGTCCTGTAAAAGCGGTGCACTTCACGCGGTTCTTTTAATATTGTTATGTTGTTGTTCTGCAGGTACAATACCATTGCTGGGTACTTTGACATTACTGGGTACTAAGATAATTGATGGGGACTAAGACAGTTTCTAGGGTCTAAAACAATTTCTGGGGACTAAGACAAGAGCAGACAAGCTGGCTTGAGAAAAGGACACTCAGCACGGGATGTCCATGGCGGAGGGCACAGCCTGGTCCGAGAATATGACATCTGAAAGCGAAGTCTAGGGCGGCGGACTTCGGTCGGCCCTTGAAATTCTTTGGATAAATAATACAACTATTATACATTTAATTATGTAAGGGGATAAAGCGGGGTACCCCCGACTATCCCCATGTGGCTTTTCCGACTATTAAGGATACAAATAGTATCCTATTTGGCTCTCATGACGTTGTAGTTTCACTCCTCTTTGAGGAAAGTAAACTTCGAATCGTGAGATGAACCAAACAATTTTTATAAATTATGAAATTAATGAACGATACAACGTGGAGGCTACGGCTTGTGAAAACAGTCCATCTCCTATGTAATGATAACAAACGAAAAAAAAGGTATATACCATTACAAGGTACACACTTATCTGAGCTCAATTATGGGTATGCAACAACAACAATAATTTTTTATAAAATAAACGAGGTCTATTGAATAAGTGAAAATAGAAAATGGCACCCACGACGATTACCCACCTACAAAATGGCGTTTTGCGGCTATAAAACAAACCATGCAAGTACGTCTAGTTAGGGATACCCATTTATAAAGAATAATGTATCGATGAATGCAGAGTTGAAATCGCGTTTTCTATTCGGCCAGATATACAAAAGTAATAATAATAATTATTATTATTATTCGAATGCTAAATAGTACACCGCACCCATCACACGCCATAATATAATAAACATCATGCATACTGCACTGCGGGGGTGGTCAGTCATACATTTTCTATTAGGATATATTGACACGACCTACAAAATATTTTATTTTTCGAATGATTGACTACTATAATATATTGGGGATGAAAACTCCACCGGCGAACAATAATCATCATGATATGATCAAGAGTAGGTTATACTGTACGAAACGAAAATGCAATTTCTGATAAATAACTACACTGGAATACTAAAGTTTTATAAGAGCCGCGCGCATCTGCAAACGACTATACTGTTTTGCCATTTTTCTAAAATTTTTCCTCACCTCACTGTACTCGTCAAAACCAAAACAAAACTGACTGTTATGTTATGTCCATCAATATAACATGTATTTTTGTTTAAGTGAAATACGCTACAGCCGTTATCTTCGGAAAATTAAATTTGCAACATTTTGTCTGGATCTATAGGTACTCTAAATTATTGGTATCGGTATTGGTATCTCTCACAATGTGTACAAAATAAATAAAGAATAGAAAAACAAGATTATTGGGTTCAATTTACAAATTGCAGAAAAAATTACAAATGTGTTGTATACCTCGATGATTTACTCGATGACGATTTTATTTGGAGAGATTCGACAGAAAATTCGGCCGATTCTTACCGAGCGCCCACAATTATTTTCATCATAATATGTGTACCTACGATTTAACGTCATAATATTGAGCATCAACAATAGGGTCGAGTACTGATTCCAACGACTTGTGATGATTATTGCAATATGTATCATACGTGTCAATCACTGCGTGCCCGGGTTACGTATAATATGTACGTAGATAAACAAAACAAAAGACACCAGCCACTAAAATAATAATAATAATAATATTATCACTACAACCCCTCGTATAGCTTGGTTTACCTTTATCATTTATAATAATATTATTGTTGGCATGTGTGCCAATAGTGGTGTTGGTGTTGTTGTTGTTATTATTACAAATTACTATTGTACCGAATTTAACGGACAAAGCCATATATACGTGATGATGATATAAACAATCCACTATATTGCCACTTGTATATACAGAGCGGGTCACCGAGAGATGTTTTCCCACGCTCTTAACGTAGATATTATGATGCGTAGTTGAAACGGGAAAAAAGGAAAACCCAGCTGCTCGCCCTATATATATTATATTCGTTCGTGCGAAACGCGCGTGCCAAAGTCCATGACGAAATTATAGACGTATAATATATATATAAAAAAAAGTTCGAAAACAGTACGGACCTTTGGAAAGTTTTCCTGTAAATCTAAATAGAATGTTTTTCTTCACTCCGAGATATCAAAGTTAATATATTTCTTTAGAAACGAAAAAAATTGCTTTGTACAGATTCTTGTGAATAATATTATTCTACACACAAAGCGATTTTATTTTTATTTTTATATAAAGAAAACATGTTTAAAAAACTGATTCCAAACGTCTTAGTAGCGTCTAAGACGTTTGGTCTTCTTGCATATAATATACCTAATGAATAATGATTGACTGAATGCGATTTTGACAATGATATAATTTTATGACATTATATTGTATACTAGATACTAAATGGAACGTGATCGAGAGGACATAAAATAGAAAAACGTCCGAAATCTATACGGTTCCCAGACGAACATAATGCGTTCATACAAAGATTATCGTCGAATAGTTTTCTTTAATGGACACGCACAGTGGCATCCACAACTCACATATTGGTCGAATGAAAAACGACCGGTCCTAAACTACAACTGTTTTCACTGCCCGTCTGCAAGCGTGTTTCTTACATATTATAGTATATTATTCTGTAGGTGTAAATTATGATAATATATTTTGAGGACTCTGAAACACTGGCCTCGTGAATCACGATGTTTTCAGCGGTACCGGGTACCTATACCGGGTACATAATATATACCTATTATATTTATTGACCTAGATTACTGATATCTTGTATGATTGCTAATGGCACTGCAGACATATTACTGTAGTTAATATATAATCGTAATTTTAAACTCGCAGAAGAAAACCAATATATTTTAATCCGAGTGAAAATTTAATCAAACGTTATCTATATATAACAATATTAAATTGTAAACGCGTTAAGGAATTTTATTATTATAGAAAAATGAAAACAGTCCGCGCGATACGGATCGGAAATTATTAAAATACTATTATATAGTGTCGCGTATTATATTAAATCATTTGGTGGGCTTCCAGGAAATGTTATCGATGTGATGCAAATTTCTTTTTAGACTTCCGCCGTCGGCCCAGGGGGAGTTAAGATACACGTCGTCATCGTCTTGGTCAAGTTTCTGAAACATAAAAACATAATATTATAAAATTATATCTTGGAACATCTCATATAAGACTCGAAATAAATTGAATCAAAAAAAAAAAATCCATCACAGCTATAAATCATATTTTTTTTAGAAATAGTAACGTCTCCCCTCGCACTGTACATCACGAATATTTTTATGACTTTACTCGGGGGTGCACCTAAACAAAGTTTCTTTTACTAACGAGACCTAGGAGATGGGCCTAGGTTGCATGATTCAGTAATTGAATACTATGCGTTTTAGTATTACATAATACGTGCGTATTTATTAGATTACTAGAGTATTTTATAGAGTCCTTGATAAAATATTATGCAATCCACTTCATACGTCGACTATATTGTAACATTGGAACTCAAAGTACATGCAAAAGAAATCTCGTTAAATTGACATTATATTGATTTGAAATAACTAAATTATAAATAATATTTTATACTTGGGAGAAGAAACTACTGAATATTGATGTCAATTATTGTTAACAGTTTCGGTAGTTTTAGTGTATACAAGCATTATATTAAATGTACGTTTGAATACTTGAGATATATTATACATTTTTAATATTTATGATACTACGCGAGCAAGAGGTATCGTATATGATTTATGCGTCAAATATTATTTTTTTACTAAGGAAATTTTCTGTCTTTATCCAACAAACGCGTGACATAGGATTTTAGACGTGTACTTTACCATTTGATCTAAGCAAGCGATAAAAATTCTAAGAACAAATTTGAATTTGTCGTCAAGTCTACTTCAAATCAATTTTTTCACATTTCTGATTTTAACTTTTCCAAAAATGTAAATAAACAATTTTTTAATATAATAATTTTTTTTAGAAATTTAGGCGATTTTAAAACCAAATGGAGGGAAAGTCGATTTCAAGTGGACTTTTTGATAAATTCAAATCTGATTTCAGAATTCTTGTCACTTTATTAAATCAATTAGTATGTTTGGCAAAGTATACGTCTTAAATCCTATGTCGCGCGTGTGTTGGACTAAGACAGAAAATCACAGTATCGAATTCCCTTTATATTTAATTGATATTTATGATTCAACTGTGTATACCTGGATATAGTAAGAATAATAGTTTAACGATAATTTATATAATTGGATAAGAAGTCTTGTCTCATGCAGAAAATTGGTATTTAAAGACAATTTAACAAATAATCATAAAACACTAGTTCAATCAAAACTCGATTACGGATCAATCTGCTACGAAAATCCTCACTCAAATATTATCAAAACCCTAGATCCAGTTAATAATTCTAGAATAAGATGTTCAATTGCAGGCTTTAAAAGTAGCCCTATTGCCAGTATTTTAACCATACCTAACCGAGGAACCAATACTTCAGTACAGTAGAATGAAACTATCGCTTAAATATATAGCTCGAATTTTAGCAACACAAGATGATAGCCATCCTTTATTTAAACAAAAAACTTTTTACACCTATATATGAGTTAAACACTAAACTAATAAAACCTTGAAGTTTAAGACTACCGAATGAAATGTCAGATAACAACATTATCCCCGACACGACTCGCCAACGTGAAACTAACCCCTGTGAAATTCCAAAATTATGAAATTAATACCAGTCTATGTATTCACTTAGAAAAAGAAATGCCTGAATTAACATATGAACTCAAAAGTTACCAAGGAACAGAAAATAAATGAATCACCCAGTTGAACTCTGATTAAAACTCAACAGTTTAAACCGTAAAGAAGAAGTCATATTAAACAGACACAGAATTGCTCTGCACATGATTGGAAAAACAGAACCTCTCATATGTTTTTCATGCAACACAAACATCACAATAAAACACATAATTATTCACTGTACAATATTCACATAGGCTACAGAAAAATGCCAAATTCCAGATAACCTGTACGAAGCAATAAGACCATAGACGTAACTAGACCTTTAAGTTAAGAGGGGCTTCATGTTTTAACAAACAAATTAACAAACAAATTATAAATAAAATGTATATGGGCTTAATAAATTCTGGGGGGGGGGCTCATGCCCACCCTGCAAGCGCCCTCCCCACTAGTTACGCCTATGAATAAGACCCTATTCAAATACGAAACGTATAATTACTTTCCTAAAAAAAATTGAATTGTACAACTCAATATATCAATGTAAATTGAAATGTAAATATTACTCCATATGTTTAAATATTATAAGTCAAACTATTTCATAATTGTAAGGCAATAACCCAGTTGATATTTAAACAACAATTAAAAAAAAATATAAGTATACTATATGCATTCTTATATATATATATAAACCTATACCTATGCATTTAGAGATAAAAAATAAACTGAATTAACTAATGACGCTATAAGTAAGATTCAAAACGAAACCAAAAAAAGTAGACTGAATAATACTAATTATAATTATTTATGAATTTATAATTGTAAAAAATTAGGTATCCGTCTGAGGTACTTATCTCCTTAGCGGTTAACTTACAACTGGCCTGTACAACCCATATAATCATTATTTTATTGTCTTGGCGCGCGCAATGCAGCTATATTATTATTATTATTATTATTTTGTGTTATTTTGCTGTTTTGAGTATGCGCACGCGCGTTATTATGAATTCTCGCGGAGAGCTTTGGAAAGCGAAAGTTTATTTTTACGGCTCGTGAGTCACGAGTGTTGATGGTGATTATAATACGGGGGGGAATACCCATCCAAAGTCCTCAAGGGGCGAGAACGGCTGTTAAAATATATAAAATAAGACCTTAACCGTTTCAACATTATACAGAGCACCATACGAAGTAATAATAAATAATAATATTTGGTAATAATATTAAAGATAATAAGAATTGATTTCAAAACAACTAGCGACAGCGATCGATTTTTTTGTGAAAACATAAATCATTATATCAAGCTATTCGTGCTTCATAACTTATCACAAATACCATAAATGGTCATTATTTATAGTATTTGCTTATCACTAAAACGTGTTTTTGATTCAAATATACCACGCAATTACAATATGATAGTTAAATACGACTTAAATAAAAAACAATTCAAAGGACGTTTAGTTATTCTAAACGATATTTAATTAGAGTACAACAGAACGATGTAACGTCGAATCCATCGGTGACTTAATACAATTACACGTCGATAATTCGATATAAGTTATATTTTAATATGTATAGATATATTATGGCGTAGACTCGATTCGAGAAATTATGATTGTAATCATTACCTATCGTTTATAATACGACAAATTACGGATGCATATGCAATATAGACAAATTTAGTAATATAATATCATGACATAAGTTTAAATATAGCATGTTGTCTAGAGTTTATAATAATATTTATCGAATGGGTCATTGGGTCATTGGGTCAATGGTCTCGCGAGTTGCGAGGTGCGTTGTAGGTACGGGATGAAAAAGAAAATCACGCGCTCCCATGTTTCATTGGAAATTCAACGATTTCATCTCATCGCGGCCAGAGCGGTAAGGCTCGTCCGTACAGCGACTCTCGCCAAAGTCGATTCACCGCCGCGAGCACCACCATTTTGTCCGATTTTAATGTTCCTAAATTCATATATATATATATAGAGGTACATGTATATACGGATAAATCGCCAAAACCGAAGTAACGAGGTGAACCACATCTATGTATATACATATCACGTACCCAAAAATAATTGTGTGCATGTGTGTGTGTGTATATAATATATATACTTATATCGGGTGGGGACGATAATTAACGTTTAGATTTATCGCGTTTACACAGCACGCACAGACGTAGGAACGAACGAACTCATAGAGATACCCGCGATACGAAAGAAACGCGATTGACGCGAGAGGAAAGCTAACGAGTCGACTGCAAAAAAAATACAACCCCGGCCGATTGCTGCTGGAGAGATACGGTTTACAAGGAGGGAAATCGATTTCCCGGGAAAATTATAGGTTTTGCGAAATATGTTTGTTTACCACGACCCGAATAAAGGCGCGAGTACACGGTTTACTCGTATAAGTACACGAAATGATGTGGAAAATGCGTTTATACCTACCACTAATACGATGGGCATCAATGACCGCGGTGCGAGCTACAAGCGGTATTATGAGATTTTTATCATACGATAATAAAACTCTACAAGAAAACTGAAACTGATATAGGAACATATATTCTTAACTGTATAGAGCCGGAGATTTAACGGTATACAAACATTATACGAACACTATTATAGAAGATTAACACGTTTATCGGTAAACAACTAAATACAGGATGGGCAACTTTGTTTTCTCGTTTTCATGAGTTATCCTTATGGAAAAAAGGGGAAGTGACCCACTCTGTGTATATTACCAATATTATATAGGTATACTCTATTGTATTACGTTTTATTTAGACATCAATATAATCACTAAATAAATAAATAAACTATTTATTTTATTTAATAACATTAAATACATTCTTTCACGATTCTGACGTATACCAGCAAGATGGAAAAAACAAAGTCTGTATTCCCTACATGATAAATACTATTATATTGACTACTTACAATGTTTGACTACTTCAGACTTCAAATCAACATTACTACTACAACGTCCAAATATTGGTTCCCGGTTAGAATTATTATTTAAACATTTTATAGCTTTTAAAAACAACAGTTTAACATTTTAATTTTTAAATAATTGTAACCAAACGCAAATAAAAATTGGAATAAAAGGAATTCGGATTTTTCAAAACTTTTATGATATGATCAAACATTTAATATTCTATATTCATAACTTAAAAGTTAAAAGTAATATTAATGTACATTTTTTTCTAACTTCTAAATTCTACATCGTATGTCATGTTAATTTCGGACTAAATGTTTGTACATTAAAAATTCGTAAGCCCTATTAGTGGTGTACATTTAACATAAAAATAGTCAAGGACGCTTATGTCGTAAAGAAAAATCCAGTGGGAACGACTCATACTATATTGTATAAAAAGAGAAAACCGCAGTTCCACAGTTAAATTTTAAAATTTCGATTCGTGAGAAAACCACTCACGAATAAAGGGGTGCTTGAGTGCGCTCTGGGAGGGACGAATACGTTTAAAACTAACCGATTTGTTTATTATTATCGCAACCACTCGTCGTATAAATGAAATCGTTATACCTAATAACTATACCTACACACATACATAAATATACTTTCAAAGTTCAAATAATGATATCGCGTGTCGCGTGGTATTACAAGAAAAACGGTGCGCTGACAAAATATTATAATTATTAGGTTCCTACCTCTACGCACAGACGCACAGTCGTCAGTCGAGTAAACTGCAGATTATATCTCATTGATAAACGACGTGCTTGTATATCATATTCTATTCTAGATTATATATATCAATTGCGTAATGTGCATATAAATTTAATAATATGTAACGAAAATAAACGTATACGCACCGCTACCAGTGAGTATAGTAAATCAAAATACTACATAATATTTTATCATTATTCCTCATAGAAGAGCGGATTATTATAAATATGTATACGAAAACAGTTTACGTGTGTTTTGGTGAAATTGCAATCCATAGTTGTACACAGTTTTTAAAAACATACTTGAGAAAATACGTCGTTGAATCGTCAGGATATAATAAGCAAAAACCTACGACACTGCAAGCACACGACTACAACACACGTTTCCACTAAACCGCAATATCGTTACATGGTTGTTTCGAGGGTCGGTGAGAGAAAAAATAATATAAGGTGGGAACGTGTATACGACAGCGTCGCATCAATAAAATACCATGTATACATGCGTTTAATATATTAAATTAATAATTAAACTACTGCGACATAGCTCGTTTAATAATCTTCTTGATTATTATCAACGAAACGGCTGGCCAGATTGCAATTAAACTATAGGTATTATAAAAGTCTATAGCGGTATAACTCCCCTATAGCGTTTCTCTAATTATCGCGTTGATAATTTCAAACTTTGGTACGCGACAACGGGCCGATGCTCGACAATTCCTTTGAATCGTTTTCACCGCATATACCTTTATACGTACCTACACAAAGTATCAACATGAGATTATATAATATACATAATACAGTAATATTATAAAGGGATGACACTTTTCTAACTTATTAGCTAAAAACTTAGGAGGCACGTAAAACATTTTCGTGTGCACGCACAACATAATATAGCGGTGTTATTGTGACGTGGGTATTAATAATATACATACAGGTTGAGGAGTGCTCACCCATTTTTTCTTCTGCAGTAATGTAGCAATTAAAAATCTGGTACTACTTAAGGAGTAGGTATGCTATAAATTATTTAATGGATCCTTTTTCTGAAAATGATGCCGTATCAAAATCGAAATTCGAAATTCGAAAGAGTAGTATTTCAGTTATTTAACTTTGTGTATTAAGGATAAATAAATCAATGTTTGTAAGATTTTTAAAATGTTAGTAATTTTAGTACCTATAATTATAAATATTTATAATTTATAAAAAAAATAGTCAATTATAATAAATATAATCCGCGCAATACATCTATTTTATATTTTTGTAGGTATCTACACTTAATATTATAAAGAAGAAAAATAGTTTGTTTGTTCGGAGTAACATCTGGAACTACTTAACCGATTTTAAAAATTGTTTTACAATCAAAAGCTACACTATCCCAGAGATTTTATCTCGATAAGTGGCACTTAATTTGTTTTAGTTCGATATTTCGCTTATGACAAAATAATACATTTTTGTTTATTAAAGAGTTGCTATTAGTTACAAAAAATAAAATAGTTATTATGATTGAAAATAATTTTAAACCTGTATTTTATACTTGATCAAAAGTCAAAATCATCAAAATTACTGATAAAAATCTTTAATGGTGATTAAGATGGGATTAATTAAATGGAAATGGTTTATTTCAATATAATATAATGTTTGGATATAATTTAAAACAATGTACTACAAAAATATTATTCATTAATAACTTTAAAAAAATTCAGGGACACGATACACCTAGCTGCACCTATAGCTCTTTTTATTAAACTCGTAATAAAGTTATTTATGTTTTTATTTTTATAATAAAAATTGTTTTAGCAATAATGAATAGTATATACTAACATGAATCACTTGAAGAGGAGACCATTCATTAACAGAACCTCAGAAATTTTCTTTTTCTTTTTTTTTTCTATTTTAGGAGGTCTCTAGACCTAGTTTCTTTTAAACCGACGCGTAATTGGTGGAAATGTGAGATAGGACATGTTTTTAATGAAAGGGTTTAAATGGTTTGTTAATTTTGAATAGAAACTTTTAGTGGCTTTTTACAAGCTCGTTTACTGTTTAAATTTTTAGGTCATTACAGGGCTGCATTTGTTATGTACCATGGAGCACCGGTGATAAGTTTTTAGGGTAATTAACTGGAAAGCTTGAATAGGGAGAATGTTTGCGGGTTTAGCTGGGTCCCAAATTTGGATGCCGTATGACCATACTGCCAGATGATTGCTTTGTACAGCAGTAATTTGATTTTGAAAATCAAGTTTGATTTAAGGAGAGGTCTAAGTAGTTGGAGGCGAGAGTTAAGTTGTTTTCGGTTTTTCTTGATGTAGTTTGACCAGGTTAATCTTTTATCCAGAGTGATACTTAGGTATTTGGAGCAATTAATTTAAAATTGCTTCGACCAAAACCTAAAAGACTATAATATGATAAATTCAAATCTGTTTACAAAAATTAAATCCATCAACCCCAAGCCTCGTAATTTTGTCTGGCTTATTGGTCTTTAAACACTTAAAACTGGGGGTGAGTATGCTTGGCGAATCATACCATATATTATATATTATTACATTGAGTCGCAGCCGTGTATATAATGCGTTTCACCAAGATTTCAGCGGGAGCCGCGAAAACGACGCACCGTCACACATTGTACTGTTATACATTTATAATAAATTATGGCTACACTATTCTACGCTATACACTGTATCATGATGATCGATAATTTACAAACATGTATTACGTCAATGTAGCTGGAATGAAACTTGAACAACGACGGGAACTCACTGCTTTAAGCTATCGCCTTTTATAGTATATTATATAGGTAGTTGTAATGCGAACGTTTGATTATTATTATTATTTCTATAAACATTTCCGTAATTGTGTGCAAAACTGTATTAGCAAAATAGCAAATTAACAATATAATACTCGATATCGAATTGACATAATCAATAATATGGCATACGATAAACTGCATACTCTAATAATAATACAAATAATAATAGTCAAATTAAAAATATATAGCTGTAAACAATTACTGATATTAAGTACCTAAATAATAATAATTCACTCTCGAGCAATACGTATTATTATTAGCATGATATTCGATTATAAGTCATTAACTGGTTTAGAATCCTCCCCAAAATATCCGGATAAAAAGTATTCTATCGCTATTAATGTTTTGTAAGTTTCAGACTTGTTACATTCTTATAAGAAATAGCCTTACATATTATGTTATAATGTAGTATACATTTTATAATGTATAATATATTATATGTAATATACCTACATATGTACACCAGAAATGTGTATATTATTTAAATATAATATAATGAACCTAACAGCATTAATACTTTACACGCATTAATTATTTTTTATGAAAATCCAAGTTTAATGATAATTTAACTTCTAATTGTCAAACCATTGCCAGTGTTTCAAGTGTCTTCCATGTTTTTATACGTCGATATTATTTACGATTTACCTGTTACCGTATCTATTCTTTTATATAAATAATGTATATCAAATAAATCTTAATGAATTAAAATAATTATAAAAAGAAATAGGACCTATTACAACCTAGATAAAAATGCTTTAGCAAAAAACGTTTTGCAGACATAACATTACACGAAATAAGGGTGGTTTAACAATGGTCACGAAAATAACTTAAATACGTAACGGTGGAAAATGTCACTGCTACCAAAGAGGATACCGACGAGAAAGAGGTATAAAGCCGGTATACGCATTGGTCTGTCATCGGTTAATTGACAAATACTCTCATTTGATGTTAACTGACTTTAAGTCAATCAGACAAAGTCAAACCAGTGAAATACCAGCTTAAGATCTAAAAATTTACTTCAAAATGCTAAGATAAATATATTAACTAATGTAGAGTACTTTATATAATGTAGTCTAGCATTCGAGTTCTTAATATTTTGGTGTAACAACTAAATAGATTATAAAATACGATGATATCATTAGAATTTTATAGCTTATGAACAAATAAACTTAAATCTCAAAGCATTTAAAATTTAAGTGTTGTATCCAAGAGGCATTGATTTACCTTTTGTATATATAATAAATTGTTACATGTGTGAAATTCACACAACGCCTGTTGTCCAACCATTGTGGAGGAGAATTCTAAGCAAATACTGTAGACGTTACCGGTACACAGATAATATAAGATTGCTGTGACAGAAAGTTTTAACAAGTTGACTGCCCTACCAATTTCACTAATTTTGCCACGAACGCCTTGAGTATCATAAGTGCGTTCAGTAGTTTTATGAACCCAGGCTGAGTATAATATATGATACTCATTCCTTTTTTAATGTTTCTAGCGTGAGAAATTCCCTAGATATAAATAAATAAATAATGTCAAAAAATATTGAGTATCATGATGCTCAAGACAAAATTGGCAAGTATAAGAAAAATATTTAGAGAAATAATGGAAAGTTTTACGTGGAACACATATATGATACTCAAGGCAGTCAACTCGTTTAAGAAAAAAACGAAATCAACCAGATATAATATTTTATGTAAGCTACTTAACTCATAATATTCATTAGATTTGAGATATTATAGTATTGTACAAATGAGATAAGGCTTGGGTTTTTAGATTATTTTAATTTCCAAGAAAAAGCTAAGAGAATTTCTTTCCATTAATAAAAAATATATTATCATAACAAACAAAAAGAGTCAGTCCTCTGCAGTATTAATTCCGTCACTAATACTATAATTATTATACGTACCTATTTATTTTTATGGGCTTTATGAATGATTAAATCTCGGACCTAAAGTTAAGTTAAATTTGGTGGGGAGTTTTCACTAATAGTTTAAACAGACGACGATCCTCAATCATGCGAACGGAAAAGTAACGCAGATGGAGAAAAATACGTGTAATATATAAGCTGTTAGGATTAAGGAACGCATAAGGAACTGCCTGCAGAGGCGGGTACGAGTGCGGAGATAGTAAGCCTATAGACTGTAAGCCTGTAACATTTAGCAAACGTGCAATACACGTGTCAATGCGTTTTAATTCAGAGTTTAGCCGTAATACTCTTTTCACGAGTTATCGATCTACGTAATTAGAAAAGTGACAGATACCAGGAAGTGCTAATAAAACATCACGGAACTCGTTACTTTTCAATACGTTTTCAACGTAAACTATAATCGCTGTTCTAATAAGTTTCAGTGCACAGTTTCTTGCACAGTTTTTTAAAATACAATTTTTGAATACATTGAATACATGTATTATAAAAAACAAACGTGGGAAAATAAGAACGCAGAGTGTTTTTAGACTATACATCCGCAAAAACCACGAAAACGAAAACGAGAAACTAACAAATTGAAATGAAAAAAAAAAATTATTAATGACCATACCCGGTGGAATTTGTTGGAAACGGTGCGGTAGAGGCGGTAGCGGAGACAGTTTTTATGGACCGTTCGAGGCTGCTATCGCACACACTCGCTTCGCAATCGTCATCATCACAGTCACCGTCGACGTCGGACCACTCTCCTCTGGAAGGTTCATTAGAGTCTGATTGTCTGAGCGTGTGTTCGGACAGACGGAGCGCGTTCACGTAGTCGGCTGCGGAGTCGTCAACGGCCAGCGTGGACCTGAGCTGATCGCCGTAGTACGTTTCGGACGCATCGTCGTCTTCGTTGTCGTCACCTCGTCGGCGGTACAACGGTTCGCTGCCGGGAGTCCCGGTTCCGGTAGGCGAAGGAGGCGCGGCAGCTGCGCCGCTGTTGTTGGTTAGCGGCGTAGCCTCCGAACCTGCAGACTTAGCCCGAGATGCGGAACCACCAGCACCGTAGCCCGCTCCACTTCCGGTCACGCCGCCGCCACCCACCATCCGACGGACGACGCGGCGCTTGACCTTGGGCTTGCGGTGCCGGCCGGCATACACGCAAAAGTACGCGAGCGCTACATACACGACGGACACGACGAAACACGGAATGGGAAAAACCATAGAGTACACTAGCTGTCTAGTGCTCTTGGCTAGGTCCAGTTCGGTGATGACCACCCACGGTTCGACGCGGCTGTAGTAACACGGGTAGCTGGCACCCACTTCGAAATACCGGTTTCGGAATTCGGTGCAGTTCAGGTGCGGTGGGTAACCACACCCCTTGACATTGGGGTATATGCGGGCCAGGGAATACGCCCACCCAGCCGCCGGCTCGGGCTCGATGGGCCGGTAGCCGCGGACGAGCAGCGACCGCCGGTGCCGGGCGTTCAAGTCTTTCACCCGGTCCTCAGGTACGGTGTAGTTGACGAATATCTGAGCGCACTCATATATCTCTCGGGTGCAGCCCTCCCGACACGACGCCCAGCCACCCGGCAGCGAGCAGTTGGACGCACCCTCACGAATCTCTGAGTACGCGGTCACGCAAGTGGTCGGCGTCTCGTCAAACTCCATTAATATGGTCGTGATGGCCGGCTCGATGAGGAACGGCACCAGGAACAGAAACACGAACAGGCTGACGATACCCAGCAGTATGAAAAACGTGGTCAGGTAGAATAGCACCCGCTCCCGGAGTTCCTCCAGGCGCTTCCTCTCCGCCTCTTCACGTTGCTGCTGCTCCAACTGCTGTTCGATCGCCGCCGCCGCGTCGTCCACCGCTGCCGGCCCGTCGTCATCCATCAGCTCATCATGACGCGAGGCCGTCGCCGCCCTCACGCCTTACAGGCCGACCGCGTATTATTTGCATTTTCGTCGCCGTTTTTTAGATTTCGATTCGTTCGCTTATTATTTATTATTATTACTATAAATTATACGGCAGGCGTATTTTAAAAAAAATTGAGCACACGTTTTACGAAAAAAAATTTCTTATAAATCAAATAACACCTCGTTGAACTTATATTTTGTCGTTGTCGTCAAAGCTTATTAGTATTCGAGTCGTCTAAGTCGTTCGTCGTCGTCGTCGTCTGCCAATTGCCGAGGAGCGTGGAGAAGTGATCGCGATGTCTAATTGTTGTGTCAGATCCATTTTCCTGGTACTATTATACGTGTATAATATGTGTGGTCATCTACTCCTCTCCGTTTCCACGTCCTAAAAACGCATATTGTTATAAAAAACACACGCGCACACACCCTTATATCGTTTCACCGACACAATTACGGTGAAAACTTTCTCGATCCCGACGCGGTGAACTGGATTTGGTGGACGGTGGTAGGTGGGAGCTGGTGAGGGGGAGTGAGTGGCTAGAGTAAGGTTGATATTTTACGCACGTATTTGTATTGTATAAATATAATGTACCTTATGTACCTACTTTCGAATTTTGTTCAACCCCACCGCACAGCTAAGATACACGTATCGTATTATACTTCTTTATGTATATTAAATTATTATATATCCACTAACAAACTTATAGTAGAGAAGAGATAAAACATGCCGTTATATAGGGCGAATGAGAAACGAAACTCATATGACTCGAGTAACTTATATTTATTCAAGTTCCACAAATTAAAGTCACTATATATGTATAATGTATATTGTACATACATTATATATGCACCGAATATGTTTGAACCACCGTGCAATCAATCGTTTTACGTATATACCTAGGTAATAATAATAATTTCGTGACTTTTAGTATGGTAATATATGTGTGTATGGGGGTGTGTCCAATCCGCCCCGAAGTCTTCAATTTTTACGAACCTCGTAGCTCTATAAAATATATGTAGGTACGAATTCCTCCTAATAGTAATAATATTATTATTTTATAAAGCTACCCATATTCTCTTCACCAAAACCAACAACTTCTTTCTTCCCTTTATTCCTTCGACATATTACGCTTAATTCGAATACATAAAAAAGTATATAAGAAACACAACAAACAGAAATTAAAAACGTTTAAAAAGTTCTCTCTACAGATGTGGTTAGGTATAAAACCTATATATAAGCCGCTGTCAATAATATGACGAAGTTTCGCAATTGCGTACGTTTATAATATTATATGTACCTACTAAATAAATAGAGAGAGAGAAATAAATACAAACGCTATTATAAACATGCACGAATCTCGTTTGTTAAGTTATTATTTTCAAATAAAGTACAATATACGCGGTACGTGAAAACTATACTAGCATTACATGGTATATATTATATTTATGTATATACGATATACTTATGAAATACACTATACACACACTACTACATTAGGTATATAACTCGCGACTTATTGTTCACGCGCGTCCTCTATAAACCTATTATACGCTTAGTACGTATTGTTTTTTCGTTATCGTATAATGTTATAATGTCTATCGTGTACACACAGAATATAATATACGAGGCAATTTTTTTTTTCGACACGATACAATGCATTATCGTGGTTGTATTTACAGTTTTATGGTTTTGAAGGAAAAAACATTTGTACATAATTTAAAGTAATAACTTCTACTGCAGATAACGATATACACGGTACGTCGGTATACACCTACCATATTTTCCCAACACAATTTATATCTTAGTCATATAACTAGGGTTTCACTATATACTATACAGTATATTTTTTAATTTTCGTTTGAAATATTTTTTCAAAACTGACAAATTGTCAGGTCTTGAATCGATAATATAAATACCTATGTCTTATAAGATATAATAGTTATTAGTTTTATTTATTTATTATAATTTAAAGTTTATATAGTTGTCCAAAGTATGGAAATACTATTTTGCGGGTTACTTTTATCACTGTTATTTATAAACTTTAAGCGCTTATGAATAAAATAAAAACTATATCGGTTCGATATTCGATACTCATATACATACTAATATATTCAAAAAATAGGAATTATAATAAAATGAGGATTGCTATTCCAAAAATTAGAAGTATAAAAACTTAAAAAATAAGATTACAAAATTAAAAATATGTACATTATTTTAATTTATATGTAGGTACCATAAATTATAGTAAATCGTTACCTATATAATATAAATAGTAAAAATATGTAATTATTAAAACAAATGTTAACCGCAATTAAGTCCCAGTAAAATAAGTTTCCTTCAAAAAATCAAAAAAGTTAATTTGCAAAGGTTTTTATCGTGTTTAAATGAACAGTCTGTAATAAAATATACGTTTATTAGCGTTTCATAAAAAAGTTACCTACCTACACAGGAGTGTAGTATACGGATTATACCTATACTTATTCGTTTTAATCAAACACGAGTTTAAATTAAATTAAATGGGGTCACTAACTTTGATACAAAAATAATGGAGATTACGTAAGACTCCACCGTACAATTCCCCATTTATGTTTATATCATAAAATGTAAATATCCCTCCGGACGGATATGATGTTCAAAACATATGCATGTAATGTAATATGTATGATATGCACTTACACAGAAATAGATTCAAAATTGATCAACTTAAAACGTTAATAATATTCAAATTTATAGCACTGCACGTTGTTTATTTAAAAAAAAAAATTTTTTGTCCGTGTATGTAACTTTCATAACTTCAAAAACAATTCTTTTATTAAATTATTTTATTATAACGATTATTATAATTTTTTTTTTTTTTATTGTACATAATGCTTTTAACACTTGATCAATGAAAGTGCGTTTATCTACACACGTATATTATATTATATATATTACATTGTAGACGTGGTTTTCACATAATCGTGCAATATATATCCTCAAGCAACGCGTATAATATAGGTTATAATATTAAGATCACCACCTACACTCTAACGGAACAAAAATAGATCACAATCAAAATTCGAAAATGTCATACCTGCAGCATACGTGCGTGGTGATCGGCGAGAAAATACATCATCGCGTTATAATACGTTATAATATCCAATACAGGTATAATAATAGAGCGCGAGATAGTAATAGTAATATTTTGTGAAAAATCGTAGCGTATATAGGTATTATGTAGATTAGAGGAACTCTGTACCTATACAAAGCATGTGTCAGCTGCGGCGGTGGTGGCGGCGTCAGAGATCGAGAAAGTTGCGTCAGATTAGGCCGGGTAAAATTGTTAGTATAAAATATACGAACATAAAGTGTAACAATATATTATTATGGCATAGAGTATACAAAATATTATAGTACCAGAGGCGGATCGAACATATTATACTTTTGATGGTTCGCATACATAAATATACGATTGATGGGAGAGATCGTCGTCGTCGTTGGCGTATTATATTTAATGCGATTTTCAAAGTACAAACTTTTGAGTATCGTCATAAAAGATAATATATCTGCGTTGTACGTATAGGTACGACCGTGACGGTTATATACCGTTTAAATCGAACGAAACCTGTACTGCAAATAGATACGGAATAAAAAAAAACCTGCACGTATATTTCTAGAAATTAGTAAGTGACCTGCAAAAGAGGGCACCTAGACGTATAAATCGTGTCGACGGATAGCTGTCAAATTTTCACTCACGGCGTGTTTGAGTATACAAATTTCATTCCGAATTTAAATCATATAAATTATATCATATTATAATAATATATTCATGATCTCGTTCGCGGGACTGGCGTGTAAGAAGAGTTGTCTCTGAAATCGGTCGGATAGAAAAATGAAAAAAAAAATAAATACTCGGACCGCCTCTGTTATAATAATTATTAATAATGTTATTATTAATACGCACAAAGACGTGACGTACCGTGTGCGGGCGGAGCGGCGGCGTAATAACGTGGTGGCGCGGCGCGGCGCTACTGCTGCTGCTGCTGCGACGGAGGCAGCGACGGCGACGGTTAACGTGCTACTGAGAGCTCCGCCGGCGGCCTGCGATGCGCGGTTATATACGTCGGCGGCGGCGGCGGCGGCGGCGACCCAGCGGATTGATCGAGAGATCGAGCGGAGAAGCGACGTCGCCGGCGTGCGCTGCTCCTCGGCGCGATGCAGAACGGCGAGCGTTATTCAGTACGGCGGGGGACCGGGCGCCGTCTAGCGGTGTCCCGGCGGCGGCCGCCGCCGCGCGCGCGTGTCGTCCCGTACAGCGACGGACAGACGGACGGACGGACGGACGGACGAACGGCCGACGAGCGCCGGCGCACGCGCGATCGGAAAATTGCCGCGGCGGCAGATACGCGTAGTGTTCTGTGTAATGTATATGCGTAAATAATAGCAAGTCGGTGAGAAAAAAGCGCAAAAAAAGACGTTCGCCGCGCCGTGACTGCGGTAACTGCCGTCAAACGCCCGCCGCGGTAAAAGAAGAAAAACAATTATTATAACTCCGCCCCCACTCCCAATCGAAAAAGCTGGAAATAATCATAACGACGCGTTATTTAATCCTGTCGGCCAAACAACCGTATAATAATATAAATATATAGGACAATTAACTCAATCAAGTCAATCGCGAAATATTCCGAATCGGCTAAATAAATATATAGCTACGCCTAACCGTTGTTACTTAATCAATGGCCAAACGCTTTATAATGTGACAGACGAAATCTCGATCTCAAGTATACGTTGTTATGTCCTGCAGGATATGGTCACCGTGTCGTCTTGGCCTACTGACGGCGGTAAAATGTTTCGGAAGGGTAAGAGGTCACATAATGGGACACAATTCAGCCAATCGATAAGGCTCGTTCGCCCTATATTTGATATATATACAATACACGATATATACATACGAATATGTCGCGGCGCGGAGAGGGTTGGCGGAGTGACGGTATACTCGGGCCGCCACCGCGGGGAGGGTAGAGGTCTCGATAACGATAATTTGACGTAAAGTATTTTATACACGTGCTGCGGGGATGGTCGTAACCGGCGGCACCACGCGCGATATACGTTTGGACGATAAATATTATATAGTATATTATAGTACGGGTGTACAGCAATAGTGAGACGATCTATCTGCATGTACGACGGGACGACTACGAGAAACGATGAGATTTCAAAACTTTGGCCGGTCCGTTATTTTTCATATCCTGTAAACCTCCCACTACTCGACGCTCACCCACAGCGAGCGCCACCCACAACGCCGTGCGATGGTGCTGGTTGATATTATATACATATATATATATATATATATAGTTTCACTGCACGTATATATGTGTGTGTAATGTAGACACTGTGGGCTAGAGGCGAGAGCCCCCGCGGATCGTATGAATTTCAATCCCTCCGAGACTTCAGTATTCACTGCAGCCCACAGCACCTATCCGCCACCACCACAGGGATCTATATTATACTTGTACACTGATTTGCATCTCACTCGGGCTATATAATATACCCGAGTCAAAGATGGACTAACTTCAACCAGTAACCACGGTAAAATATAACGACAATATCTACACTACACAATGAATTGGCATATATATTTATATTATAAATTACCTATAATAAGAGCTAAATTATAGGTACCTACACACAAGGCGTCGGTGAACGTTTCCAATCATTCCTTATACACCCTACTTCACTTACACCCACACCTGCCCCACGCCGCACACATAACCATAGTCGAACGATCCACCGCGCAAATAGCAATGAAATATATTTTATACAATGCGTGTGCTGCACACAATCGGTGTCGGGTCGTCGAGCGGTCGTTGTTTGCAGCGGCGGCGCGAAAGGGGAGTGTGTAGTACGTATTATTATTATCAATAATAATATTTTGAATCACATGATTCACGAAAACAAATTTACCAGGCCGGGTGATGGGTAAATAAATGGGGCACCTAAACCATTGAGCAGTTTAGCTAGCGAGAAATTGAAACAACTCGTCGTACTCAACCGGGTATATCACCTACCTATATTTACGGAAGGCATTTTTCTTTTCGTTGAAAATCACGCAATCTCAGTTCTATCAAATATCAAGTGTCTAGTAAAATAAATAGGTACTAAGTATATTTATACAATATGTTATACTATATACAATACACATATAAAACAAAAATGATAAGAATTTTACAGCTAAAAAAGATAATATTTGTACATACAGTATAAAAATGTAGCTGTTGAAGAGGGATTCGAATCCATCTAGGACAAGGTATATAAGAAAAGACTACGAGATGAATCATGAATATATTGATATATTGCTTACAACAAGATAGAAAAATTTTCCTACATCACTGGGGGTTGTGCATGAAAAAGTGCGAACGCTGTCGCTGCATACAGGCCTTAAATAATATAAGCGAACGAGTGAATGACTCCGAAAAAACAAGAGAAAAAAGGCAGATTTTATTTTATTTACTCCTTTTTATGTTATTATCGCATTATATATACATGGCGACAGGTACAACAGAGTTTAGAATGCTCTTAGCGAGAAAAGAAAACTATTCACGAATTATCGTTATTATTAATTAAACCCACTATGATCTCCCGCCGTAAAAATACTATCACAACGGCCTACATGACATTGTTAAGTTTTGGAAGTAAAAGAAAAAAATTGATTCTGTGCAGAGCCCGATTTACGCGGAAAATGATCAAGACAAAGTTAAAACGAAAACTTTCTGAATTCTACATTTCATTCATTCGATATTTTCTCGAAAACTATTCGAGAAACTACACTTGTGCTACACTGAATGATACCAAAAATTACTTTCCCCGAGTATGATCGATAATAATGATATAGTTACTATGTAGTTATGTGACTTTATATACCATGTCTATAAGTTTATACTTTATAGAACTATAATCGATTAAAATGCTAGTTACTACAAACTGCGTAGAGTACTAAATTTGATTTTTTTAACATAATATTTTTTGTATCAAACTTTAAATGAAACAATATTATACTAAAATAAATAATATTAAAATATCAGATATAAAAAATACACTTAGAAGATGTATGTAAATAATCGAAATATTTATTATTTTTGTTTTGTTTTTATTAGCTTCTAACCAAAATGTCTTTGCATTTAATAATACAACTTAACAAGTAACAACTAAGTATCCTATATTATGATAATATGAATGTACTGAAAGAATGATGTGTATGTTATGGAATGGGAGTGGTGGGGACTGGGATTTTGTTTAATAAGGATGTAAGAGAAATTAGAAGAGGGTTAAGTATTGATTTAAGTTCATCGAGGAATTTGGTTATTATGTGCAGAAGTTGTTCGAGTGATGGTAGTGAGTTGGAAGTAATGTTTTTTCTTTAGGTTTGATGCAAATCGAAATATTTATGATGTACATTACATTGCTATGAACTGTGCAGTCTGTACTCACTAAATGTAATAAAATTCAAATTTAGATATTATAAAACAATAAAATATAATCACAACAACAATAGTTTAATGAGTATAATGCCATTAATAAATAATATGAAAAAAACTACAATTATTATCTAAGTAATTTATCTATATGTTAATTTTGAAAATTATGAGATGTTGAAATCATTCCAGTAACTATCAAAACTCTTAAATTGTAATATAATAAAAATATTTATTACCTATATAAAAACTCACTAGTCCGGTGATGATAATTTACGTAAATACATATTATTTCAAACTTGATTAATAAAAACATATAATTAGGATAAATAACCGCTAAGACTACGAAATTGTAAAAGCACACAAGTTTAATAACTTTACAAAACAATTAAACAATACCAAACACGAAAACTAATAAATCTAAAAACTACAACCAAAACAATAATTCAATGTTTTACCAGGTTTATTAGTAATTTATGTTTTTTTAATCTAACTGCAGGCTTTGACATTTTAGGCAAGCAACAATTCGTTTATAAAATGAAATCACTATGTTCTAAAGTTGGTAACAAATTACAACTATAATTCACACTTCAATAAGTTCTACTGTGCTGGGCGCTGGCGTATAATTCAGTTGAAAAATTCTGAAAGATAAAATTGAAATATTTTATATAAAATTAATGGCTTAAAATTGACCAAATGAAAAATAAACAAAATCATGGGAAAAATCAACGTAGGTTGTACGTTATTTGTTATAGTACCTACCTATTATATTGCCCTGAATAAAACGAGACAGCTATTGGTTTTACAATGATATACTTGAATTACTGAAAACGCTTTAAAACGATATTCTAGTGTTTCAATCCTTTTAAATTTATAGCCGACCTAACCAGACACCTAAATAACATATACAATGTACTTTGGGTATCAAAGATGAAAACTTTTATTATTTTCCGACGAAAGTTTAAAAATAAAAACTATATAAATTATTGTTGTGTTCGGTAATATTACATGATTTATTTAGTTTTAGCTTCAAGATAATATTATATTTGGACTTTGGATTTGAATTGAAGTATTACCAAACAAGTATACTACCCAAAAACTATAATAATGTTTTAGAACCCTTTAACCAACAAAAAAAAACCTTACGGAACAGTAAAGAGAATTCGAGAACAAGTAAAACCTTTATCCAATCAATCGTAACTGTGATTTAAATAAATACCAATAAAAAATAATCAACGTTAGGTTAAATGTATGGGTTCTACTCTAAAAGCTCGCACATTTTAAAAACATAAAATAAGATAAAATAAGCTAACAAAAATGGTATCCGTATTAATACAAAAACCATTATCCTACGTACCTATAGGTACTCTTATTAGTTACAGTGCAGCAGTGACATAAAAAAACTAATTTAATTTATTTTTTTTTTCCTTTTGAACCGATCTTAAAGAAAGCTCTGAGTTATCACAGCATTACTGCGATTCATTTTATTTATCAAAAAAAGACTTAACTTCATAATTATTTAATAACTGAAACTATCGTTACACAATTTTGTGATTAAAAACAATAATTAATAAATGTTTCTGAGTAAAGATGGCCATCAAAAAAATTGAATCAAATAAAAACAGGAAGATCAATAGACTACGCTAATAGTACAATATTTTATTTACAATATTTTACCTCAATAAACAAACATTTTCGTAACGTATGTTTTAGCAAATTATTTCGAGTAACTGAATTTCCACCAATTGTTCGGGAGCAGGAATGTTATTATTACAAGACTGCAAAAGACACCCCATTCATCAGAAATGCGATGGTTTTTTTTAAACTAATAGACTATATAAGCCTCAGAGTAAGACTAGATCACTATAAGTTTTAATTTACGTGAATTTATTATAAGTACATTAAGTTTTGGTGAAATAAATATTTTTTTCAATAGTTTAAAATATATAAAATACACAATATTACACATAATATAATTAAATTTACGAAACTGAATATATATTATGATATGTTATTTATAACGATAAACTCTATAATCGTATGATTCATCAATCATAAAATATAATATCATAATAATTAGACGAATATCAGTATACACAATTGTACATTATTTCGACACTGTATCTGTCTGATTAGTTTTACGTACTTCGAGTTTAAACTAATACCGTGAGCCGTGCATCAAAAATAAAATTTTCTCTAGTTTATTAGTCAACAAACCGTTAAAGATTACTTGAGTTATCCATGCATTTTTATATAATGTATAGTCAACAGGTAAAGCTTTAACTCCTTTAAAACAACGATAGGCTAAATTGAATAAAGGCTGAATATACATTGTACATTGTACAACTATTACTGTATCGAATGTATCGTCATTGCGTAGCATTTCAAATATACTACAAAATTGGTTGTACATATTATTCATAAAATGGCATGATTAAAAACCATGTACCTAATAAGTAGGTAATAACTAGTACTCAAAAGTTTATTTTCTACGATTTTACTTACGAAATTTGAATCTTATAACCGAAATGGTGAGTCTTATAACCGTCATTTTTATTTGGATACGTCCGGTCCGTTACAGGCGATTTAGAATCTAATAAGAAACCGAACATTATATCCGTGAGTCTTACAGGCGGCGTCTACTATATATATTAATATGTGATAACTCCCTACACTTTTATATGACTTATTCATTTTATTACTTCCGCAGCAATGTATAACTGACAATAAAATTGCACAATACCTACACATGTTTTATACTTTTATAATAAAATTATTCATTTAAGTAAATTAATATGGTTATTATTGTGAGTGTAGCTAAAAAATGAGTCCATTACTCAATAAAAATAATAACAAAATGCATACAACGCATATGAATTTAATTTACATCTTTCATTCTTTCAAATTAATCAACAACATATTTAATGTCCTAACAAATCAATGTAATTAATTTATTTACTATTATTTTGTTGTATATTTATTCTATTTTACAATAACTTAGGCCGTTCAGTTGAAACAATGTTTTATCATGGCGAAACAACCAAAATATTGTATACAACAAAGTAGTCTTCAAAATGTATACAATACCGAGGGAACGTGTCACAATATATAAGAACTTGTTTATAAACTTTAATTGGTAAATATCAACTTTGATGTACATACACAATAAGTAAACAATACACTATAATAAACTCTCGAGGTTCCTTCGTTCCTTCAATAAAGACCTTGCATTAGCAGCGGCTAACAGATGTACGTTGCGGGAGGATTAATGAAACAATTTAATACGCCCGGAATGTACCTAACACAAATCTCTCATTTAAGTGCTACCGCTCTATTATATAAAACGGATTCGTGTTTACTGGTGGTAATCCCACAGTAAACGTAAGAGAAAATAACTTACCTAAAAATGAAATAACCACCCGAAGTAGATAATAAAAATGTCCTAATGTTGTACAGTTATTTTATTACATTTTAAACTAAAATTGCATACCTACATCGACAAAATAGTAAATGTCAAGACCCATACATCATTGTAAATACCGACCTACGTCTTTCGTATGACAGTGGAATTGCAATGATGAGTATAAAATCGAACACGTTATAAACGTTCTACTGTTTTAGTTTCTCCGCCACTCACCAGTAGATACCTTGCTATATTCCTACTCCTAAAATATTATATAATACATAGTCTGCGAGGAATTCAATTTATCTACTTAGTAGTCATGCAATAATTTTAATTGAAGACCAGCTGTATACGTTAGTAGCTGTAGCGCGATAATATGGACTGCACGATTCACTGCGGAAAACCGAAATAAAAATATAGTTTTGTATTCTATGCCCCTTTAACGCTCAAATGTTAGCGCGTAAACATCCACCACATATGTGACCGTCACACAATACCACCCATCGATCATTGATTGATTTTCCGACACAGGAAAATATATTTATGAAAAAAAAAACTTTCTACGGACATTTAGAGATGCAGCAGTACGCGCGGAAACCGCATATTATTCCTTGATTATCGTTATTCACTGTAATGTAAATCATCGTTATTTCGCCTGTTACATGTAGGTACATAGTATAATATAATTACTATAGTAATGTAGTGTGATAATATAATATATTATAATATATATTTATTTTATATATATATATATTATAATATGTTATATTACCACACAATTTATGGAAATTACTGTAATAAATATAATATTATATTTTCGACGAACAATCTCTGGCATGCAGCAATTCCCGTGGGCAATCAGACCCATCATCGGACGTTTAAATTTTTATTTTTAAATCTCTTTTTTATTTGTTTTGTAACCGTTAATAGTGACTAAACACAGCCACTCCAACCCAATGAAGTTCTATCAATGCATGAATTCTTCACTCAAGACTCTTTACAACATAATCTATCACTTATAACGTAAAATAAAATAGTTGTATACATATTTTCCCAAATTTTTGAATAATCAAACAGTTCAAACAAACGATAAAACTGCGACTAATAAATAATATACACATATTATCAAGTTACATATTCATACACACTATTACACATTCATATAAAATGATAGCTTAAATTGCATCATGGTGTTCCCGAATATAATATAATACAGTTACATTCGTTGTATTTTTCACATCAAGAACTTAAGATCATTGAAATATGTTCACAAATCTAAAAATCCAAATGAAGTAAGAATGAATGAAAGATGTTATAAGAAAAGTGGTGGAAGAGACATCAAATAAAAAAGTTGATACTTTACGCGTATATTTGTAATGGAATTTCAGGTTACCGTAGTAACGAAATCTGACGAAACGGCATCGGGGGAAATAAAAAGAAACCCAGCTGCAAATGGACAGGATGAGACGAGAAAGAAAAATAAAGAAACGCACTACGCATTGGTTATATATTCGAGCCCTGGTTACTTTGAAATCAAATTTGATTATTGTAATTTATTATTGAAGACAAAGTATAATCATGAATGAAAATAGCGAAAACTTTTCTGATTACGTTAAGAAAATTCAGTTGGGAAATATAGAGATTATTTATATAGGTCTAATATATTATGACCATATACACTATACAGTTACACTCACTGTCAGTTGACGGGGACATATTTACTATTTAATGGGTGGAAAGGTTAAAAGACGATTGCCCCGGGCGTAGTGCGGGCGTGATGACTGATGACTATAATGTTACTCAGAAGGAGATTGGTCAAACTATGGCCCGAGGAGAAGGGGTCTAAGTATATACCCTTGGCGCCAAAGTCCTTAAGTCGACGTCACTACTGTAGTAAATACTCACAGTACAGTACAATTTAGAAATACTTAACAGAATACTATGATATATGCAGTGTACACTGTAACCTGTATACATGAATCAGATTTTACTGCAGATGGAAAGTATATTGTGCAAGCTCGTAGAGCTATTTTAGAAAAAAATAAACATGTTAAAACAATTTTTATTTTACCAACAAAAATGACAAATGCATACAAAAGATAATAAAAAAGAAAAGACAATTTAATGATATTCTAGGGTTATTCGAGTTTCTGGCATTCCAGTAAAAAAAATTCAACTAACACAAAATATAATTCAATTTATTTTATATCTTTATGTCATACTAAATCTATGACAACAAGTGATCAACTCTCTTCCTTATTATTTTTATGACACGAAGCAATACAATTTTGTAGATGAAATCAAACTTTTTATCTAAATCATTGTGGACTGATTCGGTTTTAAAACGCATTTGTTTAAACGTTTTAAGTTCGCTAAAATATAAAAGAACAATTTTTAACATTTGCACCAATCAATCAAATAATTAATATTTATGATAAATGTTGTTAACTGTATAAATTAATCAAGTATTTTAGGTTTTTAAAGTATTTTTTTATGTTCTCTACAAGATAATTATTAATATATTGTTAAAAAAATAGAGTAACGATTATATTTAAAGGTTTTTTTTCTATTATATTATTATTGTTATTATATATAATATATTATGTAGAAAATTGTCCAGAAAAAAATTATAGACTTTTTAATATTTTTACGTGCTTATGAAATAAAATAAATGTTCACTCCAAGTCTCATTCTTCTAAGACTATTATTGGGTTAGGACAAAATTACTAAGGATTACGAAGGTATATATTGTGACACAGTAAATATAAGTATATAACCGTACAAACATTGGACAGTTCTTTTTGCGATTTTCAAATTTCCTAAAGAATATAAGTTTTGATGACCTACTATCAAGAATAATAAAACATAATCTATATGATATTTATTTTTTTATTAGTAAACAGTATAGGTTAGATACCTACATTAAAAATAATTAGAACACATAAAAACATGTACCTACTGATAAAAGCAAATCTACAATAATGTAATACCAACGAAGTTATCTCGTTCTAAACAAAAATAACAAATTATTTTCAAACAGCCAGGAAATTGGAAACAAAATCAAATTATAAAATTGTTGATCGTAAAACAACAAACAAAAATGTATTCAGTTATTGTTTTATTTAACTTAGTAACTCGATATCAATCTGTACAACCTATATTATAAACTAGGTATAATGTTATATTATGTCACTAAAATCTATAATACAACTATATATATATATATATATATAATATACTTACTGTTTGGCAAGTATAAAATTCACAAATTTATATCAAACAGTTATGTAACGGTTATATAACAGGAATGTCGAGAAATAATTAAAATCTTACCCTTACAAAACATGAATAATATCGAAGAAAAATTTTCCAGTACAAATAAATCATACTATAATAATACGCGTTTCCAAATAGAATACTGAAATGAAATATTTCTATTTACATTGTAAAATAATTATGTAATAATATATTCAGGAGTGAACGAAGCCGCTGTGAAACCAGTGGGAGTGGCTCGTTCCTGTTTATTAATGAATTTAATGGTATTCAACCCTTGCATACGCGTATAGGATATATTTAATCATGACTTATTGATAATAATATTAGTAATTACTTTTATTTATTCCCCCGACAAAAATGTAATACTCTTCGAAATAACTATAGTGTTGGAAATTATTTGCATCGGAATGGTTTGTTTTTAGTCTTTTCAGACTTTTGGGTTAGTAACGTCAACGAATATTGATACAAATAATCTATTTGCATATTTTAATTTTACTAATACGAAAATAGCATGCTTTAGAGTGTACCTATTTAAACGAAAATAACATGAAGTCTAGAAGCTAGACGACAGTGACGCTCCTAATTTATAATGCATAAAAACAGTAATTTTGTCATTGATGAAAAAATGTAAAAATGTTAAGGACTTATTTAAAAGTATGTTTAACATAAATAATTTAGCTTACACAAATAGTAACTTTTTTAATTTATGTTAAAATTATAAGAGAATAAGAGATACTCTTCTCTTTCACTTAATGATTATTTGAAAATTATTCGAAAATTTGTTTTTTATATTTTAGAATATCATAACAAAATAAAGTGCATATTATAATATTTATTACCATTTTATATATTTCATACAGGCAAATTCAAGAATATTCCCTATTTTTTATTTTTCCTTACCACACGACTGAAATACAATTTTATTGTATAAAATAAAATAAAATAATGTTCCATTATAAAGTTTACCTGCAAGCTGCAATGGCTGAAAATATAAAATCCAACATATTTGTTGTACACCACCACCAGAGCTACATATGATAAATGAGACGTGTCGATATAAATTAATCCATTTTCTTCTATATTCAATGTTTTGGGTATAACAATCGAGACGTGTTGTTTGTATTAACTGCATTCTTGATCGATTTGTATGCATTTTTCGGTGTAAAGAGGACTGACATGAACATGTATCATTTTTTAACGATTTTTCTTTTTAATTAAATCATATAACTACGGGATACTCATAGACAGACGTGGATTATTGTAGGAGCTAACATTATCCATTTATCCCAAGTAAAATAACCTGCGATCCTATTAAAATAAATAATATAAATAATTTACGTGGTCTACGAAAATTTCATTTACTTTCAAAAATGTATAAGCCCCCAGAAACCCACGCCGATTTCGACTATGAGGATGACCGATAGTATTCCATAATTGCCATCGGTATATTTGTTAAGCTCATCCTCGGCCACACAGTGACATTTAAACTATCCCGAAAATACAAATATTTCAAATAAAACCAAAAATAATTGACAGCCAACGGATCGTGTCGATTAGAAAAATATTCGACTGAACGCGGATGTAATTTATAAACTCGTGGCTCTACCTATAAACGTATAAAACCTCCCAAACCGTTTCTCCCTCGGAGTAAACACTAGACGACTTACCACCATGCACGCGAGTGTATAGATAGCGCCCGAACACTCGCCAGCGGATGCCCACCGATTCGTAAAAGTCCGTCAGTCAACTAAACCGAATCAAACGAGAACGTCGCAAGCCTTCCCGGTAAGATTTATAACACGTGCGCGCTAACGATATTATTTTTTTTTTATTAACGATATTAAATATTACCGCGTATTGCGTACCGACTTACCATCATACTCATGATGGTATGATCGGTGGTAGCGTTTACAATATATCATCGTTCGATGGTTTCGTGTGTTTGACGTTTAATATATACGTGATTGAATTCTTTTTTTTTTTCTAGAAAAACCTATTTACGTGTAATAATATAATAAGGCTATTCGATTTTACACTGTTTGTACGTAGGTAATATAATATAATTTACACTATATAAATCCTTAAAACTAATAGTCAGTAGGCGTTACACGTATCAGAGTAAATCTACGCATCAAAGGTTGTAAACAAGTAGGTGCTCGTCGCGTTAAGGACCTTCTCAGACGACGACATCAACCCAATCACGAAATATAACGGTGTCGTGCGGTGTAAAAGTTTTGTGTATAGGTTAGGTATTAACAGTAGGTATTATTAGTTAAGTATTAAAAGTAGGTACAGGCGCAGCACCTATACAGCATACGAGTTGGCTTTACGTTCGGCCGTCGAAAATAAGTATGTCGTCAACTATAATATAATATTCGGGTAATATAATAACTGCAAAAATATTACCAATGACCAAATCCTGACCAATTTCCTGAATAGCACGAGCGGCGGAGCGTTGGTAATCGAAAAGACGAAAAACCTAAATTTGACCGACGAGAGCGAAATTGTTATCAGCGACGGGCAATAAAACACAGTCAAACACGTGATAACGAAATTCGGCTTCGTGGTTATCTGTTCGCGCGGCGGTCTGGATTTATTGATTTTTCCGCGGCGGTCTAGATTCCGAGGCGCCGGTCCGTTCGGCGGTGGCAACGGCGTCAACGGTGAACCCCGGCCGCCGCGCCACCGTTACTGTGTGTGCACAACACGGCGTCTGGCCTCGTTATTCGCGTTTTCCCGTTGGTGTCGCGCGCGGGGGGTGTACCACTGTTGTTATTGTTGTCGTCGTCGTCGTCGTCAGCGCCGTCGGTATATAGTTCAAGCGGTCACCACGACCGCGAGATATCTCGGTAATAATATTATCATATAAAACACATAACACGTCGTCGCCGTCGAGCCGGTCGTCAGGATCATGCCGAAAAAGAAACCGATACCGGTCGAAGATCTGGTGGTGCCCCCGCAGGACACGCGGATATGCGGTACGATATGCGTGTGCCAGATGACGGCCGTGCTGAGCAGCGTGGCCATCGTGTACCTGACAGTGGCCATATACATGCCGACCATGCGGGAGTTCAAGTCGGGCATTTCGGAGGACCCGGTGGTGTGCACCACCACCAGGAACGTGTCGTCGCAGAAGTGCGACTGGAGCTCCTGTAGCGAATGGTGCCTGAGCAAGCCGTCCGGCGGCTGCGCGCAGATCTACGTCAACATCCGGCAGAACGGGTCGGCGTTGCTGTTGCACAACTGTTCACACGTCGTCAACAAGACGTGCTTCGGGTTCGACCCGGAGAACGCAAAGCGGTACACGTGCATCCGGGACGAGTGCAAGACGCTGACCGGCACGTTCAACTGCACCGACGGCGTGTGCATCAACATCACGGACGCGTTCCGGTGCGAGTTCCGCAACACGGAGCCGCCGCTCAAGTGCAACGAGTACCGGGGCAAGATCACGTGCATGGCCATCGTGGGCCTGAACAGCTGCGCGCGCGGCGAGTGCAGTCGCATACTGGAGCCATATAACTGCGACCGGCGGTGCGTGGATATACCTACCAGGAACAAGAACGTGATCGTGCTGAGCGGCGACCGGACGTTCTTGGCGCGGTGCGATGCGGCCGCGCACCTTCCCGGTTACATGGACGGCGACCCGTTACCACGGGAAGTTGACGAAGGCGGCGGTGGCGTCGTCGAAACCGAACGGCGGCGGCGGATATGGTCAGAGGAACAGGACGACGTGCTGATTGCGTCGTGCATGAGCGTGGTACTGGGTGGCCCACCCGGGGATCTGCTAGCCACGGATTGCGTCAACGGGTCGCTACTGCGGCAGGACGTGCTGGCCGACTTTGCAAACTTCTCGCACCTGACCAACCTGAACGCGCAGAGCGACCGGCCGATCGTGGCCGGTGATGTGGTGGCGCCCCGCGAACACAAGCTACTTATTGCCAAGGACAGTCACCTACACATCAACCTGGAGGGCTGCGTGAACACGCTCCGCGGCGAGTGCGACGTGTTCATCCGACGGTTCGGCAAGGACGGTTCCGACCACAACGCTCGCGCCCGGTTCCGGTGCTTCTACGCCACCGGCATACCCGAGCTGGCAGTCGTCCGGTTCGACCTGGGCCGCACGTACAAAGAGTTCCTGGTGGCGTCTGTGGTGCCGGTGGTCATGCTCGTCATATCGTGCTTGACGCTCATCCTGTGTCAGCGAACGGTCGAGGTGGGCGACGACGCCAAGATGCGGTTCAAGCGTAAGAGCATCCGGACGCTGTTCCCACTGCACGACCGCGAGCTGGACAGCATCGCCGGCCGCCGACCGTCCACCGTCGACCTGGACAACACGTCCCTCTGAGATTCGCTACGTGAGTACAACACAGAAGTAATATCATGTATTTTTGAGTCATGCCTGCGGTTGTAAATCAACAGCAATCACGCATCCTGTCCATCCAGTGCTGTACTTAGTCGGGAGGCGTTCTTACCGATTGGTCCTGCTTTTTTTTATAAAACCCCAAATGGAGCTTTGAGCCGTTATTGATAGTATGAAACGGTGGAAGCCAATGATCTTGCTATACATAGTATACATTATTCCACTCATAACTCATCACAACTCACAAGATTACATTTTCTGCCAGTATGATATTGTTTTTATCATCATCAACCTCTTCTTTTAATTTTAATGATAAGGTTAATAAAATGTCAAGTTTTGTATTACAATTTCTCGTTACATGCTTACATAATCACTGTTTTTACATTACATATACCTATACATTAGACATTATATATATACAATTATACACGGAACGCTTAAGACTATATGGAGACAGTAGTCCCCCTAGGAATTTTTTCCCACTTTAATATACGAGAGTTATTACTTATTAATATATTATACGTGCAGGATACTATTATTAGTTATATTATAATATTTTGCAATTATTCTATTTCGTTTGACTAACCATGTATTTCGTTTCTTTTTCCAGGCATTCCCCTCTTACAAGATAGCCCTACTCGTCAGCAACAGATGTATTCGTTGCCAGACTACTAGAGCTTACATTTCACCACGATCCGGACGGCTTACATAAAAAATAAGCTTCATACACAACACAAATCCGGATCGGTGAGGGGAACGCGTGATTGTTAAAATATGAAAAAAAATTGTTACTAGTGAGATTAAATTGTATTCACTCGTTTAAATATAATTCATTGCATCTCGAAAATTTTGCACATAAATTACATTTGTGACTTGACACACCCTTGCCACGTCGCTAAATTTTTAAAAATATATATTTTTTTTATACACTCGATGCCTAACTATATACACACGATAATATTAAAAAATAAGCTTTATGGAATTTTATAGATATATGCGCGACAAGACACTTTTACTATACTTTAAACTAATTAAAAGCAATATCACCAAAAATATAATAATATACTAAATTATTGTATACGAACAGTATAGGTGCGCATATATATATATATTTATAATGTTATGTTGTAAGATACCATTTTTAAATAATAAATTGTTCAATATTAAGTTTATATACTCATTGTAATTTATGATTATATTGTTATATTATTATATACGTTAAATATTGTTATAATTTATACAATTATGCATCCACGTCCAATATATGTTCACACAAGCGTTTCTAGTGGTATAAGTAGAAGGTAATTGAATACTAGGTATGTATAGTTTTAAAACGATGCGCTTATAGACCAAGATTTGTAAATCTATGTATTGTATATTGTATATTGTATTATTTACGTTGTCGTTCTTCTGTATGAAAATCCCGACCGCCGGTATCAACAAAATATGGTCTAGAATGTGATTTACACCAATTTCGTACACGAGACAGACACGCATGCTATATAATAATACTGTTAATATTGATATATATATCCTTAAAAATTTGTTATAACAAATAACTTATATAAAATATATATATTCGATATAATTATATGTATGCATAATTGCTGTTGCTTATCGATAGTGAAATCAACGTAAATTATACTTATAAATATATACACGATAATTATTATATTATTGAAATGTTTTATTTTAACCATACTTAAGGTTATATACTAAGAGTTTTTTGTCTTAAAAACGCAACGCAACTCTTATTAAAAATTCTGAAAATGTGCCACGTGAATACCTATTATTAAAATGAGTATAGGTACCTAACAAAAAATTTTAGTATAATATTAGCATAAATTAAGTATATTTTTCGAAGTAAAAAGTTGAATATATTTCTATAAATGTTTATATTCCACGTACTACTGCAGGTCAGGTTTTTTACATTAAAAATTTAAATTTTAAAAGTTTAAGATTATCTACTGTCAAAGAAATACTATTATTATGACTATTATTGAATTAGTTTTATTACTATGGATTAGTAGAATACATGTGGAATCATGAGGACGAGATTCAGAAATAATCGATTGAAAATAGAAATCAATAAATATCATCTCGTTTAAATCTGTAATTCCATTATGGTGTGACACGAAATTCGATTGATTGCTTATTATAATATACTTATACATTTAACGAGTAAGCTCGACCAAATTTAATATTTTAATTACAGAATTTTAAAATTCTAATTTATGGAATTTTTAGTAAAATTATCCTCTAAATGTTCAAACACTTTTATAATATTATACGTATTATATACACAGACTATACCATCACTACTATCAGCCGACCACCGTCGAATTATGTACCTAATCAACACGAGTGATTTTCTTTTGTCCTCCACAGATTGCGACTAGGAAAAAATAATGGCCGAAACAGTCGCTGACGACGAGAAGGAAATGCGTAGCCGACTGCCCAGCCAGGACGAAGGATCGAGACTGCTCGGCGAACCGGCCGAGGATAGCTTCTGTGAACGCATCAAGCCCAAAGTGAGCCTGTGTCTGGGCACTACAGCCGTGCTGTCTTTCATGGTGTTCCTGTTCCTCGTGCCGTTTGTAGTCGACCCAGCGGTGTCCAGGCTGATCGCCCGGTACGCGCCCGAGCCCGGGACGTGCGCGCTGCATGAGCACGTGTTCGCCGCGGGCCTGAGCAAGTGTACGTGGTCGTCGTGCCGGGAGGGCTGCACGTCGGCCACCACGCGGTGCCATCAGATAACCGTCAACTACTCACTGACGCCGTACCAACAATACGAACAGGCAGGAAACCAAAGCGCGTATACTTAGAAAATATTACGTTTAGGTGTTTTTTTTTTAAGACGTTCGTAGATTTTTTTTCCAAATTAAAATAAACTTTACATATAAGAGATATGGACAATACAAGACAACGAAAACAATGAATGCAAAATTCAACATCAATATAGGTTACAATATACGGTCATCAATTGGTGTATATAGGTAGGTGGATAACACTGCTATATATTGATGATTGATCACGAAATCCGCTTGTGTCTTACAGTAATAGTTTAGATCGGTACCAGTGGTACCACAAAAATCACTTTTGAACTTAAAAAATATACAATTAAAAGATATGAAATAAAGCCTAAGCTGAAACATATGGATGAATTTTATTCTATTAGGTATTTTACAAGCCACGACTTGAATACGAAAATGTCTAAATAGCTCAATTACTATTTTTAACTTTAGATCGTATAATTAAATTAAAACATATAACACATTTTAATTTAAATGTCGGTCAAATACAAATATACATCTTAAATTATTTTATTCCCAATAACCACACCCAGTCACCCAGATAACAAATAGGTATAACGATAGAAAAGTAAGCATCAAATAAATTGTATTCATAAGATAATTGAGACAATAACAATACATATTCGTTAAAAATCCGATTGATTATGTGTTGTGAATTTTACCAAAGCAAAGATATGGCAAATATGAACAAAAATGTAAAGGTTCCCAAAAGTTCTGAGCATATTTAACAGTCAACTGTTAAAGGTAATGTAAAAAGTTCAGCTAGTTTCAGATAAATATTATGAAAGACAATAAAGAAATGTTTGTTAAAACAAATGGTATAAAATAAAATTAATTAGTTGAAATATTGTAAGGTATATGTTTAAAACAATTGATCGACTTCGGGCTGTTTTATGAGTAACGCTATAACGAATGTTAAAGTCAAAACTATAAAATTTTATAACTAATTAAAATAAGCTTTTAATTTCTGCAAACGACGCAAAATGATTAAAATATATAAAACTTTTAGTCGATACCTAAACAAATCCATCGTAAAAATAAATAAAATGATGTGGTGGAGCCAAAGCCGGTAACCAATAAATTTATATCATTAAGTTATATTGGTATAATCTGGTCGATTTTCTTTGTTATATTAGAAAAACTACCACTATACTTTACAGTAACTAATTTAATACATTGTTTTTATAAAATCTAATATGTGTAGGTATAATTTAATAAAAAATTCTAAACGCTAAAAGTATTATAAATTAAATCAAACTACTATGCATTTTCATTCAAATTATTTATACACATATTGTTTTTTAATATATAACAATAGTACCATCAACTCACTTAATCTGAATGTTTTATTTTTTTATTTATATTTTTACAATACTTTATTCAAATAAAAATAAAATAAACGAAATAATTTCATTCTATAATCTCTCTGTTTATCGATCGCTCATACTCACTAACAACTTATAGTAACGATACTTAGGTACTTTATTTTTATAGGATTATAAAAACTAAAGAATTTTGATGTTTGACTTTCGGTTATATAACAAATAAGTGTATTTCACATAGTCATCTAATAATAACCTTGCAGCCATGGCCGAAAATCTCTAAGAGCCGCTAAAATTTTGGGCTGGTAGGAGAAAATAGACGGAATACGATTTTTATGACAGCTATATTATAATAGTATACTGTCAAGCAATGTGATAAGGTCATTAATATTAAAATTTGACAAATATGGGCTGCTATATAGCAAGTTATTGGCCAATTGAAAAATATTAGTGGAAGGGCCGAGAGTTCCCATCTGGCACTAATTTGCGACAGTATATTAACTCTAATTTTCTAAATACACCGATATGACGTCATAAAGAAGTATTTTGGCGTGTTGCAGGACCGCATGTCTCCTGAGACGCTGAAATGGGCGGGCACAGTGGTCCGGTTCCTGGTGAACACCGAAGGCTGTGGTTATCCACCGTTCGTTAACTGCAGCACGTTCGCCCTGAAGTACGGCCACATCAATTTGGAAGACATCCTCAACTTCAATACCATAACGCAGCCGGTGACCCGAGAACTTTACAGGCACGGTAACGAGACATCACTGGGGCTACCTCCACCACCAATGTTGTTGGAAGACTCTGACAGCACGCTGCAGATGACGGCAGTTGATCGCCGGGAGAGAGAGGTTTCCGTGGAGCCGAAAGTCGCACTAAAAGTTTTCCCTTGTTACTACAGCCGTGCTTACCCGGACAGGGTGGTGGCCGACTATGACTGGCACCACACCATCAAGACTCTGGTGGCCGCTGTAGTCATACCCTGGACGCTGTTCGTCCTGTCATGCACAGTACTGTGTTACTGGTACTGTCCGGCGCTCAAAAGAGAGTTCATGATTGACAGAAGGAAGACAGCGGCAATCAAAAACGAAAACCCGCAACTAGTGATCAGGTGAGCATCTTTTTTTTTCTTCGTACCTAGATAATCGGCAGGTAATCCTAAAGTGATTATTTCAACGCATCTTCCCGCGCGTCACTAACGAAAATATGAAACGGGTACCAAAAGGGTGTCATGTTGGCCAAGCTAACCTCAACGGCACACACAAATATTTTTACATCATTATTTAATCTTCGTTTAATGAAAATAATTCATTATTATTTCTAAAAATTAAGCTATCAATTATAAAAGTTTACACTCACTACACTTACTTTTAGAAATAAAATTTAGACTTCAAAAAAGTTTTAAAAAAAATTTCATATTAGTGTCAAAATTCGTGTGAAAGTTTATTTTTACAATGAATTATTCAAAATTAAAAGAGAAAAATAATATATTATTGGAAACATTTAGGACTAACAAAATCCACAACTGATATTAAAAACTATTTATCGGTCCTATGAACATTTACTGGCATGTGAATTTTTCTTAAAACCTTGATTATAAAATGTTGACACGTCACCCGATAAAGATTCATAACCCCTGCTACCTATATAGGCTGTATTGTTTTCTGTAGTTGATCACAAATTCGCTACTCTAACAGACTTCGCATTATTCTCCGACTGAATATTCTCGATGCTATATTAGCCCGGATAGCTTCTATCTATCTCGACAATGACGGCATTATACTTTAAACCAACACTAATGTGCTATATATAATTCGCTTAACTCATTTACACGCGATTCATCTATCTGACCGCGATAATGTGACCATGTGGTTTACGACGATCGCACAAGTTTTAAATAGTTATACTTGTACAATTTTGTCTACCGTCGTACCACATAGCACACGCGATCAAATCAAAGTCAAAATTGTACGATAAAAAAATAATTGTTCACATAAATTTAATAACAAAAATAATAATAAATAATAATAATACCCAACGAGCCAAACGAAAACAAGAAAATACAATACAAACGAACCGAATGAAATGTATTTCATAAAATTATTATACCACTCCTTGTATACGTCTGACATTAAATTAAAGTTACATATATTATATATTTCTAACAACTACATACATAGTACACAACTTATATATTATTCATTCGACAATAACGACAATTTATTGCCGTCGACGATGCTATAATTTTAAGTTTAATGTCCAACATATCTACTCTTATTTATATTACAGTCTGCACGACTGTATAAAAGATAATTTCGTAATAACATTTTTGAAAACATTCCAAACTGAAAAATAAAAATCACTGTATTCAGCTTTTAAATTTAATTAAGTAAAGAAATGGAAAGTTTTAAACACTATATAAACCCAATTAGTTTTTGTTAACTTTTATATTAAAACCATTCAATCCATGTTTTTTTAAGAATAAATAAAACTTTTACGATAAAATAATAAAGAAAATGACGCAACAGTGCAACACAATATACATTTAAACAATGTCTGTACCTTTAAAATCGAAAATTAGATACATGTATAATATTATATTAATATAGACTCAACACCTACATAATTTGCTGAGACTTGATGAAAGCATGATCAAATAAACGATATTTTTTACTAATAAATTAGTAAGTAAAAAAAATGAATATTGCCTTTAATTGATTATACTTTTTCGTTAGTTTTTTTCTAACTAAAATTATAAAAATAGAAATATGGAAATTTATTTTTCATATTCCATATTACGCCTGATTAAAAATAAATTCTAAAATATTTTATCTTTGAATAGGTACCATAATAATATAATAATATACAAAATTCCATCACTATTTGTAATTTAACAGAATAATGTTTTATGTATTGTAACGATTGTCGATAAAGTATAATATAGTTTAACCCAAAGTATAATTTACAGGAGAAAATTGTCCAAACGACCATTCAGCACAGACGAAGAAGATGGCGATTATTGATCAATAGACCCACACATTTGCTATTTAATAATGGCTTTTTTCAGGCACAGAAGCGATTGCTAAATTTTCAGTTCACTGATTCAGTCTAACTACGTTTATACTAACATTTGCATTCTGCTTTAACTTCACCCGAATCTAATTTCAATAACGCCAAAAATTATTTTGTATCTTAAAAATATTTTTTTTTAATTATTTATACAAGTTTATATTTGTTTATAAAGCCTACAAAAGCCAATCGCTTTAGTCATAAATGAATTATTTTTTATACATGTATATTTCACTTTTTATAATAATAGTTTATATAGACGTATAATTATTATACATACATATAATTATAAAATATATTATATTATGCTTCTTGTTCATAAATAAATTGTTCATTTAATACCCTGTGTATATGACTGATTATATATTATAATATATGAACTGTTTATCAAATAAACTATACGGTTAAAAAATTATAAAAATAATTATTGAATTTGAATTCTCCCCTCCCCCCCCCCCCTCTCGAATTACGACTATCATTCCCGCTAATGAGGCACACTTGAACGAATACAGATCGATGCACCCGATAAAATTGTTTATCGTTTTGATTGCACTTCACCGTGATGTAGGAAATGATGTATTGATATCGTTTACCACTGCAGCAAATAATGCTTACATTAATTCATTGAAACGTTCAACGCGAGATCGTCTTAAACACAATCGATTTGACCCAGTACAAGAGAGGGGCTGACATGTACAGAGAGAAAAAACTTCCACCAGGGTTCGTTGTGGTTGAGACCCTTCCCCGCTGGCGGCATCGAATAAACAGGGGAGTGTCACTCTATCGGAATTACGTGTTCCGTTCAAATATGTTTTCGTAATGCAACAGTTTTCGACTAGACATCTATCGACATACATGTACGGGTAAATTAAAATCGAATCATCGACATGTAATAACTAAAACCGATAAAACAGTTTCCAATATATATATATTATAGGCAACGAAAAAAAAACCGAACAAATAACAATTCTAAATAAAATATATTTCAATTTTGATATGCTACAAAACATACGATCGAATACTCAAGATACGAACAAAGCTGTAAGTATAACACCATTATGACGTATACAATTATCTATAATATATATTTTGTGTGTATGTTTTTTGTGACTTGTGTGTATACTGATAGGTAGTGTATGTGTGTAATATGACGGCCACATGATAGTATTTTAATCACAAGCGTACCTTGTGTTATCAATATTATCATCTTTCACTGTCGAATAAGTAAAAAAGTGATTTAATAGATATTAATTGTGTAATTTCGATGGTGAAAATGTACCTCGAAATAATAATGTTATAATAATCTAAATTATTTAATTTAGTCGCATTTGTTTAAAATTAATATAAATAAAAAAGTAGTGTTGTGAATTTAAATCCTAGTCAAAATGTATGTCATATTAAGTACTACTTGGGCATGTATTTTGAGAATGCATATACATATATTTTTTTTTAATTTAAAATGTTGTACTTCAATTTTTTTATTTTCATCAATAACACTTATTGATAAATAAAATTACAGATAAAACATATTAAGTAATAATATTGATTGCTATCTTAAAACATAGAACAATAACAATTTAAATAATCTAATTATTTAAATATACAAATGTAGTCTTGATAAAAGTTCATTCAAAATGTTTATACTTATTATTATTATTCATTAATATTTTCTTATTGTATTAACAAAAAAAATGTTTGGATAGTTTTCAAATTAAAAATGTTTATGATTATTTTGTTCCTATTTAGGGGTAAAATATTTAAGTTTCTAGTGCATACAATTCACAGCCCCGGTAATAGTAAATAATATAATATTTTAACTTTTAAGAAAAAATATATTTTGTATCTTAAAAGCCTAAAAAATATAATTTTCATCTTTAAAGTATGACAATTTTACTTTTCAGAGTTTCATTTTTACACTGTTTTTTCATTATAGATAGGAAAGTTCTTAATAAGTACCGTGATATAAAAGAAAAGTTTGCTAACCATCCGACAACGCTGTCACCGAGAAATGTTGATAAGTTTCTACAATAATAAGAACCAACAAAGTTTAACATAAATAATTCGTTTACCCGTATACAAAATTTAGTACACACAACAGAAAGTATATTATTATAAGTATATGAATTCTTTATCACGTTTTACATTTACTATGATCGGCATCACCTTATTAAGTTAAATTTAATAATGATATCACAATATACAATATTTGAGGAAGAAATAATATTAATAAATTATTTAAAATAAAAGTTGTTTAGTATTAATTACATTTTAAACAAATCTTATTTATTTACAATATATTGACAGTTTATCTACCTACTTTGTTTCCTTTAAAATCAACTATACATAATATTTACTGTAAATTATAAATTACCTAGTTTATAATTAGTCTAGAAATAACAATTAATATAATATGAAAATATTGTAATAGTGTATTTTTCTATTATTTTCAATTTTTTATTTTTATTATCTATGTACAAAATTATAAAATAATACATCTATATTCATTTAAAACTTATAAAAGAACTAAAAATAATGAATATCTTTCTACACATTTGTACTTAATAAATAAGCTTTGAAAAGTTTATTCTAAACCATAAACAAAATCGTTACTTCATTATAATTTTCGTTTTCCAAGTATACTGTTTGAGTTACTCGATTTAATTTACATAAAAGTGAAGCTTATTCTTAAAGGTCACGTGTAACAATAATAATACACTGTTATAACAAGAATTTAGGGGTCAAAAACCTGACGCTCTCCAAATTAGGCACTTCACCGAACAGCAGAGTTTGTACAAAATTACAGCATATAAAATGGCTTATAATATAATGTTAGGGTTATAACCATTTTATCGATTATATAATTAATACAATGTAAGAAAAATATAAAATATATCATAATAAACAATGATTAAATGTAGAGAAACAATTTTAAACAGACAATGACCTGTTTATTTAAAACATTGATTTTGTTTATATACAGCAGTAACACTGCAGGTTGTAACATTTCCATTAACTAAGTAAATATAATATATACCTGTATATAACTATACATCGATATTTAATTATTTTAAGTACCTACACAAGTAAAAATTAATTAAACAATAGATTTTTGGCTTTTAACGATTTATTTTCAAACAGCGTGCAGGCGGTAGATGCCAATCACAAGGGTTCAATTCGGCTAAACCCAACATTTGAGCACACAAGTTTATATAATATATTTACCTATATCAACCCCTAAACCGTTTTTAAACACGACAAATAACGATTGGAAAAATATCATAGAACTCTATACACGCGCAATAAACGAATTGTTTAGCCCTTTTCAACATTGATCCCGTTGCACAAGAATAATTGATGCTACTATGTCCGGCCCGCGGCAAAAGAGAAACACAACGAAATAACAGAAATCGGACTTGTCGGGATTTAAAAAAAAAAATTTTTGAATAACGTAATAAACTATTATAAAAATATATTATTATTATTACAACCATATCGCGCTGACCGTTGGCCGTATTATGCCTATAATATTATACACAGGAAAACACCGACAGTCTATGGCGGCCAAGGACCGAGGCGGCAACAGTGCGGGCGGCGGTGGCCGGAAGAAGAAACACGAACCGCCGCCAAAGCCCATACCCGAACAGGACAGACACATTTGCGGACTGATATGCGTGTGCCAGCTTACGTTCGTGTTGAGCTCCGTGTCGCTGGTGTACCTGTCGGTGGCCATCTACGTGCCCGGCTACAGGGCGTTTAACGCGGCCATCGAGACGGTGCCGCTCATGTGCCAGACGATCAACTCGACGGTGTCCAACAACTGCGAATGGGCGTCATGCGGCGAATGGTGTCTGACGAAACCGTCGGGCAACTGTCCGCAGTACCTGGTCACTGTCCGGCACAACGGCACCGAAATCGGTGTAGAGAACTGCACGCGGCTCACGAGCGTCTCGTGTCCACAGGCAAGTTTCCAAAACTACACGCTGTTGCGGGCGTTGAGTTTTTTTTGTTTGGCTTTTTTTACGGTTTTTTTTACCGCACGCCACCGCGTTTTCGTGTTTCCCTCGTTAATATTACGCCGCGTGTAGAATTAATAATATTTCCACTCGCGGTCGACCGTATAATATAATTCCGCCACCGCCGCCGCCGACGCCAATATAAAGCCAAAACCACCGAGACCACGTGCGGTCGTCGTAATTAAGTAGGTGTGTAAATCGCCTATAGCCGAACACGTATTATATTTCACGTCGATACCGAAACACAAACTCCCGTGCAATTATATTCGCAAAGGTATATTGTGCAACATATCCGAGTAAAACGCCGTGCTTTTCGTCCATAAAAAATACGATTCCGTCACGCAAGTCGTACAGGTCGACTGTAAGGTAGGTACTAGGGTGTACAGAAAAAAATTATAATATAACTTTACATTATATTACAATACATATAATATATAAATTGCAGTGGATACAACGTAATAGTCGTATATAATAAACGCGGCGCGCCGGTTTAGCACGCGGCATTTCGTGATCGAAAAAATAACCAAGAGGTTAGGTTAGGTTAGACCTGAATAACCGAGACGCAATTATTATTAAAACTCCGAACGGGAATATATTTTTTCACCGAATAAAAATACGTCTCGGCATATTGGCTAAGACGGTAAAATACTTCTATACACTTTTTGATTGACACGTTGTCGCCCCTTTTTTTTTTCTTCAATAATGCATCTGATTTTGAAAAATGTTATGCAATATACTTAAAGACCCAATTTTAAAATTCTTGAGATATTTTGTACTACTCAACTATAATTTGGAGTAATCTTCTATGATGGAAGATACAAACTTCTGTTTTTCAAATGAATAACCTTTTCTACTGTGACTTTGTATACTAAGGATAATAGGTTCATGATAATGAGTTTAGAAAATATGGGAGGTATGGTGATTTGAAAATGTTAATGATTAATCAATCAACATTAATAATTTGTAAAAATGGTCCGAGTATAAAAAATACTAGATTCAATATTACATCTATATTAAATTTTTGTTAAACATCTATTAAAGACTACCTACCTACTTTCCTTATATTTTATACATTTTAATAACTGATAAACTACTCGTTCATATTTCGAATTAGGTTCATCATAAGTTGTAAAGAATTACCCACTATGAATAATTTACAGTAAAAAAAGGTCGGGGTTTTCATTTGAAAAACTGAAATTTGTTTCACCACAGGACATAAGTTATTCAAAAAAATTCACGAATTTGAAAAAATTGTAAGAGTTTATTTAAAAACTCCAACAATCAGAATTTGTATAGATTTATTATTATAGAACAAAAGAGGGGTGAGCTGTCTTGGCGAATCTAAGTATAGACATACATCATAGTATAGGAGTGTTGTATTATATGAGTCGACCAGCTCCAAAAACTATAGTCTGAACAAACAAAATAAAAACATAATGACACACATCCCGTGATCGACCCGTTGCCACTAGTGCTTTACGTGGTATAGTTGCTGAGCGCATACTACAACGTAACTATAAGTTGTCAGAACACGTCCGATTAACCACTCTTTTCCACAGGCAAATCCGGACACGCTGAAACGGTACAACTGCAACAACAACAAAGAGTGCCTGGGTCTCACTGGTATCATGGCCTGTAGGCTGGGCCACTGTTCCAACATGTCAGAGCTGTACCAATGTTACTACAACAAGAGCGGATCGGCGATTGACAGCGACAAAGACAATTTGAAGCTCAACGGTTATTTCATCTGTGACAACGGGAGGTAAAAACCGCGGATCCTTTTGACTCGTAGACGACCTACTGCGCGGCCACCGCGGACGGTCGTCATACTGCGGTTAAACTATTGAGCAATGGTAAACATAAATTAATTTTATTTTCGCGTTTTCAAGTTGTTTCACGATTAAATGGCCATTTGACTGTGATCGATACTGTAACAAAATCACGACGACGGGTGTGAACGTGTTCCTGCGGTTAGGGGACACGGTGCACACGGGCGACTGTCAGCGAGTGGTAGCGTACAACAAAGCCAACGGTAATGCGGCGCACGGGGAGCCGCTTGCGACGCCCAAAGAGATCTGGACCGACGAGAACTCGACCATCGGCATATTCATGGCCAGCTGTAATGGCATAACGAGAGACAGCGTCAACTCTCTGAGGTAAGTGCGGGAAACCATCTATGAGTTTTTGAAACTTGTTTTTTAATTTTTTTTTTTTCATCTGCTATTTTTGTCACCTGCAGGGCCTTTGACTGCATCAACGGCACCGTGCTCAATGAATCGCAAATGCCACAGCTGTTCATAAACTTCACGACGTTCTGGACGATATACGAAGCAAGCGATCGGCCGCTCGACGAGACCAACGCGTTCGTGCCCGCGCAATCCGCCCTCACCGTCTACAACTCCACCAGACTGTACATCAACCAGCAAGGGTGCGTGAACACGTTGCGCAACGAGTGTAAAGACTTTAGCTTCACGCATGGTAGAGCCGGTGATAACCACACAGCCCTGAGCCGGTTCCCGTGTTTTTATACAAAGGTAACGTACGTCCCGTAAATGTATTAATTATTTTATTGGTCTTCCGCGTAGCTATAATACAAAACCCCGATTCCCGGTCACATACAATATTATATATACATGCAGAGAGGGTAAGGTAGGAGTTGTGACTTGGGCAGAAAGCCTGGTAGTCTTTATATAAGTTATATTTAGGTAACCCATAAACAAAATATTATATGCATAAAATCTATGACTTCTATTTTTAACAAAATAGTTTTGTTTTCTACGAAAATATTAGTTGTTTTCACGTGTACATGCACATTTCGAACGGTTATGGAAAATTATCCCTATTGAAAACTTATTAAAACAAAAGTTTCTAAAACGGTTGCCAAATGCCAATGACTGCTTAATCCACAATTAATATTAACGACATTATATGAATATATTTGGATGTGTCCAATGTCCACCTGTTGCCTGCGTAGGTCGGTTTTCGATAGAGTACTTAACATAATTATATACTACACATCATAAATTGTTCGACATTTTTATCGCCGCGTTAAATATAGGTATGTGTCACTTTGTAAAAACGAAACAATTCTGACGAATACTACCAGCCGTATTACGAATGCGTATTTTAATGGATCAATAATTACTTTTTTACGCGTGTTAAACAAATACCTGTATTTGTTTAACTTGTAACGAATTTATTTTTGTGATGAAATACGACAATATAATGTAAAATTGTAACACTAAAAATATAGCAAAATTACATGTTATTCAAGAGTAGCTTCGCCTTGATAAAATTGCATTTTATTATACCTAAACTTATATAATATGTTTTAATTATGTACCCGCAAAATGTTTGTAAAATAAAAAGTGACCCGTTCCCTAAAAAAGACTCGTGAGCTAGAGAGACTTTTCAAATAACCGTTGTCAATCGAGTATACGAGATTTAAATTCACGTCACGAAAGTAAGATCGGTCAAATGTTGCGAAAATTCACTTTTCATGTTTCGCAATTGAATTCGCTAATTTTAGGTTTCTGTTGAGATTTTGCACGGCGGTCAACGATTGAACGCCTGCGTTCCTTCACTGTTGTTTATTGTTGTTGTGTTTTTGACACAGAATGATTCGTTCTCGGCGCTGGCCCGTTTTGACTTGAACAAGACGTGGTGGGAACTGATGGTGGGCGTCACCGTGCCCGGCATACTGTTCGCCGTGTCGTTCCTGACGTTGCTGATCGTCCACCAGACGGTCAAGGTGGGCGACGACGCCCGCATGACTTGCCAGTGGTGCGCTGACGACGACGCCGGAGCCGCGGCCGACGAGCCGTTCATGAAGCGCATCGACAATCAAGCGGCTGCGGGCGGCGGTGGCCGCAAGCACCGGAAGCGAGGCGAACTGCAAGAGCTGAGCGTCATCGAAGCACTGGTGGCCAGGTCAGCGGACATGTCCGTTGGTGTCGACGGAAGGCATCCGGTGGACGGGCCGGACGTGTAGAGTGACAACGTTATTTAACAGCCTAATGATATTATATTATCGTTTTCCATTAGACGGTTGCGCGAAAACCACCCGGCGAACCACTCTGCCGCCCGCACACGCGACAAAAACGGTAACGCGCGGAAACCGAACGACAGGCCGATAATTATTATTAATACGATATTAGAACATAACGATATGATAACAATAGTGTTATTATATAATATTATTGTAATACGATTTTCATTTCGCGAACGATTCAAAAAGCTTTTGCAAACATTTTATTATTCGGACTCAAATATATAAGCATATAAGTTATATATTATAAAGCGTTATTTTTTCTATATACCGACTATTTCATACGCCAAGTAATAATTAATAATATAGGTACGTAAGTATAACATATGAGTATATTCAAACACATCCGCCACGCATTACGAGTGGATGATATTTTAAAAATGTATAATTAGGCAAATATTCCGACCATCAAAAATTATTCTTAAACATTGCGTTGATCATATTATTATAATTGTAATCTTTTTTAATTTAAAGACTTATTGTAATTTTTTTTTTTTTTACATATATTTCATATTATTATATTATATTCACTAATATCGTTTTTTTTTTAGTGTTTTTTTATTACGCTAAATAATATATTTGTATTACATTTTTTATGTTTTATCACGTTTAAATAAATATTGAATTATTTTCAAAAATAAATGTATTTTAAAATTTAAGCCCGGTGTATTAATTCTGACGCTTCTGACGATTACATCAATATCCTTTAATACCTATATACACATGTCAAATATAGAATATCGGTTGTCTTTACAATGCCATTACCTACCTTACGATTCCTGACATATTGACGTTTACATTTTGAAGCCGACACGTTTAATACTAAGTGTACTTACTATACCTGTGCCGTAAAAATCAAAATGGAAATATTGAATACATTTACAATTATTACATACAAACGGAAAATCAATAAAACCTGACACTTGTTTTGGTCAAATATACATTCAAATAGGAAAGCAATTTTTTGTCCAGCATTTTAAAAATTTAGATTATAATACTATAAAATACTGTATTATTATTGAAGACGTCATATGGTATAAGGTTCATTCTCAAATGTATATGTTATAAATATACGAATAAGCAACGATAATTCACGATATTAAATCATTATATTATAAATTATAATATTATATAATTTATACATAAATAATGTCATACGGTGCAAAGCGTGTCTATTTTACCACAGTTTTATACTTAAATTGTACGTACTCTAAAGGTACTCACTCTAAATAAAATTAATTCCAAAGAACTCGTAGAGGCGTGTGATTTTGTACTGTATATTCCTATAGGGAACTTGTAAATATATTATAGGTGACTGATGAGTTAGGCTGATGAGTCTTACCTTGACTCTACGCACTCGGCTCGAAATACTCGGATAGCAGTCGGCGAATTAGGTCAGACTGGAGTTGACGATGTGGCTCATAAATTCACGTTTACAAGAATTGTTTGGGCAGTTATAACGACAGACACAGAAGCACAAACGGTCCGATCAAGAATCAGCAGACGCGGGGAAAATGACATGCAATGTCGACTAGTTTTCCTAAAACCAATCGACGGAAAATATCTCGGTTACCCGCACGCAAATACGCAATAGAATACCACTGTCGACTAAATTTTCCGAGCTTCAGTCGACGCATTAAATATTTTACCACGGTATTGATGCATCACAGTTTATACCTCTGCGAATCACTTAAAGAAAAGTCCGTTCTCAAAAAAGTTGGACAAAAAGTACGGACTTATTTTTTTATTGTCAGACAAAAAGTCCTGAAATACATAATATTTTATTACATTTTCATTAATAATTATATATATTATATTTCATTAGGTATTTCTTATTAATATTTTATATTCATTTAAAAAATGAAATTAATTTTCTTATACCAACAAAATTAATATTATATTATATTTCATTACTATTCCTTTAACTTACCTACAGTTTACAAATATTAAAGTTCCATATTAAACAAAATTAAAACAATGGTCAGTACGTATAAAAGTAAGTTCAAAAATATATAAGACAAAATATAAACCTTTTGGTTTTTACAAATATAGTAAGAACTAAGAACCAGCCAACTGTTGGGCAGTCAGTAGAGGCACATTTCCGTGCTCTTTGTGAGTGTCAGAGTACGACATACATTTTCGATTGGGTATTATGAACAATTTTTTAAAAATAGTCAATAAAACATCGATCACTCTATATAATCTAAACTCATAATAATTATACTGACCATTATTTTGAATAATAAGTGTAAGGAATAGTAATCAAATATAATGTATTAATATTGTGTAAGAAAATAAATTACATTTTTAAATTAATACATATTATATTATTAATATAATTATAAATGAAATCGTTACAGAATATCTTGTATTTTCGGATTTTTTATGTGACACTAATGATGTGCTCGGAATTTTGGTCTAGAGGTAAAAAAAATTAATCCGGAGGTTTTGTCCAACTTTTTTAAAAACTGACTTTTTGACCGATTACCTACCTCTGCAGTAGGTACTAGAGTCAGATCTAGCTGTGATGCACCAGGGCCTCGGGCTGAAGTTGTTTTAGAGGCCTCAAGTTGATGTCCTAAATTTCCTAACTTTTTAAGGAAATAAATTATTAACAATATTTAGCAACTAAAAAATAGTCAAGAAAAAAGATTTTTAAAAAATTACCGTCTCTTTATTTAAAATTCTTTATTTGCACTTCACGAGAATATATATCATTAGCAGGGTACGCAAAACATTGCTAGTTCCAAGTGCAAAACTATTTGTAAAATTGTAGTCGCATACCGCGTTCTATGTTAGTGTTCACGTATGTGAGGTTACCGTGAAAGCTGTCACACCAGGCGTCACACATACACCGGCATACAACTAGGATAAAATCCTCTCTTTTAGGGCCAATTTTTAAATTTGAAAATATACGATACAAATTACAGACAATGCTAGACAACACATTTTTAATTTTAAATGATCTGTCATGTTATAATTGCAACTATGCATCTCGTTATTAATTATGTATATTTATATTACAATTAAACGAAATTCTGAGTGTTTACCATTAATTATAATTACGCCTAAATAAGTCCAACGCATCGTGTAGGTACTGTTGTCAGCAACAATAGCATAATATACAAGTAATATACCTCACACGTAGACCCAGAGGTGTTCTCTGGGGAATAGTCCAAAAAGGGGGTTCATTCACCCTTTCAATATAATTTTTTTGTCTCAAAATATAAATAATACATATGTGTACATATTATATACTGTATACTATAATTTATATTGAAATCAACCTCCTCTCTTACCATGGAAATTGATCTAGGGACGTTAGACATTAAGTATAATTCCATGTCACTTAATAAAACGAAAAATAACAAAACAGACTTGAATTTATAGCTACAAGCTACACGAAATGGCAAAAGTGGTGAACTTTTAGCATTGTAACTCGGGATAATAATATTAACCCCAACTGCCAACAGTAATAAATTATAGCGCTTAACGTCACGCGACATTTTGGTTTTTACCATACACCCTACTCCTCACAAATGACAGTTTGCAACAGAAATTAATTTCTTTTACGTCATGGCAGACTGGTTATTCAGAATATTTTGTTAGCTTATGTAGAAATACTATTTTGTATCTATAAACCTCACAAAATAATAATATTATACAGAACGCGTGTATTGTACTATTATCTAATTTATTATTCTTCATTATTCTCCCAGCTTATCATTTCACTTTATTATTTTCTAAATTCATCATTCATATGCGATTATACTTATAACTTATAAGTTATAATATTCATCGTATTTTAATTAATATATTATATAACAGTACATGTGCAATGTGCATATTTTGCAAAATAGCATGTTAATGATTCACAATATGTATAAAAACTGTTTTCTTTACCTAATTTTTTTGATGGTGAATATAAATAAATAGGTACTATACTCATACTTTCTGTAATGGAAAGAAAATGTATACTTATTTATCATAATATCAAAATCAGATCACTAAATAAACATATTTCATAGAATACTTTAAAAAATATGTATTTAAACATTATATAAAGTGCTAAAATATACTGTTAAATAAAAATTCATTATCAATTCATAAAAAATAACAATATATGGTTAGCGTCAACGTATGAAATGGTTTTATTTCACAAACCAAATTAAGGTGATACACCACAAGATATTTTATAAATTCCCTGTATTTACTCAGTTACTTTATCAGTTTGTAAAATATCTATACCTAGTGAAATAATGAATATCCAAATTGAAAAAAAAATGTAATACCTATTGTTTAATTAATGAATATATTTTTATCTAAAAATCATTAAATTTGCCATGTGCTAATTGTAAATTAAAATAAAATAATATACTATATTATAGGGTGATTATTTTTTTCATTCACTACTCATACATCATTTTCTAGGTAATACATAAGCGACCAATCATTTGGATACTAAAAAAAAATAAGCATGGATATCGCAACCAACAAAACAAAAACTGCCCAAAGAGTGTTGGAAAGGTTGGATCTACCAAAAAAAAATGCTAAAATATATAAAGATGCAAGGGATACTTAAAATATTTCGTCTTGAGAGCAAAAAATATTTAGACATTTTGAGGGATATTTTAACCTAGATTCCATATCGCTTATATTATCACGTGTTATATACTACTTAATGTAATAGTGGATGGGGATGGGGAGGTCTTCCCACCTCTCAAGGCTTTTTTCATCACTTTAAATCGATATTACTTATAAAAGTTAATGTGTTGACTGTAAATTATCTATTGATAGCTGATAAGAGATATGCTCAATACAAATTATGCTAAGAGTGAATACACTGTAATTTTCACAACATTTTTTGTCAAGTCGACGCTATACATGTTAGTGGTATCGCCAGCGGCCAGCCATACTATGGTTGATTATTTATATCAAAATTGAAAATTTCTGTTAAAATGCATATACCAGTTAATATACTAGGTATAGTATATAGTATAGTATAATATAGGTTTATGGTATAATGTAATATCATTATCATTTTATCATTTTTATTTTTTTACTGTGGAACAATAATTGAACCGGGAGATAAAAAAATATTTATTTTCCCAGTATTTTTAAATGCTTGCATCAAATAAATTTTTAAAAATGCTTTAAGATTTTACTATAGGTATCGATTGAATTACTTAATTCATTATTGTGCTGTTTTTTTTTTATTTAAGTACAATCATATTAAATTAATAATGTTTCAGTAAATTAATATGAATTTACAAATATAATCTGTTGCCTGTTGGTACAACCGTCAACCGTTCAAACAGTTTATAAGTCCTGAGCAATAATTAAAAATTATTAAGCTCCTCCACACCAAAAAAAAAAAGTTGTAAATACACCATTGTGTACTGATGTATTTATCATAAGAATGGTGTAATGTGTGAAGTGAAATTCATAATGTCACCAAAGTCAATCGTGTAAAAACTAATAGCAAGTATTTCAAATTTCAAATATAGTCAGTTAATACTTAATAAATTAAATTCAATCCATTGGTAACCTTATCACCCGAGAACGACTGGACCGATTAGGTTCATTTTTTTTTATAATGTTTGTACCTAATAATCCGGATTAGGTGTTCACGGAAAAAATATTTGGAAAAGTGGCACCGAAGTCCAAAAGAGGTACTGACGCAAAGATTTTGAGAAATTCGATGGAAATCGAAAAATTGTTATTGTTATTGTAATTATTTTTGTCACTATTGTTACCATTGTATACATCTTATGGATTAATAGTAAAAGAAATAAGTTTTATTTTTATATAATTGGTTTTTATTGGATACTCAGGCAGATGAGATAAAAGTATGCATAAAATCTAGTAGCCTCGAATAATTAAATTATATCTTAAAAGAAATATGGTAGTTGCATGAATGTTTGTAACAGCTTATACTACTAAAAAACTAATTCATCAATTTTGTGAAAATCTCAAATTGTTCTAAGAGATATCAGGAAAGTTTAGAGAGTAGTTTGAACCATGTCTGATTTATACAAGGCGATATATTTATTAGGTATCCAATCCACCCAGATACTTTTTCCATCTCGTTCTATAATTAGTTCACAATATAGCGAGGTACACGCGTGTACGCGTACACGGTCGATGTGGATTTGCCTGTGAACTGAGGTACCTATAAAACCAATATACACAATATAAACACCAATAAGCGCTATTTTTAATTTTTTCGTTTTTTCAAGGGCGAAGTTGGGCGGTTATACAGCTAAAAATGAAAGTTTGATTATCTAAAAGTTAATAGACTCAATAATAATTATACATCTATATATTATACGATAAGACACGTTCTAAAATAGTGGATATTGGCGAACAAATTGTTATTATTGCCTCCCCGAGATTGTGTATAATTTGACTATATTTTGCAATATTGTTCAAGTTTACAGTAAGGAGTAAAATAGGTAACTATTATAATAATTTTGGGGATCATTATTTTAAAGATATTTTGATATCTAGTAGTTCGCCAGTTTTTATATTATTCCAGTGTCCTGTATTATCGTATATAGTATTTGGTATTATTTACATATAAATAGATGTTTGTCTACCCATTAGCTAGACTCAAAAACTACTGGACCGTTTTCAATAAAAGTTATATCAATACAATATAAAATTCCTTGAGACTTTTGAGAGTTTTATTCAACCCCTATAGGTAGATCAAAGATAGCTCACAAATAATTTTTTTTCAGCTCACAAAATATTTATTTTTTTTTTGCCATTGGTTACATATTAAATTAAAATTATAATTAGCAAAAATATGGCTAAACATTTTTTACAAATATATAAATAAAAAAAAATAAAAATCTTTGGCACGTGCAAGACAGCTAGTATTATATAAAAAATGTTGTGAGTATTTTTTTATTGAATATATATTTCTATGTATATTGTATTTACTATTTATACTACGGATTTCCATTTTTTCATAAATGTATGAAAAAAATATTTCAAATATAAAATGTATTTATTCGTTCCTGAATCTAAATGTACTCAATATTTTTTTATATTAAAATAATAATAATATTACACTTTAATTATTCTTAATCAGGGATTATATAAAATAGGGATGGCCACTGTATAGTCGAGTGAGCCACACAATATAATGAAAAATAATGTGAAGAGCAGGAAAAGGAATAAAAACTATAATTATGTTAGTAAAAATGTTAAGGTGCGAGCTGCATGAGTTTATGACGTGTGCGCAGTTAGGCCACCACTGGACCCTGGCATAGAAAAACAAGTTACTCTATGCATGTTCTACATAGTATTGTAGTATGTAATTTAATTTTGATGTACTTAAACTAAAGCAGAACGCTAAATTGTAAAATAATAGATTTTATACTTTTAACGGTAACACATAATATAAAAATAAAATACACAAAGGATATGTGGCTAATCAGATACAATTTGAAAAAAGTGATAAATAAATCTCAGTTTTCAATAGCTTTTTAAGGACTTTTTAAAAAGCAGTGATTTTCTGTCTTTTTCTTATACACGTGGAACATAGGAAATTAATCGTGTTTTCATTCCAACATATTATATCGATTGATCTGGTGAAGCTCGATAAGAATTTCAAAAACAGATTTGAATTTATCGTCATGTCTACGTGAGACCAACTTTCCCACATTTTTGATTTTACCCCCTAAATCTTAAGAAAATGTGTACTAAAAAGGAAACAATACATTTAAATGTTTTAAGAAGTTAAAATCAAAAAATTTAAAATGTGGGAAAATCAATCTCAAGTAGGCTTGATAACAAATACAATTTACAAATCAGTTTTTAGAATTCTTATCGCTTCACTAGATCAATCAGTACATTGGAATAAAAACACGTCTAAATTCCTAAATTCCTCGTGTGTTAGCCAAAGACAGACAATCACTGTATCCAATCTCCTTAACATAAAAGTAATAATTTACTTGAGATTTTGAATATATATATTTAATATAATGTTATGTTTATATTGGATAATTAAAAATAAAAATTACTGGTTTTAAACTATAATGGAAGTGTCTAATATTGAATTCTTCAGTCAGTGACCTTTTTGGAAAAGAATAAAAAAAAAATCATATATCCAATATATTTTCATATTACCATAATATTATAGGATAGTAGGCTAATGATATGACATTTATTATAGCATTACCACCAATTATATTATTAATTATGTATCTAACACAAAAGAGGATACTAATTTTCAATAAATTTAACTTCTCTTTACTGTTTTTAAATTTTGCTGAATTCAAACATAAACATTACATATTTTATTATAATAACAAAAAAATTATAAATTAGGTACCATTTAAACATACACACATTTAGGTTTTCAGATATTAATGGCTTTGATTTATATACATAATAATATCTGACTTTTGAATTATAAAAACCTTACTGTATTTTACCATCCTAATCTTATTTAATATAATATTATTATTTATTAACAATGAATATTTTTCTTAACTTTATACTATGAACACTAAGACAGTAGAACCAACCAATAAATAAGACAAAGATTGATCAAAAGTAAATTTAAGAATCCATCATTAAACTTAACTACGGCAATAAATAATTATACATGCTTAATAGTGCATTTAAATGGAATTGGCTTAGATTGAAGATGAGAATATTACAGAGGTAAATGTATTTTAAATAACAATGAATGAGATGGACTGAAAGTTATATGTACATAAAAATATAATATATTTTATTATAATATAATGGTATGTAATAATTAATAAGTCAAACAGAGGTCTGGAATATTCTCTGTTAAAAATGTAAATAATGGATTAACATCGCTCAACATTAAAATGTTGAAATAACCACTTAACATAAAAATAATTACTACCATTTAATACAAATACATACTTTGATCAACAACACTATAAAAATTCATTGTATATAATAAGCACTTCGCTTTGAAATATAAACTATAAATAAACAACTTTAAAATAAATAATATTCATGGATATACCTATAAGTTTATTATATTATACTCTGCTTAATCTGCTCTATCTTACATAATAATAATAAAATCTTCAAAGTTTTTTACCATTACAAAAAAAACTATATACAATTACAATGTGTACAGAAACTAAGTTAGTCAATAAAACTAACTTACCTTTAATTCTTCTTGTTTTTTAAAAGCTTCAGCCATTAACAATTTGCGGTCTTGTTCACTTAACGGTGGTTCACGAGCTGGTGGTCCGGAACCTGTCTTAGTAAGCTTCAACACAACTTTTGTTTTTTCATTGCGTCCCAAATAGTCCTTCATTTTTTTATTAGGTTCTCGTACTAACTCACGACCAGAAAACCAAAGTTGAGCTACATTTGGTGCAATCACCTAAGTAGAAGTTTCAATACAATTATTAATTATTGAAATAATAATTGAACTAGATAATTGAAATCAATCAAAAGAATACTCACTCAAATTCAAAAGCTAAAATTGAAGTAATGTAACTAAGTGTAAAAAAATGTATTCTAACCTCTAATGATGCATGAGTCCCAGTAAGATCTTCATTGTTTTCAATCTCAAGTCTTATGTTATCATGCGGTGGTAAATTCATTGGATAGACAATCATAATAGCGCCTCTAAGTATATCAAGAGCTTCTTGAACTTTCTTTAGAGTTAATGAAATCTGAGACTGAACCAATTTCTATAAAACATACATAATTAAGAAAAATGTGTAGGTAGTTAAAAAAATGTATGATAATATTTACTTTGGACACACAAGCCTTGGCCTCTTCAATTGTTTTAGTTAACACATTTTGCATTTTTTCATTAGGTTGTTTTCCATTTCGGCGTCCAATTGGGTCTTTGTTAAATGTGTAACCACCACTTGGTATACATGTTTCACCCCATTTATCAATCAATTTAAGTTCAACAACTTGTTCATCAGTCAACCCTATTATCTCAGGTGGCAACAATGTACCATGTTTTTTAAGTTCTTCCATTTCTAAAGAAAAACAACAAACAAATTATTAATAATAGTATTAATGATAAAATTAAAAAAGCAACAACAATGTTCATTATTATAAGTTGATAATTATTACCACTACAGATTCTGGAAATTTTTAAACGGCCGTTATAGATGGAAGTAATATTTAGTGTGCATTCATCAACAGGAGTTTCCAACGATGCTTCATACAAAAATTGACTATCGTCGCCATATTTAACATGAATTAATACCATTTTTATAATATACAACAACAACACCTATAAAAATTACCATAAATAAAATAAAGTACAGCAAATTAATCAATAAATGTAAAAACATTAATTTTAAATTTAACTATGTCAAAATATCTTATACATTGTATCAAAAAGTATTCGTACCTAAGCAGTTATTAAAACTAATTCAGAGATTTTAGAAAATTATTGAGGTTTGAATTTAATTATTATAATGCATTTATGAAGAAATTAGATTAATTGTATTAATATGAAATATGAACATATTAACAACATTTACCTACATGGTAAAATATTTTATTAGGTATATCAAATTAAAATATAATGCAACATCACTCACACTAAATAACATTTAAATTAAGAAAAATTAAAAATTAGTAACACCTAGTTAATAACTAGATACATAAAAGTAAACAGTATAAATGTATCTCCACATAATAAACATATTATAAGTATTATTCTGCATTTTATTATTTCATTAACAGATTGTGAGTTGTTTTATTTGTATGTTTTCATTAATATACAATAATTTATTTATTATATAAAATGTGTAATAGTAGGTTCCTAGGTATTCAAATTCAATTATATTAAGTTGAAATTTCTTTGCATCCATAGACTATAGTTCTCATATTTAATTTGTTTACAAAAACCAACTCAATTTCTTCAATTTCAGAATCCATCTAACATATGATTCCTCAATCCGTAAATTTTCAACACAATAATTACTAATATTAAATCAACTTATTGCTGAAACATAATTTTGTAGAAATAAGAATAATATCTACAAGGTTTGTCAGCAAGTAACCATTGACCTGAATAGTTATTTTTTAATGTTTTTTAACCTCAACAAGTAATGATCAAGTAAATTCACCAATTGCTTAGAATATTTTATACACTCACTTTTGGCAATCCATGTTTTAATAAAAATGTTTTTAAATAACATACCTATAACTAATCAATTATTTTATGTTTATCATACATTTTTTACTAAAATACCTGTTCTATAAATTAGGTAATTATTTATAAATGGTAAAGAATAGAGTGGTGCATGTGTTTCACAAAACTATCAACACCATTTCAGTTGGCTTACCGATGCTGTAAAGTTAAATGTTCTCAGAAGAAACTAAGATAACAAATTTAAAAGTGTCCCGACCTTGATGTGTAACGATTACCGACGAATCCCGGTGATACAACGACGTGGAGACGCCAAGCAGAGGTATTGTACAATTAAAAAACAAACGAAAAACGATTTCCTTTGTTCGCAATAGTTTGTCCTTATTAAAATATACACAAGTACAATGTACACAACACAATGTAAACGCGTTATCAAAATACAACTCGAACCTGGTGCCATGGCAACTACGGTACAATACCATAATAATATTATTATGATATTATACGAACCGACGACTATGACGTATGAAATCGTTTTACCACTGATTGTATCATATTTTGTAATTTGTTTTTACACTACCCCCCCCCACCCCCTTTTATTGTCACTCAACTCACCCAAACCCTCTCGGTTCTCACCATCTACATCGTGTATGGTGTTGTAGTGTACTGTGTTTACCGACCAGTCAAACAGTATTTTACATGTTTATAGATCAAATCAATTAGGTAATAGGTATCCATATACCTAGTGTTATTTTATTTTCCACCGTACACATAATATAGACAAATAAACACGATATCCGATCTCTAAACGCTAGGTAGGTACTTACGCGAAACTTTTTGAACGCTTACTCTCGATTCGATCAAAAAAGTGGTTCACACGTGAATACAAACGAATAGGTACACGATATACATTTTATGCAAGCGTGATAATATTATTTTTTTATGAATACAATTCAATCCTCGACATTGAATTATTATTTAATCGTATTTTTTTAATCAATCCAAATTCTAAGTAGGTATAATATAACAATAAAACAATATGGGTAAAGGACTAAATAAGGACTAGTTTTTCTCTGATGTTCGTAAAGAAAAAAATCGTAATAAATATGCTAATAATAAATGCTATTAGATCCCTCGATTTATTTTGAAGCTAGAATTAAAAAGGTAACTGGACTTTTTTTTTTAATTAAAACAATATTTTTTAAACATAAAAGTACCATTTCCACAATGTTCACAGAACAGAAACAGATACCATCAAATAATTATTAAATTTTTTTTTCTAAGTTTTGAAATGTGTATTAAAATAAATAATTCTACCATAGACCTATATAGACATGTCACATATATGTCTACGCCTATTGAGTATAGACATAGGTTTAAAAACTATTTTTTTTATAGTTCCATCACAGAATAGATTAAATTTTAAATGACTCACTGCGTTTATAGGCCTATGAATAGTGATAAAATGATAACACCTCTGTTTTGTTATCATTATAATCATTATGATAGCAATTATCGTGTCAAATACTCAATATTCAATATTTACAATGTACTATGTTCATTCAAAAAGCTAAACCAGTTATTGTAAAATATAATATATAAATACCTAATATCTAAATCCTAATAATTTTTACCTATTATTTAGTTGTTTAAAAGGTTGACATAATTTTTTGAATTATTATGATTTGATATCTATAAATTATATTTAAACAGAGTAATTAACACAATGCATCAATGATGGACACTGTGGTAAGTTAATACAATACCTATGTCATTAATATTTAAGAATATCATATAAAATACTATTTAATAAAAATTGCTTAAAGTAATACAAAAGTAATTTTTACGCAACCGTTATGCCAATATATAATAATAAGAATGTTATTTCAGCAAAGGTGATGTTAATGTTAACTGTACTAATTTTTAAGATTTTTTTGATTATTTGAATTTGGAATATTCTAAATCAGTTATATTCCCTATGCCTTAAATGTTATTTTTAATTACAAAAAGTTATTTATAAATAATGTTTAAAATTATTTATATTCTATAAAAATGATTTATTAATTATTTAGATGATGGAAGACCTTCAGTTAGGAGTTCAAACAATAGATGAAAACTCTAAAACACTGCGACAAGATATAATTGATCATGTTGTTTTAAAAGCTTTAAATAGTGATTTTAAAAGCCAACAGGAGCAATCAGAATTTTCACTTGAAGAAAGACGAAAAATCACTGAGGACATTTTAAATGATAGTCACTCAAAGTTTTTATACACCTTTGGTGAATATTTAATAGAAGATCACTTAGGATACTTTAAGTCTGAAAATTATGACAATTATGAAATACATTTTCACCTACACAGATTAAGCCGTTTAATAAATTCTAAAAAAGTATGTTATGGCATAACATACTTAATAAACAACTATAACTATTATTATTGATTTAATTAACTTATAATTATAAATTTATGTTATTTAGGTTATTTGTAAAAATCGACGTTATCAAGCAATGCTTGAACTTCTTAAAGGTGATTACTTTAGTGATAATGAGATGAGAAATAGAGAACCTTTACTTTGGGAACAACTGGTTGGTCAATATCTATCTGAAGAAGAAAAGTTTAACTACGATAATCAATATTTGGCTCAAAATTCGTAATTATAACAAAAATATTTTTACATTTATTTATATATGTACAATATTTATTTAATATATTTGTTTAAGGTTAACTGAAGTCTTATTGGAACAAATTGATCGTGATAATAGAGATGATTTAAAACGGAAACAACAAATAGAAGAAATTCATGAAGTAGATGAAGATGATAATAATGATAGTGATGATAAGTCAAATAAACCATCAACGGCTAAAGAAATTCATACACCTTCGGCATTTTGGGGCGAGTATAGTAAACCAAAAATTGAAACAGTAAAAATTGGCAAACGTCGATGGAAAGAAGATCATTTCCTCAATTTAGAACAGTGTAATAATAAAGAACTAAGTGAAAATGAAAGACTCCTTTTATTAAATGAATTTAAATCTCATATGATTCACAAATTCCTTAGAGGTGAAGAAGATTATGATTACAAGTATGAATTTAAAGATGTTTAATGTACATTATAAGTTTGATGTATTTATTTTTATTTTTGTATAGCAATGTGGATAATAATCCAGAATATGATAACCTGCACATTAAATCCATTGATGAAGAAGACAAATATTTTGATTCAGAAAGTCCTATTGAAGAAACACCTGTTATAAATGATGACAGTGATATGGAAAGTGATGATGAAGAAGATGAATTAGATACCTATATGAATATGCTAAAAAAAAATGAAACTACTGATAGTGTTGCAAATAAATTTAAAAATTTATAAAATATTAAAATTCTTATTGTATATTTGAACTTTTCATTAAGTTGTAGAATTTGAAACTCATTTATATTTTTAACATTATAGAATGGTATTTTAATAAAAATCCTTACTCGTAAATTTAATAATTCGAAACAAATCATTGAATAATATAATATATCTAAATCTAATACTATTAACAATTAAAATGATTTTCACATAAACAAAGATATATAAATTAACACTATTATTATAATAAATAAGTTAAGATGCATTAAAAGTTGTTTATTGTAACAATGATTATAACCATAGGTATGTAATATGTATATTACCGACAGACTGCAGATATCAGTGGTATATCTTGTATCTATGTGTTATTATTGAAATAGTAGTGAATATAGTGAATATGGGTATTATATTTTGATATAAAATTATACCCTTATTATAATTACCTGCCTTCTTTAGTTCAATGGAAGAAATAAGGCACATATATTATTTTTTTACTCTGCAGTTCTATTAAAAAAATTTTTTTAGATTTTAAACAGCAATGCATGTGCCTAGGTATTGATTCTAATATCGTTTTCTAAATATGATATAACTTTTAAATGATATCGACTATTTTCATGTTATTTATAGACATTTAAAATGTTCAACTTTTTTTTGTATTTATTGATAAATGTTGGTTTAAGCTTTTATAAAATTCGTTAAAATCATGAAAATATGCAAAAATTATTTTATAGTGAAAAATTCATAAACATTATTAATTTTTACACAAAGGGTTGAAAATTTAATACAGGATTCATTATAAGTTTTTTACTGGTAATTAACGAATAGTACCGATTTATCCTTATTACACGTTTTTTGTTGTATTATTGATATTTAAAAAATATTAATCGTAGAAACTTTCTTAAACATTACAGTATTAGGTAGTGTATTACACTATAACTTAAATTATAATTGTCTATACACTGCATTTTCAAAAAAATTAGCCAACCAACTGTAGGAATGTTGGATAAGTTATCATGATTATTATTAGAATAATAAATAACTTATAGCAGTATATATTTGATATATAATAAATTATCTTCAAAGATGATCTTCTGACAAATCGTATCCGCTCAGAATCATTTTTCGAAAATTATTTATCATTAAATTCAAATTGAATACATCCATTAGATACAATGGTCAGTGACCTACTCAAGTATCAATGACTTGGTACACTCAACACGACAACACCTAATACCTATACTATATACAGTAGAGCGATTTTGCCAACATTTTTATTTTTGTAATTTGTAATACCTACATATTTGTATTTAATTCAATAATTGTACCTATAGGTAGGAAGTATATGGTTATGAATTTATGATCATTCATTAAAGCAATATTTGAAATTTGTCAAAAATAGTGATCCTGGTCTGGACACCAGTATTGCAGACATGTTTAGATATATGTCACACTGCAGGGCAGTAGCATAATTACGGGGGGGATTTGGTTTTCATATCCCCCTATGACTTTTTTAAAGTGGTGTACCACATTTATTTACTTATTTATTGAAACTATAATACTTCTAATATAGTATATTTTATATAGAAACAACAAATAAAAACACCTATGGTAGCTGTAACTATAAGATCATATTATTACTTCGTAACACTGATGTAGTATATACCGTGCTTCGTAATAAACACTAACCTCACTAGTACCTAGGTACTTCATGATATTCAACTTAATACACATTATTATGTTGTAGTGTTATAAGCGTAGGTACATCTGTCTTTATACAGAATAAACAATACAATGAAATTGGAAATTGCGTGCTTTTAACTAATTAGAATATATTATGTTCTATTAGAGTTATAACTTTTACAAATATATTATACTTCACGGTATAAAATATAATAATTGAACACCTGTCCAATTGCTTCAATTATTTCTAGACATTCAATACCATGTCTAAATTAAAATAATACACTTAATTAATAAAAACCATATATATATATCAATGTATAGTATGCACGACCAGTCATTTAATTTTCAGTCGAATTTTATTGTATAAATTGCTCGCATCAAATTGAACGTAAGTCTGTAAGTCTAATAAATTTATTACACAACAGTGAAATCCAGTTTTTGTTTTTTTAAGATCTACTTAATAAATATCAATAATTTACGGTATTTATATTTTATCATGGTAAAATGTTCTTCTCATTTTTTACAGATTATAATGGCTAAGTCACTATTCATAATCTTTGTGATCTTCATTTTTTCAACGAGCATTTCATTCGGTGAAGATGCGTGCAGTAACTACGAAGATAAGGATTGCGTTCATCCAAATATACTTAAAAATGGTCACTTCATTAACCAATGGTCAGTTTATTTGCCTGAAATGACCAAGAACGAAGCTAGACAACTGTTAGAAGATAATGGCTTTGATTATTTAGGACAGGTCACAATTTTTCAAATTAATTAAATATGAAGATAAATTGAATGAATTTGTTTTTTTTAGATAATGGACGGGATTGACTTGCATCTTGTGACAAAAAAAGGTACACAAGAAAAACACGCCTTGCCCAATGAAAAAATAATAGAATTACTTAAAAAACACGAAAAAGTTGAGTAAAAATATTTATACAAATTTATAAAACAATTATTTTAAAATATGTCAGCAACATTTAGGGAGTAAAAATGCTACGATTTTCGACATCAGCATCTTTTCTGATAGAAAAGTTAATATTTTAATATTTTTGAAAGGTTAAAATTTAAAATTCCTAATAAGTATAGAAAGCGTAAATAAAAACATAAAAAAATGTGAAAAGTGAGTAATTTTTACGTAAAACCAATTTTTAAAAAAATTGATTTTATTGTTTTAGTGTTACTAAAAAACTAATAACCGTAGACCCTTGGAATTTTCACCAAATATTCATAATAGCATTTTCTATGAATGGCAATATTTTAGACATATTTAGACTCTTTTGAGCAGCTAATAATAGACTTGGGAAATTTTTGATTTTTATTATTTTTTTTAAATATTTAATTTGATCGTTTATACAAATACCATAGGCTGACGCAACGTCTCCGCTAAGAATCGGTTTTTGTATACAATGATTTATCATTGAATTCAAATTATAACACATCCATTACAATGACATGCTCGACAACTACTGTAAAGCAGAGTGGTAGATATCCACTTCTCCACCTTTTTAACGTTTATAACTTTTAAAAGATAAAAAAACAACTATTTAAAAAATGTATATATTTCGATAATTTATTTTTGTAATATGAGTATAAAAGTTATTTTAATTCTACAAAAGCTGTACAAAAATGATTTTGTCAAAAGATAACATTTTTGGGAATAGATAAAAATAAGAAATTGAATTATGTCTTTTTCCTGCAGGCATTATTGTTGGCTTTTCCTTATTTCGATAAATTGGGATTTGAAATCTCTGAATATCACTCAAAATGAATTTAAGCTATTGATTTTAAATTTACCTTTAAATCTTGCACATTAATAACAGCAATTAATTCCGTATTAAAGGCAGTAATTATACTATGCAAATTTATTTTTTATTGCAGTCTTTTTGTGTGGCAATTTAGCATCATCGTTTATTAATATCATTTTTAAACTTTAATGGGTGACATAATTAACTATAAATTATGAAGCGAACTAAATTACTTTTAATTTATACGCAAATTTATAATTGTATTTAAGAAAAAATATTAATCTATAATACCTACACGGCTACACCTACTTACCATTAAAAAAGATTTATTAAAGATTTCAGATTATTTGGCATACATGACAAAAAAATCCATTTAGGTACTTATATATTTTTGCTCATTTTCAGCTCAGTTCGATATCAAACAATGTATATCTTCAATTTTTAGTCTTTTGTGTCTTGCAGACTAATATAATTTAATCCAATTAAACCAATTTAAAATCAATTACAATTTTCTTGTTAAAAATATAAGCGTAGATTTACAAAATAGGTGGTACCTAATTGGATGCAATTATTATGGGGAAGGGTTGATGGTTATCATTTTAAAGTATCGAAAAAAATAAACACCTATTTCTAGCCTAATTGTTATCAATTATATATTATTTCTATTTTTTAAATACCTATGATAATAGAGTTAACTAACACAAACCGTCGCTAATCTCTATATAAAATAATGATTTTGTGGTAACAAAATATATTCTACTGAAATATGCAAGTCAAATTTGCTCTGTGGGTAGGTACCATATACGAGTAATATGGCCCTATATATTAGATACAATAGATTTATTATGCAAAGAATTTTACTGCCAATCAGGGAAAAAAGTAACGATTATAGTATTGATAGTCAAAAATTTCTAATTGGTGATATCTTTTGCTTGGCAAATAATACAAACAAATAAACATTTTTGGTTTTTCCTTTAGGTGCATTCGGTCGCACAAAAGCACGTGCTTGAAAAGTCGCAGGATGATGTGATTTATATAACCGATGAGGATAATGTGCATTTCGAGTCATTGAATCCCAACACGATCGTCCTGAATGACGGATGGAATAACTTAGAAAGAATAACTGCCTTCGAGGCTGCCGAAGCTGCGATCGCAGCAGCAGCATCCAATAGTATTAAACCTGCAGACATTAAGGAAACGATTGAAGCTGTCGGCGACGATCGCAAAAAAAAACAACGCCAAAAAAAACACGACGGCGAGTCTAGTTTAAATAATGAATCTTCGCCCAAGTCGTCGGATCATGAGGATTTACTGGAATTCGATTTGTCAAACGAGAAATTGTTGGTAGCGGATCTGTCAAACGAGGAGACGTCGGATGAGGAGACCTTGGGCGAGGTGTCGTCAGGTGAGACTAAAACAGGACTCGATGAATAAGGATCTGCAAGACCTAGTATAGATCTTGAGGCATAGGTAAATGCATAATCACGTAAAGCTGTAATAATTTTTAAGAGTGTTTACTTTTATAGCTACTGGCCAAATCTAATGAAAAAAATATTATTTATAATCTGATATCCTGAATGTTCTAATTATGCTTAAGATTTTTAATAAATATAAATCCAAAATTATTTAAAATATGTATAGTAGATCAAAAATAATTTATTGCATAATATTACAATTGGCTACTGCCTACATGCCAGGTAGAAGCAATTTTATTATTTAATTTGTATTATAAAGGTACCTATACTCTATAGTTCTTTAAAATACGTTTGATTTGTAAAAATTATAAGAAAATCAAACCGGTAAAGTCGCTCTGTTGAATGGTAGATTTCGAGTACATCTCATCATTTCATCATAAAGTAATGAATGTACTAAATTTGAATTCAATATGATAAATCATTGCACACCTAGGTACAAAAAAAGAATCTGAGTGGAGATGGTGCCTCTCTAGCAGTGGTATATTTAGGGAGGAGGACTTTTTTCTGTATCTATAGTTTAAATGACTAAATCATAATATTTAAATTCAATTTTTTTTACTCTTAAGTCAAAAATAAAAAATAGTTTTTCTGATAATAAACACCTTAGTAATTGATTCCAAAATCTAAGTAATCGATATATTTTAGCCTTAAAAGGTGCCATTGAAATTGTTACTAAACTTTTACTAACTACCGGGTTGGCTTGTAATAAATGGATTTTAAGATAATAAAACCAATATTTTATTTTTTTAAATTATTTTTTTGTTATTATTTTGTAGTTTGCATGCTCATTGGTTCTTGAGAACCAATTGTCAAATGATATTACTTTACGGGGTTAAAAGTCAAATTCATTAAGATATTTTTTTGCGGACAATGCAATGGCCGATTTGATATTAATATCAATTAATATTGAGAGCCATTTTGACTGCCCAAAAATATACATTGATTGTTCATTTTTTTATTTGAAACTAGTCAAGACTTATCTATTTATCTCAGAACAATTATGATGGAGGTTAGATTAGTCTATAAATTACCTTATAAAATGTGCAACATGAATTATGAATTATTAATGCATAGTATACAAATTACTAATAATAAATTAATATTAAATCGTTTTACTTAAATACATTTAGTAAATATATTGGGTGCTATAATAGTAGGCTGTAGCCCAGCTCGCTATTCACTCACCAATCCATTGGGAAGTTTATATATTTAAATATTTTACTATTTTACTATTTTACATTCAGAACTATTTTATTCCGTTATATTTAATAGTATTATAATCATTATAGGTACTATAATAATAATAATAATTCTTTATTTACGGATAAAAACAACTCTTATTTTAGATACCTAGATACCTATATACAAACAGTTTTATAAATAAATGTTATAACATTAAGGTCATTCTTAGATACCTATATATTATAATTAATACGTTTAACATCTATAATTCGCAAAATATAATGATAACAAAAAATAACAATGGATATAAAAATGATAATAGCTAAAGCATAGCTAGTGAATTAAGCTATTAATCTAACATTAAATTTAAAGGTAAGAATATTATTAAAGTCCTGTAATCTCAGAAACATCTTACAGGAGTTAAAACAGGACCCTTAATAATATTCTCATCTTTAAATTGTATAATACTTAACTACTTAAGTAATTTCATTGTAGTTTTAAAAATATCGAAGTAAAATGAAATTAACAGAGAAAGATGGAAAGATGTTCGTTTTGCCAACATTTATACCACGACAAATGATGATGCGTCAAATGGTCCAAATACGTGGCCACAATATATTGGTTCACCAACACCGTCAGTAAACCCTCCAACCAAAACGCTCCGTAACATCGAAACGGCTCTCACAACGCAAAACTACACACTAGCATTCATTACGACGCTGTAATGGCATACACAGTACACATATTATATTAGAACGAATCAGACATATAAAAATGCTCTGCCACCAGAAATCGTCAAGAATGGCAACGCATTCTCGATCCAAACACCGTCTGTGCAATAAAATCAAATTTATCCGTCTAATTCTAAAGACTCACCGTGCCGACGAATTGGATCACTTCTTTGACACTCTTGACGCTCCACAACGGCTCAATCTATAAATTAAACAAGCAACTTCTAAACAAAACCCCAGTGATCCATCCACTGACTGGTCTAAATGGCGTTATGTACAATGCTGAAAGCCAAGCCGAACTTTACTGTTCGCTGACACGTATGAAAAACATGCCAAATCCAGGCACTGCTTTCATCTGCTCTCTTCGTACCTCCCCTTCAACCAATTGCACATCTCTGGTTACACAACCTTCACAAACACAAAGCGTCAGGCGAAGATTCAATCTCAAAGGCATCAAACTACAACCAAAAAGAACAGTGCTGCTCCTCACCCACCTATTAAACAGATGCATAATACGTACTGGACATTTCCCGACATCATAAAAGAAAGCGATTACCATCACCATCCACAAACCCGGAAAGGACCACCACCACCCAGTTAACTACCACTGTATCACGCAGCCTCCACCCTCTCAACAATTTTCGAACGCGTTATTTTTCCGATACTTAACGTTGCAATTGGATCATCAGATATGAATAGTTTACTTTCCATCCACAACACTCAACGGGTCATCAGCTCGTCAGTCTAATTGACAAATTATAACCATTGCTTAAAGTGGGAAAGAATTTCAGGGGGGGCCTAATGTCTACCGATAGTTTCATATATAATGGTATGTATAATGTATATATATTATATAATGTATAAATAGTGTTTGTGTAAGTATAATTATCCCACTTGTAAGTTGTAACCCATAATAATGTTGGTTCTAATTTGTTATAAAGGTGCGCTTTTTAACAGCCGACAGAGGTAGGGGACTTGTTTTTTGCGAATTCGAGGCGTGGCAGGGGGCCACTTCACCCTTGTGGGTCGTCCATCCCCCATCGTTTATGACATTAACTGACTTACAAACATCATTTTACTGTTTACGAGCTTTGCTCTACAACAAATAGAGGGCTTTGTCCCTCTTCTACACCTCCTTCGGCGTACAACATAAAAACCTAGCTATTTTGTCGAATCCTTTCTTTCTGTTCCCTAGTGGTCTGCACCATGTACATGGACGTTTTGACCGCATCTGAGTTTGGCTGCTTACTTGTCATCAAGTTGATTAGGCGTGTCAGGTTCCATATTCCTTTTAATCTCCACCTCCAATGCTCTTCGTTCTCTCCACCGTCGTATAATAGCGCGTGCTCTTGCATCATCCACTTGCTCCTGACAACCAGTACATGTTCATACTTCCAGTTTTTTAAGCCTATGAAAGTATTGACCGAAAAAACCATAATCAGACAACATCTGCGGCACATGGAAGTCTACGCTATCATGCGTCTGATCTATCCATGGCTGAATGTTTCGGATTAGCCTACACGTCCATCTTCCTGTTTCTCCCCTATCCCACTCAGCCTGCCATTTGTTGATGATTTCTTCTTGGATTCCTTTTGCTAAGAGGTAAGGGAACTAGCATAGCTGTTACCTACTTGTTAGATTTTTTTTTTATTTTTATGTTTTTAACCTGCAGATTTTAGACGGAATCTTCGATAAAGACTTAAAGTGTATTGTTTATTCTTTTGCCGAAACAATCCTGTTTTGTTTCTAGAATAAAATCCGTGTATATAAATGCTTTGTTCAAAATTATTGATAACCAATATCTATTGATTGTAATTATTGAAAGAATGTGATATACTTATTTGTTGATCAGAAAAAAAAATATAGCAGTATGTACTCAGTGATGCGAGTTTGATAGTAATTAATACCAATGCATGATGATAAGTGATAACTGTATTAAAAATACAATTTAATATTTATATTTGGTTAACGATTATAATATGAAGCATATTCAAGAAGTTGCACGTGCAACATACAAGCGATACGTACCGGACCCGTATCGGACTCAGACTTCGATACGAGTCGGTACGTAACTATTCCTGTCCGTATGTAACTATTCCATATTGATACGTATCGAATTTTCCTTCTTGAAAATCTTCATTATGTTTTCAAATCATTACTTGTATCAATGATACGTACACCCTAAATTAGAGAAGCTTTAAAATTTATTTTGCATAATAGGTAATACGAATGCCTAAATGCCTAATGCTAAAAGGTATACATATAAATATTTAATGCTATCAGTATCCAGTACAGTAATAGTCAAACATTTTGACTCAAAATGTACATAAAAATATACAATATAGCCACGAAATATTTCAACTAAGTACTTATATTGTCGTAAGTTTTCTTTTTTATGAATATAATATTATGTATGTGAACTACTACATTATTTCTCATGTAGTGTTTATGTACCTAATATTGTGAAAATTGGAGTGTAAAGTTATTATTTTAAATTTAATACGAACCAGAATTAAGACAATTTTTGCACCTTGGTATTTTATTTGTCAAAAAAAATTAAATATTATAAATTCTTTAGAGTTTTCTGCTTATATTTATATTAAAGAATATTCAAAACACTTATTCAAAATTAGTTTAAACTTTAAGCTGTTAGTTTTTGTCTTAAATGTTCTTTATTTTTAATATTTCAACACATTTATATTATTATAATTATTATAATATGATCACAGCTTTTATATTAATTATGAACAAGTTTTGCTGTGGTGGAATGACTTTTCCTGAACACTGCGGAGAGGTAACAAACACAAATATGTACCTATGAACAAAAACCATTTCTGTATTCGTTTTTTGTTTAGTATACTGTATACAGTATCAACTTTTAACTTCAATATATTTTCTGATTGGTTTCTTTTGGTATCTATTATAAAATGTTCAATTTTATAGGTATAAGGTATATATTTACATAAGGCTTAACCAAAAAATCTAAAAATATATAGACATGATTTTTATTATAGACATTTGCAGAAGTTCAAATGGTAAAATAAATTACTATAGTAAAAATATAAATACATAATATTATATATATTTAATATGTATATACTTAGTAAGTATAATAAGGTACTATATTGTCCGGCATACCGTCTTCGCTTAGCATCGATTTTCATATTATGCAATGATTTATCATTGAATTCAAAAATAATACATATATATTACATTTACGATGTAGGCACACTCTTTACCTGATATACAGTTGAGCGGTTACCCAAACTTTTCCTTTTATAACATAGTATAAAACGTTTGAAGATTTTCATTTTCATCAATATTATAGTATCACATTTTTCTATACAAGTATAGGTATACGTTTCATATACTTAATTACATCCGTTTGACATCTGTCTATCGATTTTTCCCAATGATTTGAAAACATGGGACCCCTTAATACATTATCCAGAGACAGTAAAGTCAAAAGTCAATAGGCATACATGAAACAGGTTTATGGTGCATCATTGAGGGAATAACAACGTAGGTACCTACCATATTTGTTAGATACCAATAGTGTACGGAAAAGTCAAAAGACTCATTTTCAGACCTCAATATTATTGAACTGTCACCAAATATTATATTTATCGAATCCGCTCGGCCTTTATCGACATCGCGCAATCGGTCTCGCACTGTCCCTAGCATTCGTTGAGAGATACTAACTGATTAGTTAATAGTTATGTATTAATAAGTATAAGTATTTGACATTCATTCTAATGTAATTTGACGAAGGTGTCACTCGTTTATTACTAAACTATGTAGTTTAGTAGTTACTAATTAGTAGTGTTAATAATTAGTATACAAAGAAGTAACAGAAACGAATACATACAATTAAAACATTTAAAGCTGTCCTCTATAGACTAGATATTCTTGAAATTATTAAAATTAGATATAATACAATCATAAATTCATATCAGCTATAATTTATAAAGTGCATGGTGAATTCTAACATTATCCCGTTAAATGCCATTAAGTTTTCAATTATTTATTGTTATCTTTGCCGGTAAATAGTAATTTATATAATAATATACTGCACTAGTACTTATTGAAAATAAAAAGATAATTTAATTTATTGTAATGAAGACGTTACTTTTGCTTGACCGGATAAAAAAAGTAACTTTAGAATTAGCTTAACAACAATTTTGAAAGAATGAAATTTAATTACCATAAAAACGTAACTTCACCAACACTATGGTAACGCACACAGGTATCTTATATAATAATTAGGCATACTAAATATTTGCTTTTTGACATAGGTTCATAGAAAATGCCATTCTGTAATTCTGTCTATCATCTGTTATGTGTTTATGTGTGTATGATATTATTATTATTATTATTATTATTATTATATAATATACATACCAAACTGTGTATAGGTACACATTGTACACATTATCGCGTATGATGAAACACCGCCAAAGTGAATTATTCAATAACTTGTCGTTTATGTCAAAATGCAATGATAAATTAATATACGTCGTCGTGCTGACGTGGATTTTTCGAAATCAGATAACGGAAAAAATGAATTATTGAAAGGCTCCTCTGTATGTATATTTTATTTATACATTTGTATATATACATATGTTTAGGTATATATATTTTCGAAACAAACCGTATTATTTTACTAGGTACGAACATTATATCGTGTGTAGGTAGGTGTTAAGTTAGGTAATACATAAATATTTTATGCTGTTTATTCTATATATAAGTACGTGGCGATTACTGTAATACACGTCGTTTAGATCGAGATTAAGATTTTTATTGTTCTTTTTGTATTTTATTTCTTTACGAAAACTTAAGATAGTACTAGATACCAAAAAATGTCATCGATCGACTCCCGCTTACACTATATAGGTACGTACCTATTACACTGCAATACATCAGTATGCAGTGTGATAAATGATTGTTTTAAAAGTTATAAGTTAAAGTTATAACAGTCAGATTACTCATTAATCATTATATTTTTATCCAAATCAGTTATGATGATTTTTGTTTTTTAGAATAACAGCATATTATTGTACATTTTAAATTTCATATTCCAAGGTTAGGAAGAATAGTTTTTAAAAATCAATTTTCAAACAAGTAAGTAATTAGGCACCTAGTTAAATAATATAACTTACAAGTAGGTGCCCATATAAAGTTATAAATAACTAATTAACGATACCGTTATTTGATCCGTCAAAATTTGAAATATCTCCTAAAAAATATATTCCTAAAACTTTTCAAAATAAGTGTTTACCTTTAGAAGAATTACCAGCTTGTACTTCATAGGCGGAAATCCATTGAAATTTCTGAGGGGGCTAACTAAAAAAAAAACTTTATATATAAAATATATATATCATATATTTTCAAAAGAAAAACAACATAATTTTGGGGGGCTATTACAATATTTGAGGAGGAGCTAAGTCCCCCAAGTCCCCCCCTCATTTCCGCCTATGTGTTTAGCAGAACCAACCCTGTGTTGCTACTTTAGAGTGAATTCACCTACTATCAAACTTTAAGTTAAGAATATTACCTGTACCCCTATGTATCATTTTTTAAGATATTTTACTTTTTATACAATTTATAAGTATTTTTAAATTGTAATTATTTACACGCTCTTAACTTACATAAAAATTAAAATATCATAAAATAGCCAACGTAGGGACGCTGATAATGTTCTTAATTTAAAATTTGATAGTAGATGTATTCACGCTAATATTAAAAGTAGTAATACAGAGTCAGTTCTGTTAAACGTAGATTTTCCATGTTGTGCCTGGGTCAGAGAGAGAAAACAAATAGTGCGTTGACATCCTCTTTAAGACTTGGCTGATGTGATACATTATAAGATATTTTGTTACAATGTTTTATGTAAGATTTGAAAGAAACTCAAATTTTCGTTGATACTGAACGATATAGCGATTAGACAGCATTACAGCAGAGTCTTATACTCTTATGTAGGTTCAATAGATCATGTGTAACACTATCAACCAGACTCAAATACTAACTAGGAAAATGCTAACCTCGTGTCCATTGGGCTGACAATAACTTAAACTATTACACTGTTACATTTGATACATAAATGATAATAATACATTGCTTAAAGAAAGTATAGTTTATATTTTTTGTTGAACATTTTTTACATACTTATAATTACTTTATGTCATTATGAGTAGCGTTTAAATCCGGGCTAAAAATTTCATATAGTTGAATAATAATAATTTATTATATATAATATTATGTAGCTTTGAGGTAAATGCATGAATACTACCTATCTTATATTAAAACTGGACGTCATACCCGCATATGTGTTGTCTCAGTCTTACAAACATACGAGTATTATATAAATTCGCGTTCACCAAGACCAATTTTAGAGTAAATATTAGAGTGAAATTAATCTTCTGGCTCTTACACTATATTTAAATGTAAGAACAAATATCTGTGTTTGTATACGTATAATATACCCATTACCCATGTTGTCGTATTGATATTTAAGGAAATTATTACTATTTTTAAATTGTAATATCTATTACGTCAATGTACTTATATAATACATAGGAATATCCGAGTGGCTCGGTGCGGCGCAGTGGCTGAAGTCATTCACGCCACGTGATTTGAGAGTAAGCAACGACCGCTGCCACTAGTACTCGGATGGGTAACCACCCGGGTATTTAGTGTGCAAAAAACCTTGCCATACATACACGTGTTGCCAATCAACCACATCAACCGTTACAACCGTAACCCCCACCAAAAAGCTAATAGTTATAGTTGCCGGGCTCTAGACCAATAAAAAATTAAAAAATATCTGACTATCGATTCAGTGCCCGCTCTTTGTAGGTACATATAAAATAATAATAATAATTTATAATAGTACGAATAAAAATTGTTTTTAACAACTGCTGTTACTGAATTAAATAATCTTAAAATTGAAATCCTTCCAACAAATTATATTCCTTTAGACTTGTATAGACTAAGCTAATAATATACAATAAGCAGCACATTATGCAGGGCTGTTATTGTTGTTGTTGACCTCCGTTGTCGGGGTTTTTTTTTTATTTTATTGCTGGAAGACATGATTTCAATTTACTCGAGACAAAGTATATTAATATAATATAGTGCATAATATTGTATATTTGTATATAATTCAATATGGGAATGTAGCTGGTAGACTCTAGGGTAGAGAAATATCGGTAATCGCACGGAAAAAAAACTTTAGGTAGGTACGACGAAAAGGGTCAAAATAAGAAACGTATTATATAGTATTTTATACGAGAAAAATAACGTATTTATTGCGACAAAAAGTTATTCGTGTATAATTATTAAGTTTGTTACATAATATTATGTATTAAAGGTATATCAATATCATAATCGTAATATAGTAGGTATTTACATAGTATTTAATTATTTTATTAGACAAAAACACATACGCCTACGGCCCGCACAATAATATTACATACCTAGGTATTTACTATTAATATTTGCGAAGTAACGATGTCAAGACGTATTTGTACGATGCTTATTAAGATGTTAGATGACTTGCAATATTATTATGCTATTACCGGAAAGTTATATTATACCTAAGTACCGATATAATATTATACCAACTGATTCATGGATAACGAAAATCAAGAGTTCGTACCTAGATTATAAATATTCGCGCGTCGACACGTAGTCATTTTAGGCATAATAGTATAATATAGTAAGATCACTCTGTATACAGACTGTACCTACGTCATGCCTGCCTATAGTGCCTACTGTACACAATGATAATACATTATATTACAAAGTGTATCGTCGTATATTATTATAACAAAAATATCGTTTTTTTAAATGCACCTATACGGCTATATCTACTTATATTATACAGATGACAAATTATAATAAGAAATGTATTAGGTATACCTAAATGTACTTAGGTAAGAATAGTACAACTCTAACACTTAAAATGGCTAAACCTTAAATAAATATTCGGGTGCACATAATATTTATGTACATAAATATAACGTAAGTGCAGTGGCGTACGCAGGGGGGGGGGGGGGGCGGGCTGAAGCCCTCCCCCCCCATTGCCATTATAAGTATTACTTAAAAAAGAATAATTATATCAAGTTTCAACTATCATCAACTAGTAAGCAAGACGTAAATTAATAAAGGTCCTACCAGAATGAATTCATTTTTGCAAAAACATTGTATTTGCATACCAATTTTCCTAAAAAGATCAGTAATTAATTTTCAAGCCCTCCCATTGAAAAATCCTGCGTAAGTGTATATTATGTAGGGTAGGTAGGTACAATACGGAAACACCAGTGGCATCAATAGGAGAGGCTTAAGTCGTCGCCTACCCCACACATCAAAAAAATAAAATATAGAATGTCAAATTTGAGACCAAAATTATAAAGGAAAATCTTCTCAAAACCCTGGTAGTGTTTTTATAAATAAATATACATGTTTATAGATGACTCCTGAACTACAGAGAACATTTTACATTTGTGTTTCTGCAGGAAAACTAGCTTATAAGACGCAGTTATATGTTTGTTTTTACTATACATACAATATACGTGAGGGCTTGAGCATTTACTAGGCACCCACGCATATAGGTTACTGTTTATACTGAACGCTTTAATTAATTTACGTTAACCGCGTACGGACAAATTCAAATATCAATGTATGTTCCTATAATACAGGTACATCAAGTACTTAGGTAGCTGTAGCCTGTAGGTATTTGGGTTTATCAATGTCATAATATCCAGTGGGATACACAAGCTTAGTGCCCTGCAACGGAATGACATAACAATATTATGTTATATGCGCAATTAGTATTACTATTACCGTATAATATAACTTCAATCACTTTAGCAACGTTTTCGCGATAGATCTTTTGGACTAACACTTACTTATGGGCGAGTATTAAAAAAAATAGTACCTATTATCTACGCTTGGGCATTATATGGACAGTTTCCTCGCCGAGAGAATGAAAACAATTTTTTGCATAATTGTATGTACCGTGGACACTGGTACTACAGGAAAAGTCGTACTCTTGAAGTATTATCTATTGTCGTAACTCATAAGTCATAGCTAATACCGACACGTACCAATGTACTATACATCACCCATCCTCATAATACGTATTTAATTTTCGAAAGGTTTTAATAACATATTTTAGGTATAGGTAGATAGGCTGACGTGCGTATGATTAGATATATAATAATGAAAGCTTCGAGTGTACATCAATGGTGTATACGGGTATATTATAGGTATAGGTAAGCAGTAAATGCTTGATTCGACCTCACTCATCCCCTCCAACAACCACACAGAAACGAAACTGCCGAACAAGCGGCGGCGGTAGTTATCGGTACAGAATTAATTCCTACCCTCAATCAATATTTATACTAAACCCCTTTATACCACTGCTTAACCGACCACATCCACTGCACAGACACATAATATATTTTTAGTAGTCGTTATTATTACTTTTTAATCTAACATAGCAGCCTAGGGCAACATCTGACACTTAACAAAGTATTCAAGTACAAACGTACAGGCTACCTATATATAGGTACTACAATTAAATCAGTACGAAAATCGATTCTTATATTATATACACCGCGTATAGAGTAATGAGAAATATTGAAAGCCACTGTGAATTCTAAAGGAGAATTTGTTTTTTATTTGTACTCTCGAAGATCTCAAAAATCGGATTGGAAACAACGCGATGACGAAATAGATAACTAAGGTCCGAAAGAAAATGTTGCATGATACGTCGAAATTCTAGTTTTAATGTCTATACATTATATTATATTTGTAGATCCAGATCATAAGGGGTACCTATACAGGCCGGAAGAGATTGTCGGCCTTCACTAGGCTTATTTATGTGGAAAATAAGCTAAACCACGGACTACTGGGACATCTAATTAATGTTTACCAAATATGTGTTAAACGATTTATCTTATAACGCAATTTAGCAAGACTTTGGCTAATGCATTCGAAAAATTATGTATGGGTAGGTATATATAATTATGTATACAGAAACAAAACGAAAGAAATGCAAATAATACGTACATCTAAACAACGGAATGCAATCGCGTCCTCCGCCAGAAACGACAATTACAATTTCAACGATATTATTTGCAATAGAAATAACATGCCAAACTGCTACACTTACACTTAACGCGGAGGAGAGGGTAGTTTTTTATTTTTATTTCTAGCAAATTGTTGGCAGCAAATATCTGCAAGATAAAATAAAAACGTTTAATGAATTTATATAATATGTATATACAACCTATATAGTATTGTACAATATTACATAGTATAGTATAGTAGGTACTTGCCAACATCATGCCCACGTTATAGGTACCTACATACATTTTGGCTATCAATATAATAACGATCTAACCACAGTCAACATTTAACCACAAACAGGGAATATATATATTTAAAAGAAAAAACCCAAGTGTTGTGAGCAACGATTCTACGCATAATTTAAGGTGTAGTTATGGTGATCTTAAAAGTAGCTGGTACCAGAATCAGATACAAAACAATATAAATGCATAATCACTTCCAGCTGCAACCCGATACAGTAATCTGCAGCATTTGGACTTACATCAAAAAACCAATGTCTTCGCTTCCATAATATGAAACAAATGTGTTAAAGCCAAAAGGAATAGATAAAATGTTATACAAGGTGTAAATAAACAGCAACGCCTAGATATAATATTAAACTATTTCCTAATCAGAGTTGACTATATAAGACTACTAACACGTTATGATGTATCTTAATAGTGTAAACCCCGCAATAGACGAAAATATGAGAGTATAAGGCCAAACTTCAATTTTTAGATACAACGCTGAAATAGCTTCTTATTTAAAAAAAGTATATACAAATATACATATATAAAATATATAGTATATATAATATATAAAATATGTATATATATAATTGAAGGTATATGTATTAGAACTTAATAAAATTATGATGACACTTGAGTAAATTTCACCTAACTATGTTTCACTTAAATATTAATTATAATCGTACGTATTATTGTATTAATATAATAATATAAACATATATGTATATATATATGTAGATACCTACTAAGTTACTAAATAATGATGATACAAAAATAGTTAATGAGACATAAATGTTTGAGGATATATAAACACAAACATGTAAGAATTTGTTTCTTGTTGTAGGTGAATGTTACAGACTAGCAAAGCACAAAGACAAATAATAATAAAAAAACATTTATAAAATAATTTAATAAACTGGCTCAGTTTTATTAAAATTAAAAATTTTAATTTTAAATTTCATGTTGCATAAGGCCGCCCAAAAGAACCACGTACCACATTTTAAGTACTATGTAGTAAAGTATCGTTAAAATAACACGTGGCACAGGACCGAAACACACAAACAAATTGGCCAAAAATAGTAAGTTATGGCGAACTTAACGATTTAAACATTATCAATACAGCCTTTCTAGATAAAAATAAAAATTGAAAAAGAAGGAAAAATATATAAACAACAGTTTTATCTTATGGAATCACCAACAGTACACTGACAATTCGCCGCTGTGATCTTTACTGGTATGCCTCCACGAAGTTGCTGACAACGATTTAAGCTGCAAAAAAATATAACAAATTCGATTAAATTATGCTAATAATTTTAATTTTAGATTATAAACATAAAATACGTTATAAAAATATAAAATGTACATAGATCAACTATTTTTTTTTGTCATTCGACAAAAACATTAAATTATCTTTATTCCGAACAATTGTTAATTTTAATTTTTAACTCAATATAAATAGTTCAGTTTATTTTTATGAATATAAACATCTTCTCCCAATTAACAGAGTAAGCAGTACCGGTATTTAAATTATCAAGAAAATTCAGAAACTCGTTGAATATTTATATAGGTATATGTAATGTACAAGGTCAACGAGTATTAGAATTTAATTGTTAACACATATAGTAATACAATTTAAGTATCATATAAAATGTCAGTAACACAGTAATATCATCTAAATTCTATGAAATTTAGAATAATTTTAATTTGTGTAAATAGTAACATTTTTAACTGTATGATTTTTCTTAATCAAATAAAATAAACTTAATAAACTATACAATTATTCATTATGTACGTATTATAATATATCATTAAAAACTTTAAAAAATCTTAAGTAATTCAATTATTTAAATGTCTTGTAAAAAATATAGTTGTCTTTGCTATAAGCTTTTTAGGTCCAATACCTACATTTCTCAGTTGGAATTTAAAATAGGACCTAACCTTGAATGTCAATAAAACGAAAATGATTAAAACTCTATTTAAAATAACAAAGCAAAGATTCAAAGGACAATTAATAAAACTATTATTTAACAAAATATTTTTATTAACATACCCAAAGGTAAAAAATAACATAAATCAACCAAAGAATATTCTGTATTTTATTATTTACTCTGTAATTCAACTTCAAAGTCCATAATCAATAACATTTACTTATAATATAATCACGCATCAATATTCATAGCCACATCGTTAAGAGGAATTTTTAAACTAATAAGAATGAAAAAATAAGTTTAGATACAACAAAATCGTATAAAAATGTTTTTAATAGGTATATTATGCAAACTATAGATATAAGTAATTAGAATAAGATGGATAGACAAACGTTTAAAAAGATTGAGTATTCGTATATATTAATTAAATGTTTATATAGGTGCTTATAAATCAATAGTAGGTATATACCGTATAGGTAATATGTATATTATTTACGCATATATATATATGAGTATTATTTTAACAATAATCAATCAACAAATTATTAAATCGGTCAATAATGGTTAGTCTACGCATTATGCATAAGTAGGTACATTGAATCAATTTTAAAATGTGTGAAAACAATAATAGATACTTAGTTTGTATCTATTTGAAGGTCAACGATATTTTTGAATTAGGGTTTATTACATATTATCGGATGACAAAGAGCGGATTTTTAACATTTTTCTGGAGTGAGGGGGTCTTGAAAAATTATATTTATTTCAGAGGTACTTAACTATTATTTTTATAAATATAAATATATATAATTGTTGAAAAATAATTATTCAACTTATTAAAATAACACTATATACTAGAGTATATAATATCATATAAATATTTATATCAGTATCTGTGGGGAGGAAGGGTAAATCCACCACTGGCTTGTATTAAAATAGTTGTAAAAGTAGATACAAAATTCGTATAAATGGACTATAAATTTATATAATATTATAATATAGAAATATTCCCTCTACGGCTGAAATTACAGTAAAACGTAACAACAAAATTCAAAATATACCTTACAAATGTACACACACTTAATTTTACTTGTTGATAATATATAGTCCTATATTTTACTATAGATACCTATTCATATTATTACTCATTATATTTACTTCATTTTTATTGGCTTTTGATTAATTATTTAATTATTTTGATATCCAATAAAACTTGACTTGTAATTTTTGTATATCCTAAGACTAGTTTTACCATAAAAAAATAAAACACGTTTTAGTATGATGTGTACTGTAATATGGTTGTAAACCAAACGACAAAAAAATATTCAATTACTAACATTCTAAATCAGTATTAATTAAATCATAATACAAAAAGTAGTTAATATTAGTACAAATATTTGTCTAGATTAATTATCTATTTATTCTTATTGGCCGATTTTTAAACTAATTCGTAGAAGTAGCATAAAATAGTATCAACAAAAAAAAATATGATGAATCTGAATAAATATTATTTATTTAGATTTGCACGTTCTATGACTGAAATCAATAATACAATTTAATTTAACATGGCAATCTAACTCTAATTTATTTCAAATGAGCACTAATAGTTAGTTTTTTTAATAATAGAAACGACAATTTTTCAAATATTCGTTTTTATTTAAATACAAAATATATATGTCATTTAAGTAATAAGTGTTGTAATTATTTTTTCTCTACTACGATACGGTGACGAAATCATGAGTAGGTACACGTTTAAGTGTAATATAGTTTTCATAAGACTATAGTCTTATAATTTTAATTTTAATTATAATTCTTTGTTAAATCAACCATAATATAAGTTGGTTTAACGCAAAAATGGATTATCAATAATTCTAGGAAGTAATAATTATTCCAACTGGTTTACATTGGTTATTTTTATCATAAATGTAGTTGTTTGAAAAATAATATTGTTTACCAATTCTGTAGTAATATAACAATATTAGAATAATTTTTTTAACAGATTCACAATAGTTATAATTGTAATACATTTAGTTGATTTTACAATATTATTTTCAACTAAAAATAAATAGTAATTTTTTTTTCCTTGTAAGCACAGACAAGTTTCTTTTTTTTTAAAGTCCATATAGTTAATTATTCTGTATTTCGTGATACACTCCACTAAAGTTTACTACTTTATCAAATATCAAAAAGTATAGGTAGATACAATCAAGAATTGGTAGGTAATTAATATCATCGAAATATTAAACTATAGAAAGCTGTAATTTAAGATAGCGTACCTTATAAGTTATAAATTTATAATATTTGTTTAAGGTATTATTGATACCTATAACCTATTGTACCTAGTTAATAACGTAGGTATACAATTTATTATATGCAATATACATTATACATACCTTCAGTAATTTAGTTAGGTAAGAATTAACGAATAAAACCTAGTGTAAAATATAAATAAAGTGTATGATTTATTATACCTCCTATATAATTATACATAACACTAATATATTTTACTTTTCCAAAACAAAGGTACCTGGACGTGTTTTTTCGTTTATATATATTATTTTTTACATAGATTACTGTATAATATTTTAGGTATTCTATACTATCTATAACGTGTACACTGTACATACTATTACTTGTCGTACAACGTAGACAACTCGTATATAAATATCGATACGTACATGTATAATGAATATCATAACAATAACCTAAGAGTAAAAATAAATGAAACAGCACTGCTGTAGTATAGTATTCTACCTAATATATAAAACTACGAGATACAATATGTTTGTGATTTTTCGAGCCAATATAAAATTATGTTTTCACAAAAAATAAAAAAAACATTCATACTCTCCGTTACGATTATTATACTGCGTATTGTTGAATGGGCATCGGGCGGTTGGCAGCCGTGTCAGCTACATTACAATAATGCAATGGATATAATATGGACAGTGTGTAGTAAACTTATAAGTATAACATAATAACATTATAGTAAGCTTAACCGGGTCCTGGATCGTGGTGGAAAAATATAGTTGAGGAATGTGTGATCGTTGTCTGACGGGTGTTAAGTGGGCGGAGGATTTGGTCGACGTGAAGAGGGAAAGGAGAGGAGAAAGACGACGACGCCGTTTGTCCGGCACCAGAAGATTCCAAGACCACCGACGTTTCGTTTCAAAACACAATACAAATAATGTGTGTGTGTGTGTGTGTGTGTGTGTGTGTGTGTGTGTGTGTGTGTTTGTGTTTGTATTATGTTAAATAAATGTATGGCATGCAGGCGTATGATGAGTATGATGAGATCGGTGGAGTAAAAATAGCGGGAAAGGTGACCTTCAAAGACTTGTTTACTTCTATCAGTCTAATTCACTTTACACAAAATACCCGGAGAGGAAATGAATAGAATTGTAGTAACTAGTAAGTAGTAGAATAGTAGTAGTAGTAGTAGTAGTAGTAGTAGTAGTAGTAGTAGTAGTAGTAGTAGTACTGCCAGTACTGGTAGTAGTAATATAGTAGTAGTATACTGTTGGTAATAGCGCGTAGCTAGGCGGAGGGGATAACCAAATACTAAAATACTCGTACTCTTCTTTGGCCCATAAACTAAAAAACAATGGTTTATACTTATATATAATACGCACGCACACATTCATGTAATAAGTAATAACGATCGATTTTTGAAAAACAATGCATCGTAAGAATATTCATAATATTTCGATATGTACCTATACTATATTAATATATTATACATCTCGATTAAGCGCGTCAGTGTTTTAAAAACGTACTCATTTTTTCCTGAACGAAAATCGAACGTGATTAACAGTATGTAACGCAGTTCAGTTTTATCTTTACCGACTACCTATATAATATACGACCAACCCAACAGACGGAAGTCAATAACTGAACAACTCAAGGGTGTTTTGCCGAGTAGAGGACGTTGGCGACACACAATCATTGAAAAAAAAGACTACATTTTAATTTTTTTTAAATTAATTTATTAACATAACCAACGTAATACGTGTTAAAATAGAAACGAAATTCGCATTAATATAGTTAAACGACGTTTTGTATTAAGATTTAAGAATGACCTTTAAATTTGTGTAAGTTTAGGTAGGTTTGTAGGAGCATATCACACTTGTTTAAAATAACGAAGACAATAATTGTAATATACTATAATTTCGTCGGTAAATTAAACGAAACTAACCAATATTATATTTTATTGTAAGACTTGTTGTATACTTATATATTACAAAAAAATTATAAAGATATTTATCCAATGCTCAAACTTCAGTTATATACGAAGTATAATGGCTATTCTAAAATTTGTAACATATCATTAAAAGAATAATTTATTTTAAAACCAAATTTCGCGTACCTACTAAAATCAATACAATTACTGAGTCACTGCAGTTATAAGATTAAGTAAGCCAATATAGAAATTATCAAAAAATTATATAATACATAGTAACTACTAACTAGTCGTCGAAAATTGCAATAAAATAAGTCTTGTTGTTATTTAGTATCTATAAGAGTATAGACTAGTCATAAAAAATAGCAAAACCATGTCAACGTATAATACTATGCGAATGAGTCATATATTTGTTTAATACATCGACAACCTGGCGTAGCATATTTAACTTAAAACAAAAATAATTAAACTTTTGAAAAAAATCGTAATATGTACCTATTTCAAGTATTTTTAAAATCTCCCAAAAATGCATTCAAATATTAAATAATTATTCTAAGACTAAAGACACTAAGATTTATGTCTACCTATAGGAATAAACCTACCATAATATATAAATAACATAACCAGACTGGTGTTTTTGGCAAAGCCCTAATAGTAATTCTCCATTTTTAACTAGCATCAAACGTAATCCAGACGAGGGAGTTTTTAATATAATATTCCATAATTTTTTTATACAATTTTTCTTCGTCTCATTATAAACATTACTATCTGCGCTACTGTGTTACTTAATGTACGTGTGAAAACGTGTGTAACATGATCATGAAATTATATATATTTTAATTTTATATTCAGTACAAACAAGATTATATGCACAATTATTTAAATTACCAGAAAAGAAAAAATTAAATATTATGACTTAAAATAATATATAAACCTAACCAAGTACGAACCAATCAAATACTTAATAGAATGAAATGAGTATACATTCTAGAATTTATCTAGATTTAGGTCGTACTTGTTATTTTTGACCCTTAACTCAAACAAATAAAAATGCTACCCACAGCATAATGGTTTAATTGAATTGAGTATGATTTTTAAATATTGTGTTTAGTTAACTGTCAAGACATTGGCTTTTAAAATTAAAATATTACAATTGCATTAATCAAAAAGTAATCAAAAAAAGAGCAATGAACGAGAAAAATCACGATAAGAATTTAAACACCTAGTGACCTTCTTACATTTATGCTCTATGGTTATAACTTATAACTTATAAATGTACATTTAGTAAACGTATACATAATAGTACATTTAGTAAACGTATACACTATACATAATAGTATTATACACAAGCAGGCAGGCAGGGAGAGCAGTTATGAAGTATTGAAAAGTATAAAATTACAATAAAAACAATTGATGAATAATATAGATATTCAAATAGCAACAATATGTTTAAAAAAAACCCTTGAATACGAATGTCAAAAGAGTAAAAGATTTCTATAGTAGGTATACATTTAATGTTATAGTCAACAGACTAAAAAGTATTTATAGAAATTCGATTTCACTAACCTTAATGTAAGTATTACAAAATTTAGGCATGAGTAAAAACTTAGAATTAAGAGGTTGAACAGCGTACTATTTGTTTTCTCTCTCTGACCAACGCACAACATGCTAAAATACTAAATTATAGTTCAGCAGAACAAACTCTATATTGTTACTTCTAGTGTTCGAGTGAATTCACCTATTATCAAACTTTAAGTTAAAAACATTACCTGTGTCGCTATTTTATGATATTTTTATTTTTACTTAGATTACGAGCGTGTAAATTATCAAAAATTTAAAAATTCTTATAAATTGCATAAACATTTAAATATTGTCAAAAACCAATAAAAAGAAAATTTTATGTTCGGAAATAAAATATTATACGAAATCATTTAATCAAATTAATATCAAATTTCGAACAAGCAGTTTAATAGATATAACTTATAAGTAATTAAAGTTAAGATTAAAGGAGTAGTGGACCAAAGTTGTTCAAGATTATGACCCTGATTCTATCTCCACTGCCATAAAATGGATTGTTGTTGCCAATCTACTCAACCAAATTAAATATCTTTTAACCAATCATTTATCCATTTTCATGAAGTCAAATCTATATTCATACAAATAAATATGTAAAATGTAAATCCATCCCAATGGCCACTGTTACCAAGGGTTAAGTAAAATAAGAAAATGTATATATATATAAATACAATGACTATCGAAAATTACATAAAATTACTAACAAATTAATAAGGAAAGCCTAGCATAATATCGTATTTACAATATTAGTACCTAATTTTCACTATGATTATTATAAACTTAGCAAAATTAATTTCTGACAACATAATTGGCATAAATGTTAGTATACTCTGTTCAAAATGAGATCAGTACCAGGCCGCCAAGTTGTGTGCATGGGCGTGGCTTCGTCACAACAAAACTCGACGCGAAGTTGTAGTGGGGACGGCGTCTGACGGAAAAAGTCGCCGCCCGGTATTAATCTTATTTTGAAAAGAGTATAGTTATAAGTTATAACAAACTATTTTCGTATCTTCGTTTTTTATAAACTAGACAGAGAAAAAGATTTTTTAATAGATTATGTAGTAGGTATATTATATACCATATAATTATAACCAAATAATATACCTAATAAATATTATTGTGATTGTAATAATATTCTTCTGTTTCACAAGAGTTATGCTTTAATAATAATTATGACTGTAAAACTCTTTAGAATGAAAACATTTTTTTTTAAACATTTACATATCTAGTTTTTAAAGTATATTTAATATTGAGCATCTATCAAATCAAAAAAAAAAATATTTAAAATTGTCTATGAAATGTAGACCTAGATTATTATTAAGTTATATAAGTACCTAGATACCTAACTTGTTCTAAATAAATGTAAAAGTGTTAGATAGTAAAAAATTAAATGTTAGTAGACATTTTGTTTCCTCCCAACTACCAAATATACTTAATACTTAAAAGCTAATAATAAATCCATATTTGTACCTGTTGCATTTTTTCAAAGTCTAAACAAGGCCTCTGCACATTACGAGTAGGATGATGCCTTTGTCTGTGTCGTTTACGTGGAGAAGTGTTTGGCAAAGATACAGATTGTCTAGGTGACAAGTGTACTAATTTTAAAGGCGGTGAAGAGGAAACAGTACACTGTCCTGGTTTGTGCACATGAGATGGAGGTGATGCACAAAATTTTAATGGAGTTGGTCTGGTTGACATAAGTCCTTGTACTTCATCGTCAGATGAACCTGACCAGCTTACAGCTATTGTGTTTCCACAACCAGCTTCACTAGCAGATCGACAACGTTTACGAGCTAATGATGCTACAGAGTTTTCAGGAACACCGCAAGAATTTGCTTCATCTGGATCAGGTGTAGGTAATTCAACTTGCAGTAATGCTTCTGGATTACTATTTATAACTTCTAATTCTTCTTCAGAACTGTGTTGATCACAGTCACTGGGTAAAGCAGAGTCTAAGAAATATGGGGAAGGACCAGGAGTGGCAACACTACTGCGACCACTGCTTGAAGACCTTGTAGGTTCCATATCGCCAACCATATCTTCATTCCCAATGTTCTCCATTACTAGAATAAAAAAAAAACGTTCCTATTTATTACAATAAAAGGAATACCGACAAAACTTTATTTTTTCTTGAAATAATAAAATTTTGTTAATAAGTGATAAGTTAACTTTTATTTTTTTTCTGTGAAATCTTTTTTTTTATTGGTAGCTAAACAGCTCCAGTTTTAAGTTTTCCAATTTACCATAATACACAACTAACTTGTGTTAAGAATTGCAATGAGTTTAGTGCTCAAGCCTAATCACTGCATCATTCATTCTTATGCAGACTTTTTTCATTAAATTAGAAACATTTATTACAAACTAGTACATCAGTACCTACACAGATATTTTTTGTTTAGTTTAAAAATGTATTATTCCTATTGTGTTATTATAAAAATAAATTATTTGACATAGCTCATTATTTATTATTACCAAATAACAATAGTAATGAAAAATAAAAAGTATAAAATATATACAATATATTATAATAAAATACCTACATCTTATTATATAGTAGGTAGGTATTATAATATATGGATAATGCAAGTGTACAAAGTGTGGTATGCATACACTTAGGTACTTGAGAGTTTAATTAAAAAAAAAGGGAGGAATAAAAAAAATAATAAAAACTGGTGTTAGCAGAATGAATAGCTTTGAGTAGAAGCGAAATAATCGTAGAGGGATGATTGAGAATGCAGAACAGTTCTTTTGTGTCAGTTAGGTCAAGTGTTGCAAAGAGTATAGGTATGGTACTCCTATGAGAGCATAGCAAATATGAAAACACACATTAAAAAAGAACCTTTCATGCTTCAACAATCTTCAAAATATAAGGGAAAAAATATTAAATATATATAATACACATACAGCATTATACAAAAATATATAAAAAATAAGGTTTTTAAAATATTATCTCCATTTTAAACCGTGACACCTAATCTTTATTTAAAATAACTCAAACTGTGATACCTACCTATTTTAGTTAAGTATTTAAATTAATATTTAATACAACCATTATAAATTAAAATTATTTTATGAAATAAAAAATAATAAAATAATTTAAAATATTATCTTAATAGGTAATATATTACTTAATAACATGACAAGTATAAAACGTTCGTTTAAAATTGCTCAATTCATAATACCTACCTACCTCTACCTATCAACTAACTATTTTTATATTAAATGAATACAATCATATTAAGTGGTGAAGATAGAGAATCTTATGAAATAGAATTATCTTATAAAATAAAATATCTCATTACTCATTAGTCATTAGTAAATAATAAACGCCTGTGTGTATTAATTTTAATTATTTTTTTTCATAACTTATTATACACTAGGTTAAATCAATAAATGAAGTAATTATCAAAATGCATATTATTCTGTGACAATTTAAGAACAATAATTTAGATAAATAACTTTAAATATTTAGTAAGAGAATTTTGGGTATAATATAAAATAATTATTAAAACACAACAAAAATATAACATTCACAAAAGACGAGGAATGTTATTGGAGGAATCTCAATGTGGCGCTAGTAATAAATAAGTTGGAGCTAATATGTTCAATAAATTTGCATAGCCTGTAATATTTATTTTTAATGAATGTACTACTGATAGGTACTATTATTAAAATAATAAATACTATTTATTAGCTTATTAAATGTTTATATAGAATTTATGTATATCTACTAAAAAAGGTATAAAACAACTGATTATTGATTGTATTTTTAATAAAATTCCTTAAATAATTACATAAACATTGAGATTATCTAGATATCTAAGAAAAGAATGTTATTAAACAATTATTATAATATAAGTAGGAAAATAATAATAATAATAATTATGCATTCCAAAAAAAAATTATTTTTAAACTCAATGTAAACTAACTTTTAATTAATATCATAATGTATATCACAATTAATATACATTACATATTATAATACAATTTATTAGTAAAGCAATGCATAATTGATATTGAACAAAAGTTTTTTGATGTTAGAATTTATATTATTTTATATTTATTTACAATTTGACAGCAAACAAATGTAACGATTTAATCAAATATCACCAATTATGATATTATAGTAAATATAAATAGATATAATATAAAATTGTAAATTTATAAACTTTTTAGTATGAATATGAGAAAGAAATTAATATATTAATAAATGTACCAATAAATATATATTTTATATAACGATAGGTATTGGCATTTGATATTGATGTTGTATGTTATTCAATATCACATTATGATATTAATAGAAATGAAACGATATAAATATTAAAAAATATATCATACTGCAACTCTACAATTTATCAGTTATTCAAATATAAAATACTGAGTGGTATACTAAACATTTAATTTCTTATACAATATAATATGACAATTGGACATTGCTTATGATATAAAAAATTCTAAAACATCATGATTCACATTCATGATATACCTTGTACATAAGTACTCAGTTATTTTATTTTATTACTTTACTAGTATACTATAAACATTTTAATTAGATATAATATAATATTCAATCATAAAATAATATATCTTTTAAGTACCTAGTACCTAAAGGTATAAAAACAAGTAATCAAATCTAAGCAATTAATTAAACTTACATCGAGTAGATTCAGGTACTCCTGGTTTTGTACTTTTGGGTTCTCTATCCGGACTGTGTTCGTCGTCAGACTCTGTACCAGAGTCGTGGTCAACAGTTTTTAGCTAAAAAAATAAACAAAAAACTATTATAGTTAAAAAATTATTACTGATAAAAAGAACTTCTGAATAATAATATGAAAGGATAAAAATACAATTAATGATTTCTTGTATTGAACTGATAATATTGATAATATTAATAATAATAATAATAATGTTTGCTTGATAATGACTTCAAAAAATAAATATGAAAAACATAATATCATTATCATAGTAAATCATAACTTAAAAAATAGCTTTAAAATTAGTTTAAATTACCTACCAAAATAAAAAAAGTTGGTAAAAAGTAAAGTACACAATATTTACCTACATTTTATGAATATTATAAAATAGCCACCATACCAATACCCTTACTAGTATATATATATTGTATAGGTACACTATCATCAGATATAACACAATAAATAATAATAAAATACAATAGACAATAGGAAACAGTTAATAGGTAGCTTAACTAATAAAAGTTCCTATTTTCATTGTAAGAAAAACTATTAAATAATAACACTCATTATTATTCTATTAATTAATTAAAAATTAGTACCTATTTTGTCATTTATATTTTACATTTATGTAGGTAGCATAAACTATCTATTTCAATTGTTGGTTAACTAACATAATTTTTTTACCTACCTAGGTATGAGTATTTATTTAGCTTATAATAAAGTAGGTAATTCATTATCATGAAACTCAAATCAATGTAACAATGTGGAAATATATAATAATTTAATTTCAAAAATAATCAATTGACCAGGCAAATGTTTTAAAATGTATTTGTCTAAATTGTAAATTATTTTATTTTTAATAGGTATATAGATATAAACTACAAAAAAAAAAATATAATAAAGTAATAAATGTATTAAAATGTTAAAATGTTATTAGAAAAATAAATACTGTTGACAAGAGTTTTATGTTAAAACAGAATATAAAATTACAATATAAATTATAGTAGATATTATGGCAAAACCATTACCTTCAAAGTAGTAGTAAACAAGTGTTAAAAATTAAATGTTTAAATGAGTGTAAATTGTAAATAAGTAATCATTTTATGAGATTGGTAATTAGTGTTATCAATTTACTTAAATATTTATAATTAGGTAGTTTCGCCTAATAGTTGATTTCTTATTTCTTATAAATAGGTCCCTACCCAAAAATAGGTAAATACCTATATTATAAATGCATTGTACATTGAAATATAAATACTTTTCAATAATGTATTAATTACCTCTATACAGGAAAATGTAATGGAAAATTAATTACTGAAACATTAATATTAATTTTATTGTTGGTCAGGATGATAATATTAGGTATGTAATATGAATAACTAATAGTAATCATTGAAACTCGAGTGCATTTTTATTAGGTTCATGTCTAGTATGGTTTTTTAAAAAAATGGCAGTTAACTATGGTTTACATATTTTTCTAACATATATTAAATTGGTTAAGAACATTATTATTTTTAATATTAATAATTATTGAATAACTCATTATGATTTCATTATAATGTTAGTAGGTATTATATAAATCATTGAAATACATGTTCTATAATCCGGGGAATTGGCTATTTTTGGTCCAGGGTGGAAAATTAATTAGGGGCCCCTATATTGTTTTTTAAACTTACTAAAATTAGGAAGGTGTTCAACATTACAATAAGAGTTAGATTTAAGAAACTGCCAGACAGTGGTAATTGAGTGACCCGGTTCATATATTATATGATTGGGGACCCAGGGGCAACTTGGTTTATATAGTATCCTGGTCGGAGTGCCCATCTACAATATTGATTTAATAATAGGTGATAACTGATAGATATTTCTAAGTTATAGCATAAAATGTGGATTTATAAAATTTCAAAATTATGTTATGTTTTTAAATTCAGTTTGTTTAATATGTTATTTTGTAATATCATAACATAAAACATTAATCATTTTGAATCCCTCATTATATCTAAGGACAAAGGAAAAAGTACAAAAAAATTCAAAAAAATAATATATTATAAAACAAGTTAGACACTCAAATAGTGTACTTATACCCTAATACACACAAATTATAATAAATTAAATACATCTAAATAAATATTCTCCAATGATCAATAAAAATACAGGTAGCATTGAAGTATATGGCATTAAAATATATTGACACAATGCTAAACAGAATATTTCTGTCATAAAAAATCAGTATGTCCTAATATCACTATAATATCATACAGACTTTAATAACAAAAAGACATTTTATTTATTTCAAAATAGAATATTGAAAATAAAAATATAATATAATTACTTGCCACAGAGCAGAAAATTGAACATCAAAAGTCGACGAGCACATAAACAATACTATCTCCTATACGGCTATACCAGGTAAAGAAATCTTGGGGAGTTGAAAGAACAAAATATACAAAATAATTTAAAGACCTCACACTTAGAACACTGCCACTCGCGATAAGATATTATTATAATTTTAGATTTTATGTAGGTATACAATAATATTATTAAGCCATATACTTATGTGTAAGTAATATTTTTCATAATATTATTATAGTCTGTGATTAAACCAGCAAAATCATTATCAAAAACAAATTTGATAAGGCAACGAAATTATGGAATAGATTTAAAAATAATGTGAATAATTTTTGTTAATCGTCGACGCGATTTCAAGGTTCCGGAAACCGAGACAAATATAAAAAACGTTGGAAATAAACAGTTATTGATATCAAAATTCCTAATAGAGAAGTACCTATTGGTTGTCAATCGATGATCTACGAAACTGGTGTACACAAACACGTACCCACTAATAAACCTCACTGAATGTCGGCGTACTAAATTTTATTGTTTTCTCTTTCTGACAAACGCATAGCATAACAACAAATTCAAAGTCTGCCGTCCGCAGGACCAATCTCGTGTTTTAACTTTAATACCAAATTGAATTAACCTGTTGAGCAACTTCTATAGTCAAGAACATACGTCGTCCATGTTGTGCGTTGGTTTTATCTAGATATTTAAAATTGTATGCACCATGTGTAAAACATTAAAAATGCTCACAAAAAAATTGAAAATATCTTAAAAATCCAACAACATAAAAATGAGTCAATTATTCACCCTAATATCAAAGCTGACAACACAAATATGGATACCGTATACCACAAATATTGAAATATGCCATGTTGCGCGAGGGACGGAGAGAGAAAACAAACAGTGCGCCTAATGCCGACGTCGATTCACGACCGCGCAGCAGAAGGAATTCAGGTACGAACAAAATACTGCAGTGGGTAGGTAGGTAGGTAGGTGTAAGTCATAAAAATTTAGAACCAAGTTCTATGGACTATGATTTAAGTATACGTAATATAGGTACCGGCTGTATCGCAAAACGAACGGCGTCCAACAAAAAGCTTTCACGAACTTTCGACAATCGTGTTGGATGAGGACCACCGCAGCGCGACGACAACACGCGCGCACAACGTCCGCCGCCGACGACGAAACCGAACGCGACCCGCGCAAGTGATTAGCAGCTAGCCACCGGACGAATCGCGTATTCACGAGTGCAAATGTGCAACGCTACGAGCGAGACGACGACTTCAGTTGGAGGGGAAAAGATGATAATAATATTATATTGTTATTTATTAATTAACACTCGGTAGGAAAATAGAGTAATATAAATTGCGACAAGCGTGGGCGACCAAAGCCGTGACAGATAATATGCAGCGGCAACAACAGTGCAATAATATTATATTTTGTGATATTGTTATTTGGTAAATTGGTATTTACCTACCTATCGTATTTAACGTATAATGTATAAATGTATTATTATGTATCGTGCTATCACACAAGACGACCGCGATATGTCAGCGATACCATCGTGGACGGACTGCGTGGGAAACGAAATAATAATGTACGCAACAATACGTTACGGAGCGGCCGTTATCGCGACGAGTACACTCGGTTACCGGTAGTTATCATAACGTAGCGACGTAACGTAGAGTACGCACGCAATAGTAAGTAAAGTAATAGATAGTAAGCAATAGTAATAATAATATAGTATTCGATTAAAAATAGACGGTGCGCCGCCGCGGCAGCGGTCACATACTATCAGTGAGGTACCTATTACAGTCGTAGTACCTACGCGTGCGATCAGCTGACGAATACGCGCAAACCCACACAAACACGAGCGACGGTGCGCGCCCGCGCGTACGATGAAAGAGAATCAACTACGGCGGCGGTGGCCGAGGTGGAGAGAAAATGTCATGCACACGAGCGCGCGCGTTCCTTTGTCTCGGTGGGGATGACCGACCGATTGGTGGGGGTTGTCAGAAGGGGAGGGGGCAGCCTTTGTGCACACGTTATCAAAAAAAAAGAAATAACAATTTAATAATATTTATTATATCATTAGTCTTTACTACTGCTAATGAATAATGATATCACTATTACTATTACTACTACTACAGTAGTACTACTACTATTATTACTACTACTACTACTCTACTACCACGGTCGCTGCTACTGGTTAAGTAGCGGACTGCCGATGACGCTGGAAAATCGTTTACCTTGGTAGGTCTTCGATGGTCTTCGAGGCTGTGAGTCTTCAGTTTGTGCGTGACAAATTTGAGCATCATTCGCCGCACGTCGTCGACCAACCTCTCCCGGGTCGCTCGCGCCCGCTATTTCCGGTTTACGACGACGTCGTGCTGCGCCGCGATTTTAGCCGACCGTCGGCGACGGGATCGTTGGGACGAAGGCAAGCATAACAACGATATTATGATATTATCGCGACAGCCGACGATGATCGTTTTTCTCCAGGCGAGCGAAATCGTCTGCCGCCAACGACCGGCACAGTATTATCGATGTTATAATATTATCGCTAATAGAACAGCCCCGAGACCTGTATGCTCGCGAACGGGTATGGAGTAGGGGAAATGCGTTAACAACGACGTGACGACAATATTATTATAATATTATTAATGATAGAAATGATAATAATAGATCGCCGTCTCAATTCTAGTACACCACCAAATGCAGTGACAGAATGCTTAGCGCGCAGTGCAATCTCGTGTGGCGCGGTTCGAACGCTGTGCTCGTACTGTGTCCCGTCGTCCGCGCCGGGGAGATGTGTGAAAAACCAAGCGGCGGCGGCGGCAGATCGTGCGCCGTGAGCCAGTAGAGGAGACCGCCCGCCCGCCCGCCGCCTTAGTGTGCCCCTGCCCGAACCGCCCGCCGACCTAAAGTCGCGCACAAAGGACTACTCGCGCACGCCCCGTGTACACCTTCCGCATAATAACACACACACACACACTGTGATGATGATAATAATAATAATAGTATATATAGAATATACACTTTGTAGTAAATCCCGTTGTTGTATACATTTTACTACGCCCGGCTCCCCTCGACCCCCCCCCCCAAGCCCGTCTCCTCAACAACCACCACCGCAACCTCCGACGCTACGTTCATCGGTCACGGCCTCGTCGCCGCGCCGTCACCGTACGAACGCGCGTGTTTACGCTACGACTGCGTACAGAGTGTGCGCGCGTGCGTCGGCCGGCCCAGCTGACCGCGCGCGCGCTTCGGCCCGGGACCGATCACGACGACAAGACGACCCGCTGTACGAGTATATTACGACTACGTTTCGTAATTCCTTTCCTCGGACGAATTTCTCGCGGTGTCCTGAAACAAAATCCTGAACCGCAGATGCCGCACGCAGCGGTGGTCTTCGTTTGGGATTAAAGCACAGAATTCATAATTTGACCGTCGTAACTGGTGTAGGTCTCGTCAAGGCCACTGATGTACGAGTTGATTTCGGATGCGTGAAGAGTGTGGGGCTATGGGGAGGATCGGGTCCGTGTCGGTCGAACGGCGGTACTCATTTTGACAATCTTGTTATGGTCTGCAGCGGCACGTCCGTTCGCTCGCCACATCGTCGTATGAGGTACTGAAACCTAGAAAAAAGATTAAATGTACTGAAGTTTGAACATTGAAGTATTGGACATTGAACAGTGCCACGGTGATCGCCGCCGCACATAGCGCCCCCCTCGCCCGTTGATGGGTAGGCAGCGGCGGCGGCGTTGTTGTTGTTGTTTAGTGAATGAATGGGCGAGAATACACGCGCGGCGCGCGTACGGAAAGCAGGTTCGCGGTGGAAGGGTGAGTGGGCCAACCCCCCCGACAATGTATAGTGTATTATACCGGGCGGTGCTATAGACCAACTCGCGCACGTATGGATTATAATGTTACATTATTATTATACCGCGTTTTCTCATACCACATACGAATGAAGTACAATATGAGTTAAGATATTATTATGTATGTTACCGATGTATTTTTGTACACATCACAACGTATTCGTATAGTCAGTTCTTAAAGTGGGAAGGGGTCACAAGGAGTGTTATTCAGTGGTCTTCCTACCTCAGAAACCTATTAAAACCCGTCCCCTTTATATAACATTTACTCCAAAAGGTATATCGGTACGCTAAAAAAACTTAAAATAATGTTAAACATTTATTAATTTTCGGAAATGCTGTCTTTATTATTCTACCAACGTATTATATTATATTATATTTTATTACTTCAAAAGACAAATATGTTTAAGCGCTGCCCTACGTTTAAGTATAATCGGTCACTCCGGCGACGTAATATTTATGATAATAATAGTTGAAATAGTTCATAATATATAATGTAATAAATATGTTATCTATAGAATTTATAACATTAATTAAACTCGTTTGTGTATCATATCATTATGTAGCCATATAGGTAAATTTTAATTTCTAAGAATTTAAATATATGGATTGATGTGCGTGTTCGGTTTGTAGTACAAACCAAAGTCACTATTATTGTACCTGTTGAAACGTCGTCCCGACGGTTGTTTACTAGTGGTACTGCGGACTGCTGTAGCCGTTCTGTTCCGTAGCCTGTGCGGCTGACCGCTGACGGCTGTGCCAATATGAAGCCAGAATCAAACATATTATACAATAGTTTGGCGTATACTAGTGTACACCCACTGCAGCACATATAAAAATATAATTTATAACTTTTTTATAGAGTATGGCTGCTATATATAACAATTACTGTAAATCATAGCAAAAACTGTTTTTCGGAGGAAAGAACCGAGAAGGCTACAATCATAACTAAGGAACGAAAAATCAAAAAGTTATTCAAATTTAAAAACACAAAAATTTGTGTGATATCAAAGAAAATAAAAATGATATTTCACAAATAATGTTCTCAATTATATTGTACCTATATAGGCTATAATGCTATATCAATCAAATAACGAGCAAAACTATTTAAGCTATGTTGTACGTCATATTTATTATTTTGTAAGACGGAGACAACATGCAAGTCATGCGGGTGTAGCGTCCTAAACATACCTATCATACGGCTATACTAATAAATTTATGTTTTTATATTTTTATATCCGAATATAATACGTCATACTTGTTTGTGTGGTCGTGGCATATACTGCTTCGCTTCTCAAAGTTTTTTTGTTAAACCGGTATAGACTATATCATAGTGTTTATTTACAAAATGAATTGGTCCAGACAAGTCAGGAGTTGAGAACAAGAGGAATGCGTGGCGGTTAACCATTTTAACACGTAGTTTACGTTTTTTCTTTAGTTGAACGTCTATTGAGTAAAAGTAATTTTTCTTGACCTTGGTATTTTGAATATAATCAACAATGTCTGTAGTATCTACACAGAACCACGTTAACATTCACCTTATAAGTTATAACAAATTGTTATACAAAATATATTATTTACATCATGAATAAATATTTTATAATTTTATATTACATATCCATTAACTCGTTAAGTTACACAACTAAAGTTTGGTATTTTTAGATTTGTTTTCAAACTGTTTAAGAAATGTGTAATATCTGTATATTATGATGATTGTGTGTATGTATATTTCAATATTGAAGTGTACATTTTAATAAAATATATTATCATAAAAAAAAGCGGGTAAGTGGATGTCGCTCACCTGTACAGATGTACAGTAAGTTACAAGTGGGTCACTGTTTGATGGATGGTATTAAATTTGAATTCAATGATATAATATCATTATTGTTTACGAAAAACGATTCTGAGCTGAGACCGTTTATCAGTATTCAGTGTGGATATTTTATATTATATTTATATTGTTATTACTTATTATTAATACCATAGCCAGTAAGTTGTATTAATATCCTAAAATTACAAAAAAAAAAAAATTAAAAAATTGTAAACAGAATATTTCCGTAAGCAGCTCAAAACGAGTCAAAATATTTTGGAAATTTTATCAAGTATAGGAATTGATAAAATAAACATGTTTATTTATGTACATAAATTTTAAGTATCAGAGTATCTACAGTTATTCGTTTTTGAACTATAAAAAAAAATTTGTTGTTGTATTTTAAAGATTTTTTGGTTACAGAATAACCTACTTATGTAGAACATTGTTTTAAATTTTCAATCCTTAGCTATAAAATGTGAACATTTTAAAAATGTTTAATTACAAAATAATAATAACATTTTAAATTTGATACATTTTGTCAAAATTCGAACTTTAAATATACTTATAAAAAAAAATTGATCCTATGTATTTTTAATATTTTTCAACTGCCATAGTAACAATAATTCAGGAGCCTTGTATACAATTTTCACGTTTTATAATGATAGGTACGATTGTATTGGCAATTATAAAAAAAAAAACTAAAAAAATTGAAAACTGAAAATTACCGTTAATAGCTCAAAACGAGTCATAATATTTTCAAATGGTATGGTGTACATAAAATGAAAGTATAAATATTTAGTTAAATTTTCAAATATCTACAGTTATTCGTTTTTGAATTACATCAAAATAAGAAAATCGCTACATAAGAAATCGAGGTTTGAACTTCAAATTTGAACTTCAAACGCTCATAAAAATTTGATTTGACCTTCCGGTGGACATTTTTTTTTTTTGCTAAAGGTAGATAGAGTAATGAGGAATCTTGTATTACATTTTTATTTCTTAGGTACATTGAAAAATTAAAATTTTTATGAATTTTTAACTCAAAATAATTTGCATATTTTCGTGATTTTTTCGTATTTTGTCAAAATTCAAACAATAAATACTTAAAAAAAAACTGTGACTTGTATTTGTATGTATTTATTTAATTATACATATTTTTAATATTTTTCAATCGCAGCTATTTTAACAGCTTATTAGGAGCCTATTGTATTATCTTTCAAGATTTCTATTCACTTTCAAGCTTTTTGACTAAACGTATAATAAAACCCTTAACCCTCACTATAATATTAATATAAAAAAAGTGGGCATAAGTTCAATATAAATGCACTTTCAACTTTTATTCAGTAGTAATAATTGCTTATGTGGCTTTTCAATAGCAGATCCTTCATAAAAATTACTTTAATTAATTAAATACGTTCATCAAAGTATTAAGAGGATGTCAGCGCAGTATTTCTTTCTCTCTCTGACCTACGCACAACATAGCAAATTGTACGTTCACAATAGTGATTATAATCATATTAATTTCTCAAATTAGAGTGAATGACCTCTTAAAAATTTAAAGGTAACATTATTATCTAGGGCATCTCATAGGCGTTTTATTATATTTTAATTTCAAAGCGAGTTAAGAGTATTTTAAGATGTGCAAATTTTATTGACAATTTTAAAATACTCTTAACTTGCTTTAAAATTAAAATATAATAAAACGCCTATGAGATGCTCTAGATAATAATCTTACCTTTAAATTTTATAAGAGGTCATTATTCACTCTAATTTGAGAATTTAATATGATTATAATCATTTTGATCGTAACATTTGCCATGTTGCGCGTAAGTCAGAGAGAGAAAACAAATACTGCGCTGCAGACATCCTCTTATTAATAAGGTTAAACTTTTTTCTTTAACATTGATATCCTAGTGACACCGACATATTATATTTCATTTGATTTGACAAAGTTTAAAAATTGGTTATCATAACCACCGACAAAGTATTTAAAAAGCAATATAATAGTATAATTACTAATTAGTATATTCATATGATTTACAAACTAGAATGTCAATTTATCCACCCAACCACCTGGCCACCACCATAAATCATAATTAAATAGTGGTGAACCACCCTCATAAAAAAACATATTCGGCACCACTGTTGATACCACTTGATTTGAATCCATTTAACAACCTTACATTTTTAAACGTCCTATTGACATAGACTTCTTATTTGAGAAATTAATCAAATTTGTTTTATTAATATTATTGAATATAACATAAAATTCCCCTTTCATAATCCATTTTGTTAAATATTAAAATTAATTTTTTGTATAAGTGTATATTTATATTATATTGTTTAATAAATTATTAGCCATTTCGACAACTATAAATACATTTCTATAGATTTAATGGAAAGAATAATTTTATAAAACAACTTACGCAGACCTAATGCTAAAGTGAATATGATATGAAAACCACCTATAGAGTGCACATTACCTAGCCCTATCCTAAGGAAATATTCCTTTATTATATAATTCTAGCTTTGGTTCAACTGATAGGTATCTCCTTTTTCTTTCTTCTTCTTTATGTATCCTTACAACTCTGTAAGAGTTTTAGTCGCTAGTCATTGGCCTCCAATATTCACGATCCTGTATTTTTGCCTTCCATTCCGTGGAGTCTCTCCAGATCTTTACGCACTCCGTCCATCCATCGTTTCTTAAGCCTACCTCTCGGTCTTCTTGTTGGTGGTTTGTACTAATAATTATTGTCCAAGGTCAATAGGTTTCTTCTCTTCTCGTTATATGTCCATGCCTCTGGATTCTTAGTCCCTCCACGTAGCTTGTTATATAAGATACTTAAGTGATTTCTCTTATTTTTACGTTTTTCCTTCTTCGCCATCCATTTATTCTATTGTCAAACACTGGGCCACATATTTTTCATAACACTTTGTTCTCAAAACTTCTAATTTACCGTTCAGTTTGCACTATCATTGGCCAAACTTAACAGACATAGGTTAATGTTGGTCTTATAATAGACATTTACAGGCGTATTTTTGTGCTTCTAAGGAATACCTTTAATTTGAAATATTTAATTAATGCAAAGAAGACTCTTTCTGCTTTGAGCAGACGACTGGCTATTTCAGCGTTCCAATAGTCGCTGTGATTGTAACTCCTAAATACTTCAAACTTTGGATTAATTCAAATACGTAGATATCCACTGTAAAATCTTCTTAATCACTGTCCGCTAGTGTTCCCATTACTTTTGTTTTTTCCTCATTTGTACTTCCAGTTTCAAGACCAATCTTCTTTACTTCTCGTATAAGTATTTTTGTATCTTGAGCCATCGTTTCCTTGTTACTTCCCACTAGATTCATATAGTCTACAAAACCAAGTACATCCAGTTTGCTTTTGCCAATATTAATTACAAGCTTATTAGTTTGTCCTTACGAATTACTTTCTCTAATGCTATGTTTAACAATAGTGGTGAGAGCGCATCGCCTTGTTTGAGCCGTCATCACTTCAAATTCACCCTAGAGTGCACCGTACACTCATACTTGATATCTGGTTCCATCTACACAGAAAATGTGGAACAGTTATTTAATTAATGAAGATTTAACCGATGTACTTAAATTTTTTCTTCCCATCTTGAAAGCCTTGAGCTTATATTGATGTAGATGTGACACCTGAAATGATGCAATCAATAGCAAGCCTATTTAAAGATGAAAAAGTTTGGCTTATTCCCAGCAGATTCTACGCACTATGACCAGAAACCAGAACGCTACTTGCTTAAAACACAATCGCCATTAATTGATTTGACAGTATGTGCTGATTGTTTATGAACATTAATAGTATATGCAATTAACAATGTCTTGAAAGACCTCAAATCTTCATACGTGTCCTCTACAGTTTCTGGCTTATTTAAAAATGTCTTTGCGGGGGGGGGGGGGGTAGATTATAATTTATAAGTAATTATATATTTTTAATAAAATCTATATACCTCTACAGTCATACCACAAATAAACCTCTAAAATAGAATTATTTAAAAGAGTGTCAGCGCGATATATTATTTTTTACAATTTCAGTTATGTTAGAGAAAAATCTACAATTGTAAAATACAGAATATTTTTGAGGGTTTGATATATCGGTTTTATATTTTATTATTATGTGACTTTATAATATAGCGTTGTTTTGAGACAATATTTAGAAAAATAAATGTCAAACCACCAAAAATATTACTCACCACAATTTTTGTAATCGGTTATTTTACTCTAAGATCAAAATACGTTGAAAGATCGTTTTTTAGTGAATGCGTTGTCTAGTATACTGCACGTTGGCCATTGAGAAAATGCGCTGATACCTGACATCCATTTAAACTATACGAGTACACAATTTAGTTCAATGTTAAATAACATTAATAAATTATAACTATTATAATTTAATAATAGGCCAGAGCCAGACAAATTGAAAGATTTTGGTTTGACAAATTATAATTTTGAAAACCAGTTTACCAGGTTTGAATAGAGGCCATTTTTAATGTTCCAAATATTGTTAGTGTCATGATGGATAATATTATATTTTTATTCATCAATCATCAATATCACAGCTGAAAGAATAAATATTCAAAATCGCCTTTATTGAAACCCACTAAACTACCTTATAAATTAAAATCTGTTTTAAAAAATGTAATCTATCAAACCAAATTCTTTCAGTTATACCTGGCTTTTTGACCTAAAAGTTACTTAAATTGAAAAAGTTGACAATAATTTAATATCATCATCAATATCTGTGTGTATGTAAATTAATGACGAGCAATGCAAATAATGACTGACCGACCGGGCAGCTAGTATTATACATTTATACGAGTCTACCGAAATTATTCCGCAAAATATATGAATGAAATTTTATGATACGAATAATGTAAAGATTATATAACAATATACATCGACCAGTTACCGCCAAAATTGTTCAGTTGTAACACTATATTTTATGTACATAGCAATCATAAATTTGTTTTCTAGATTTTAGAATGTTTTAAGTTTGAATTGTTATTATCTATACTGAAATCAAAATGTTAACAGTAAAAAAAAGTTCTTGGGGGGGGGGGGGGCTATCCCCCTCATCAAGCCATGGGCATTTGAAAGTGATAGTCGGAATTGGCAAATCATTATTTTAATCACTATCAAAAATACAGATTCCATTGATTCACTCATAAAAATAAAATCTCTACATTGGAGCCGAGAGATAGTAATGAGATGATGGAGCATTTTATAAGCACTAATGTTGAATTCCAGGATCAATGACTGGCTTTGAGTCGTGTCAAATCCGTTTCACATTACTAATTATGGTAGTAACCATCCATATTTATTATTTTCCTATTATTATCATTATTATTACAACTACTACCATCTGTTACATTATTGATTTATTTTAGTTTACTTTAATTGTTGTAAATTATTAAATGTGTTGTATTACTTAATTGTTGTCCATGCTGTCTTATATTGGGTATTATACTCTAAATATTTAAATAAAATTCTAGCACATTTTTAGTTTGCTGATATTATTTAGTTAATTATTTGCAAACTTTGGGATATGTACGGTATAACCAAAAAATATGTATTCCAAATTCAAATAATTATGAATAAATAAAACCCTGAAACATGCATTTTCCATTGCACACTTGGTAAATTATTGTTGAACAAGAAAATAACTAATACATTTAAACTAGTTTTTATTTGTTTGTCAAAAGTTATTTTAATATAGTTGTTTGTTCAATTAACTGAAAAAATAGCATTAAAAACTAAACATAATAATTATTGTTTCATGTGCACATTAATTTGTGTTTTTTTTTAAATATAATAATTTATATAACTTCAGCATAAAGAAAATTTGAAAATAGTTTTATTTTAATCCTCACTGCTTGTATTAACAATAATATAGAAAATATTTTAATAATAAAAATATTGTATGATTTAAATTAAATAATTTATAGAAATTGTATTTATTGACTTTATTATTTAATTCATAAATATTAAATTAATTAGTATATGATTATTCTATTGTTCGCTCATCACTATAGCCTAATCAATGTAAGTTGACCTATTTCCATGCATGTCTACTGAGCCGTCAAAACATTTAGACGCTCTCACCAGAGGTCTGTGATTACTGATTAGTTGGCGATCAGTGTCTGACCATGCGACAAACCCACTAACACTATGAGGAGGCCTTAGCATGCGTGTCCCCAACCAGTATTCTTCGAGCGAGTAGGACAACTTACAGTGAATAGACTATAGGCATTCCTATCCTCGCAACTCGTCATATTGAAGCTGATATTTGATTTATTTAATTACTTATCAGCGGTACAGTTGATGCTCCCAAGAAACTTGCATCAATCTCCGTGTCCTTGCCTACCCAACAAGAAATTGTTCACTTTTTTACATTTCATCACACTCCACCTCATACGGCAACAATCATCCTAAACACAGAATGCTTAGACAATTTAACAAGTTAGTTTAGTTTTTTGGACACTCTCTCAATCTTTTGTTTGTATCTTACATTTTATGATTGTCATACATATAACCTTTCATTATATTTGCCAAATGCTTTATGGTGTGATAATAAAATTAAAAAATTACATTGAAAAATAATAAGAAATCTTATTTTAATTATCTAATCAATTATGTTGGTAGTTTAGTACTACAAAAAAAAAATAATGTATTATTTTATAATGTTTCTCAATTGTTGTATTTTAATGTATCAAATATTAGCAGAAATTAAATAATGTAATATTTATTAATCATTAAATTCATAAAACATACATTTGATCATAATAATATAAATAAATAGGCACTACACAAGGACATAAATAATAAAAGATTTAGACAAATAGTAATTTTTATGTGTATTGTTATTAATTATTAAGTAAAAAAAAAATTTCCAACAAAAAATTATTTGCACAAAGAGCAAACTTATTAATTATTAAGCTTGTGCTTAAAGATTTTATTTTCGATCCAATTAGATTATTAGGATGTTAGTTATATTATATGTGCAGTCTTTCCTCTGGATCTGTAAACAAATTAATTCTTTAAATAAGAATGATAATTAATTTGCGGTATAAATTGTCACTTACCAGAGAAATTAATATGTAGAAACTTTTAGTATCCTCTAGTATTGACCTAAAAAATATTCAATTATTTAGTAAATAATTTGTGTTTAAAATTAATTTTACACTTCCAGTGTTCGTTGAATTATATTTTTGTACACAAATCATTACTTACAATATCATCAATTTTCAAAATGCTGCGCACGGTCTCTGAAGCCAAAGTTATAGCACTAATGGATACTAACAAGGGTTGAACAACATTTTCTTCTAGAATATTGGTGATTGCTCCCTACAAAATACAATTGAATAATTGGTTTAGGTATAATATACAGATATTCATAATTTTGAACAATTACCTTTCGGACATTAATACCCGCAGTAACTTCGCCTTGAGAATGTCTATTACGCAACTCAGTAACTGTGGTGATGGGGTTAAGACCAGCATTTTCAGCTAATGTTAAAGGTATGACTTCTAAAGCTTGAGCAAAAGCTCTGTAACAGTATGCATCGACTCCAGTAACTAATCTTGCTAGTTCAGCTAATTTTAAGCTGATTTCGATTTCGGGTGCACCACCTCCAGCTAACAATGCTCTAAAATGATCCAAAGTTTAATATAAAAATATAAAATTGATAATACATTCCTCATTAACTTACCTGTGTTTCACCAAACATCTGATAACACACAATGCATCATGAATTGATCGTTCAGCTTCTTCCAAGACCAATTTATTAGAACCTCGTACTATAATACTAACTGTTCTACCTGGGTTGTTGATGCCAGTGATTTGTACAAAATGACTGTTTCCAGTCATGACATCTTCAACCAAGTCTGCTGATACAAGGTTTTCAGCGACAAAGTGATCAAGACTTGCAATTGGTCTACAATTTAATGTCTGGAATATAATATTAGAAAATTATTTTCCTAATGGGATTTATTTTTAATTTTCAAAAATATACCTTGCAAACATAATCAATGTCCTCTCGCTCTATATTATTAATAACCATACATTTTATTTTGTCTAAGAAATGTATAGCCAATTCAGACAATGCATCACGCAATATTGACTTTTGAATCAATAAAACATTACAACCAGCTTTTTTAATTTGTTTAACAATGTTCAAAATATAAGCACGTTCTTCACGTAATACCCGATCCATAGCAGTGTAATCGGAAACCACCACATTATAATCCATCTAAAACAAAAGCAAAATTAATTATTAAAACATTGCTTGAAATAATCATTCAATGATACACAAATTATATAACCTCATGACGTAAAATAATATTATTAATTGCTCATTTAATAACTATAACAGGAAGCAGTAAAATATATTACACTCAATAATAAGTAATAACTCCATAAATATTTAAAAATAATTTTAATGAAGTAAAACCTCAACCAAGATAACTCTTCTAACAAGATCTAAGTCAGTACTCTGATTACACTTAGAAATCAAATAAATACTATCAGTAAATACAATTTCTAATCAGAAATACATTAATATTAGTTTCGTCGAATTATGACATAGAACCTAATGATTTGATTATCATGTCATGTCATTAGTAATTTATGATAGATATTACATAAGTTAAACTTAATTCATTGATATCAGAATTTATAAATTCATTATCATTGTAGTAATAAGAAAAAAAAATGGTCTATCACTTGTTCATTGTATATTAAAATTGTTGTTTATAAAATATTAGTCGATATATTATAATCAATTTCATCTATACTAAAAAAATAACAATTTACAACAATAATAAGTTTAACGCAAAAAACATTTTAAAAATACAAAGATATAAAATTAAACAGTTTTTACATTATTATAAAATAAAAAAATCAAAGTCGTAGCAAAGTCACATAATAAACTACATTGTATACATTATATTACACAATTGTAAAATGTAATCAATTTTAATGCATTTACATTCAAATATAAATAATATACAAATTATAGTAGATAATACATATTTTATTTAGTACAAAACAATTATTTATTCATAGGTAAAATTTGTTTCTCGTTAGACATAAAACAATCTTTTAATATGATTTTTCTGACCAAAAATACCATGGACAATGTAAGTGTTAATAACGACGTCCACTTCAACAATATCTCACCGAGATTTATACTAATAGAAGTCTGTTGAAGCGTTCTCTTTATGTCGTCTGGAAGTTTGTCAACTTTCACTTCTATCCATGCTACTGGCAGTATTATTCCCTGTTTGAAATTTTTGAAATGTGATATCCCATCGGCTTTCTTTAACATGATATTCACTTGAAATCTGGACCGGCCTCCCAGGGACACTCCCAACTTTGAATGAACATCAACAAAGGTCTCATGCAGCTCGGGATCTGGTGACAATCCGAGAATATCTCGTCTCAGCTCCGGGTCGCCCAAATAGAAATGCGGAAACGACATCATTACTGGTGCGCCGTTGCATGGCGATGAATTGAACACTCCTGACGGAGGAAAAGTTTCTGAAGTGTAATAACAGTCATTATCCGGATTTGTGTTGGGTGTGTCGAACACGTTTCTGGGTGCCTGGAAACGGAATGCTGTCACCCCTGGTACTGTTTCGATATCTTCCTTGTACACCAGCGGGAACCGACGGCATAAGTCCATGTGAAACACAAATAGTTTTGACTTGCGGTTCAATGTGGTCGGCGGAAACTGAGACCCGTCGCTTCCGTCCAACCTGTTGCACTCGTCTGTCTTCCACACATCCAGTGTGTCCAGCCCGTTGTAGCGGGTGATGATGCCGAGCTCGTTCAGGTTGCCGACTCCACTATGGATCGTGATCCGGTCGGACGACACGCCGCGGCGCCCGGTAATTATACCAAACTTCGATAGTTGGGCGTCTCTGTGAACCGTTGACGCCAGACCTTGGGCCAAAGCGTATATGCTGTCCTCGTAGCCCCAAAAGTAGTCGTTAATTTTTAGGTCCAGGAACGGTTTTACCTTGAACCCGTCCAAAAACAACGACATGAACTTTTGAGTAAGGTAAAACGTGTCGGCGCTCTTCGATATGGCGCTAATTAGCGGCAAGTTCGGTACGGTTATGGTCAATCGTTCTGGGTCGCCTTGTGACATCTCCGGCACGAACTCATTACTCCTCCGCTCCTGGTATGTAACCGTACCGTTGGCGTTGAACTCCACATTAAGCCGTTCGACCGTCTCCCTGTAGACGAACGGCCCTAGCTCTTGAACTATGGGCGTATCGCCGTATTTCAACACCCGGTTGATGTTGGTATAGTTGAACGGATAAATCGACACGTACGGCTTGACGGGCGGATTTTGCCACATGTTGTATGAAGCACTGCCCTGCGTTATAGTCACGAACTGTAAGATTTGGAACATATAAAACTCCGTGAACCACATGATGATCGTAAATATCCCACTCAGGCCTATCAACACGACCAGAAACAAAAACCCCGAAGGTATCGAATTGCTGCCGGTTTCATAGAGCTCTTGTTTTTTGGTCGACGAACGCTCGGATTCTAGAGTTCCGATTTTTATAATACCGCTGTTGCAGAATTTCAGCTTTTCGAGTAATTTTACAGCCGACCATCCGCCGCTCGCGGCGTTCATTTTCGCATCGTTTGATTTATCACATGTTCCTTGCAACATTTTAAATAATCGTAGTTTCTTACGAGTTACGACGGTATATCTTTGTACTCGGAAAGATATTTCACGTAAAACACAACACTGTAAAACTTTCTTGGATATCCGGAATATTGCACTATGTTAATTGTGTTAATTCATTTTTAGTATTTAAATGTATTTAATGGGACGTCTTTTCTTTACAACAATACTAGCAGTCATGTTTCAATAAATAATAAATGTATACTGTGGTTAATTATCACTTATCAATAATATTTTTTTTATTTCCTATGTGCTAGATAGATAAATAGACATTGGACTTGATGATAAACATTTACAGCTCAATGACGAATGGTTCGTTTCAGAATAGCTCTCAATAAAAACAATGTAGAATAATAGTTAGAACAAAAGATTGAAATTGAAATCTTATTCGAGATCAAAGGGTATCAAGCGTATAATAATATATAATAAGTTTTTAGTAAATATTCACACCTTGTGATGTATTTCTGTGTAATTCTATGACATGCATTAAACCAATAACTTAAATTAATATCGATCAAATATATTTAAATGGATTAGGATTGATAAATATAACCTATACAAGTTTTAATACGAATTATGTGAATAATGTTAATAACAACTTCATATTATAATTTATTTATAAGTCTAACAAAAAATAATTCTATGTTAAGTACCTATATACAGATAGATATATTCAATTAATTAATATTAATTAATTTAAGTAACATTTAGTACAATATTACTAATAAAATATCACTACTAAAATATTACTTAAGTTGTAATCATACATTTCAGATGTCCCCTTCAAGCATAAATTCATCATGTACCACAAAAGTATATCTAATTTACATTAAAACAAATTTAATAGTTTGTTGAACAAAAACTTATATTTAATATATTGTCAATACACTTCCTTATAATTTTTCAGTTAAGCCGTTAAGAGGACATTATAAAAGCATGTGTTGTCTTCATCTTACAAACGCAAGAGTATAGAAATATATATAATATTTAAGAGAAACAGTTATACTCCCGATCTATTTATTTTTAATATTATAATGAATTGACAACATTTAAAAATGCTCATAACTTGCTTCAAGATTAAAATAATAAAAAAAAACTTCTTAAGATGCCGTTGAATCTAGGGCGCCTAGATGAACTCTGAGCTTTAATATTGATAATAGGCTAATTCATCAAAATATTTAAAGTAAGTAAAACCAATTCTTCTGAACATAAAATTATCCATGTTATACGTAGAAAAGTTTGATCACACACATGTAGGGTATAAGGTTCTCTAAATAAAGTAATTTTTACAAAACATACAAATACATAAAAAAAAATAATAATTCCTGGTAACTACTAAATTAAAAGATTCTGTATAAACAATTATTTAAATATTTCTGTTTCCAAAGCTGCATATGATAAACTGTATTTATATGGATAAAAAAAAAAAAAAGTTAAATTTCAATACAAAATGGGTAATATTATGATATAGATATTTAACATAGGCCTTCTATAGAAGATATTATAATTTATACTTATATAACTTATCATAATTCAATCTAAGACTGAAGAAAATTTTTTACAAATTACTGGTGAGGGAAATTTATTATTATTCTAAAAAAATTAATAAATTGCACATTAAAAATGTATATTATTACTCTCAGTTATAACTATCTTAAAAAAAATCCAAGATTTCTATAATATTACCAACAAGCCACATAATAATTTATAATATTTAAATATTAATTACTCAGATACATATTTCAAATCATACGATATAAATCGTAATTAGGTGTCCTAAGGCTTATGTGTCGTCATAGTATAATTGGTTAAAACAAATAAAATTCAACAATTAAACTTAAAAAAAGGAAGTCTAATTTTTATTATAAGAACCAAGAGTGAATGGTAGTGACATCAGACCAAATTTAAATTAGAATCATAATTTTCATATGTCCCTATCTAGCATAAAGTCATCATATGTCACATATATTAATGGTAAAACTACTAATTTTGTTTATTAACCTAATTTATAAATATTAAATGATCTAATACTCAATACTCAGATATAAAGCACAAATCATGCGACTTATGTCGTAATTAGGTGTCCTAAGGCTTTTTGTCATCATAAAAATTTAAATTCTAATTATTTTTACATATTAATATCAGACCTTCAGAATAATTGTTATACTCAATCATCTCAGAAGATGTCGTACAGGTGTCCTAAGTTCAATTCATCATAGTCATTTTAACAATATTCATATACAATAATCAATACAAATCAGAAATAACCTTAAATCAAATCATAGAAATTGCAATTAGTACCATAAGATTATGTGTTATCAATGTGATTATAAAGAAATTAAATAATTTTACTTATGAAGAGATGTTCTAATAATTAATGCTAATATAATCATCAGATCAAATTTAAATTAGAATCATAATTTTTATATGTCCCTATCTAGCTTAATGTCATCATATGTCCCAAACATAATGGGTTAAATCAACTTATATAGTCTATTTTTTATTTAAAGGAATGTATTTAATACTCAGATATAAAGCACAAATCATGCGACTTATGTCGTAATTAGGTGTCCTAAGGCTTTTTGTCATCATAAAAATTTAAATTCTAATTATTTTTACATATTAATATCAGACCTTCAGAATAATTGTTATACTCAATCATCTCAGAAGATGTCGTACAGGTGTCCTAAGTTCAATTCATCATAGTCATTTTGACAATATTCATATACAATAATCAATACAAATCAGAAATAATCTCAAATCAAATCATAGAAATTGCAATTAGTACCATAAGACTATGTGTTATCAATGTGATTATAAAGAAATTAAATAATTTTACTTATGAAGAGATGTTCTAATAATTAATGCTAATATAATCATCAGATCAAATTTAAATTAGAATCATAATTTTCATATGTCCCTATCTAGCTTAATGTCATCATATGTCCCAAACACAATGGGTTAAATCAACTTATATAGTTTATTTTTTCTTTAAAGGAATGTATTTAATACTCAGATATAAAGCACAAATCATGCGACTTATGTCGTAATTAGGTGTCCTAAGGCTTTTTGTCATCATAAAAATTTAAATTCTAATTATTTTTACATATTAATATCAGACCTTCAGAATAATTGTTATACTCAATCATCTCAGAAGATGTCGTACAGGTGTCCTAAGTTCAATTCATCATAGTCATTTTGACAATATTCATATACAATAATCAATACAAATCAGAAATAATCTCAAATCAAATCATAGAAATTGCAATTAGTACCATAAGACTATGTGTTATCAATGTGATTATAAAGAAATTAAATAATTTTACTTATGGAGAGATGTTCTAATAATTAATGCTAATATAATCATCAGATCAAATTTAAATTAGAATCATAATTTTCATATGTCCCTATCTAGCTTAATGTCATCATATGTCCCAAACACAATGGGTTAAATCAACTTATATAGTTTATTTTTTCTTTAAAGGAATGTATTTAATACTCAGATATAAAGCACAAATCATGCGACTTATGTCGTAATTAGGTGTCCTAAGGCTTTTTGTCATCATAAAAATTTAAATTCTAATTATTTTTACATATTAATATCAGACCTTCAGAATAATTGTTATACTCAATCATCTCAGAAGATGTCGTACAGGTGTCCTAAGTTCAATTCATCATAGTCATTTTGACAATATTCATATACAATAATCAATACAAATCAGAAATAATCTCAAATCAAATCATAGAAATTGCAATTAGTACCATAAGACTATGTGTTATCAATGTGATTATAAAGAAATTAAATAATTTTACTTATGGAGAGATGTTCTAATAATTAATGCTAATATAATCATCAGATCAAATTTAAATTAGAATCATAATTTTCATATGTCCCTATCTAGCTTAATGTCATCATATGTCCCAAACACAATGGGTTAAATCAACTTATATAGTTTATTTTTTCTTTAAAGGAATGTATTTAATACTCAGATATAAAGCACAAATCATGCGACTTATGTCGTAATTAGGTGTCCTAAGGCTTTTTGTCATCATAAAAATTTAAATTCTAATTATTTTTACATATTAATATCAGACCTTCAGAATAATTGTTATACTCAATCATCTCAGAAGATGTCGTACAGGTGTCCTAAGTTCAATTCATCATAGTTATTTTAACAGTATTCATTTACAATAATCAATACAAATCAGAAATAATCTCAAATCAAATCATAGAAATTGCAATTAGTACCATAAGACTATGTGTTATCAATGTGATTATAAAGAAATTAAATAATTTTACTTATGGAGAGATGTTCTAATAATTAATGCTAATATAATCATCAGATCAAATTTAAATTAGAATCATAATTTTCATATGTCCCTATCTAGCTTAATGTCATCATATGTCCCAAACACAATGGGTTAAATCAACTTATATAGTTTATTTTTTCTTTAAAGGAATGTATTTAATACTCAGATATAAAGCACAAATCATGCGACTTATGTCGTAATTAGGTGTCCTAAGGCTTTTTGTCATCATAAAAATTTAAATTCTAATTATTTTTACATATTAATATCAGACCTTCAGAATAATTGTTATACTCAATCATCTCAGAAGATGTCGTACAGGTGTCCTAAGTTCAATTCATCATAGTCATTTTGACAATATTCATATACAATAATCAATACAAATCAGAAATAATCTCAAATCAAATCATAGAAATTGCAATTAGTACCATAAGACTATGTGTTATCAATGTGATTATAAAGAAATTAAATAATTTTACTTATGAAGAGATGTTCTAATAATTAATGCTAATATAATCATCAGATCAAATTTAAATTAGAATCATAATTTTCATATGTCCCTATCTAGCTTAATGTCATCATATGTCCCAAACATAATGGGTTAAATCAACTTATATAGTTTATTTTTTCTTTAAAGGAATGTATTTAATACTCAGATATAAAGCACAAATCATGCGACTTATGTCGTAATTAGGTGTCCTAAGGCTTTTTGTCATCATAAAAATTTAAATTCTAATTATTTTTACATATTAATATCAGACCTTCAGAATAATTGTTATACTCAATCATCTCAGAAGATGTCGTACAGGTGTCCTAAGTTCAATTCATCATAGTCATTTTGACAATATTCATATACAATAATCAATACAAATCAGAAATAATCTCAAATCAAATCATAGAAATTGCAATTAGTACCATAAGACTATGTGTTATCAATGTGATTATAAAGAAATTAAATAATTTTACTTATGGAGAGATGTTCTAATAATTAATGCTAATATAATCATCAGATCAAATTTAAATTAGAATCATAATTTTCATATGTCCCTATCTAGCTTAATGTCATCATATGTCCCAAACACAATGGGTTAAATCAACTTATATAGTTTATTTTTTCTTTAAAGGAATGTATTTAATACTCAGATATAAAGCACAAATCATGCGACTTATGTCGTAATTAGGTGTCCTAAGGCTTTTTGTCATCATAAAAATTTAAATTCTAATTATTTTTACATATTAATATCAGACATTCAGAATAATTGTTATACTCAATCATCTCAGAAGATGTCGTACAGGTGTCCTAAGTTCAATTCATCATAGTCATTTTGACAATATTCATATACAATAATCAATACAAATCAGAAATAATCTCAAATCAAATCATAGAAATTGCAATTAGTACCATAAGACTATGTGTTATCAATGTGATTATAAAGAAATTAAATAATTTTACTTATGGAGAGATGTTCTAATAATTAATGCTAATATAATCATCAGATCAAATTTAAATTAGAATCATAATTTTCATATGTCCCTATCTAGCTTAATGTCATCATATGTCCCAAACACAATGGGTTAAATCAACTTATAGTTTATTTTTTCTTTAAAGGAATGTATTTAATACTCAGATATAAAGCACAAATCATGCGACTTATGTCGTAATTAGGTGTCCTAAGGCTTTTTGTCATCATAAAAATTTAAATTCTAATTATTTTTACATATTAATATCAGACCTTCAGAATAATTGTTATACTCAATCATCTCAGAAGATGTCGTACAGGTGTCCTAAGTTCAATTCATCATAGTCATTTTAACAATATTCATTTACAATAATCAATACAAATCAGAAATAACATCAAATCAAATCATAGAAATTGCAATTAGTACCATAAGACTATGTGTTATCAATGTGATTATAAAGAAATTAAATAATTTTACTTATGAAGAGATGTTCTAATAATTAATGCTAATATAATCATCAGATCAAATTTAAATTAGAATCATAATTTTCATATGTCCCTATCTAGCTTAATGTCATCATATGTCCCAAACACAATGGGTTAAATCAACTTATATAGTTTATTTTTTATTTAAAGGAATGTATTTAATACTCAGATATAAAGCACAAATCATGCGACTTATGTCGTAATTAGGTGTCCTAAGGCTTTTTGTCATCATAAAAATTTAAATTCTAATTATTTTTACATATTAATATCAGACCTTCAGAATAATTGTTATACTCAATCATCTCAGAAGATGTCGTACAGGTGTCCTAAGTTCTATTCATCATAGTCATTTTAACAATATTCATATACAATAATCAATACAAATCAGAAATAACCTTAAATCAAATCATATAAATTGCAATTAGTACCATAAGATTATGTGTTATCAATGTGATTATAAAGAAATTAAATAATTTTACTTATGGAGATGTTCTAATAATTAATGCTAATATAATCATCAGATCAAATTTAAATTAGAATCATAATTTTCATATGTCCCTATCTAGCTTAATGTCATCATATGTCCCAAACATAATGGGTTAAATCAACTTACATAGTTTATTTTTTATTTAAAGGAATGTATTTACTACTCAGATATTAAGCACAAATCATGCGACTTATGTCGTAATTAGGTGTCCTAAGGCTTTTTGTCATCATAAAAATTTAAATTCTAATTATTTTTACATATTAATATCAGACCTTCAGAATAATTGTTATACTCAATCATCTCAGAAGATGTCGTACAGGTGTCCTAAGTTCAATTCATCATAGTCATTTTAACAATATTCATTTACAATAATCAGGGGCGCATCAAGGGGGGGCAAAAGGAGCAGTTGCTCCAGGCGGCACTGCGGCAGGGGCGGCAAAAAAAAGTCGATAATGTTATTTGTAATATAATAAAAATAAAATATTTATTAGAATAAATATTAATTATTTTAGTTTAAGAATTTAAGATGTCAATTGTCGGAATATTTAATATCGTAATGGAATCTAATATTAGAACAATAGTACTTATTACCTAATTGGGAGAGAACTCTGTTTATGGACCTTATTTTTGTAATATCTAGTACCTACGTGGCTACGTACTAATCTTAATATTTTTAGTATTATCACTATTCACTATATAATATATAATATATATTATATTGACATGTTATAAATGCCGCCGGGGCACGAAGCTACCCGCATACGATATTGCTATGTACCATTGACCATTGTACCTACTACTGCAGTACCTACTGCGAATCTGTAGCTTGTTCGATTATAATATTCAATTCAATAAACTTTTATCGTTATAATAATATCATAGTCTTGACAGACGAGTAGTCAGTAGTAGACGATCTCGACAGGGTAGTCAGTGTAGTGATGACTTACTGTTGTGTTTATTAATCACGTGTTATACTAATAAACTGTACGATAAAAATATTTTTAAAATGCCTAATAACTTAAAACGTATAAGGTTGAGCGGTTCCCAATATAAACGAATATCGAAAAAAAAAAGAACGTGAAGAACAATTAAACAAAAAAACCAAGAAATTAGATAACTATTTTAAGTTAAAGGTAAGTGTACATTTTATAACTATTGTTTTAATTGTATTTTTACAAAGTAACTGATTATTTAATTATATAAATATAATACTACCAATTGGTCTCAATTGGAACGCTTTTTAAAGTTTTTTAGTAATTTCTAAAATTAAATTAGTAGGTTTATATTATATTATTGTATATTTTATTTCTCCTATATCCTAATTTTAACGGATCATACATAATATAATATTTGTATGGGTAATATTTAATCTTTAGATATATTTAATCTTTAATCTTTTAGATCTTTTAAATTTTAGATTATGAGGCCATCCTCAGATAGTATACCTAGTCATTTATCATTAAAATAATTCATAGCTATTAGCTAGGTATAGAATATACCAGATACCACGAGACATCTGTTTGAAATTAATAATGATATGTAGACATGTACTATACGTAATAATTTATTAATTTGTATAAATTGTATCTAGGTCATGTGTTAAAATATATTCTATAAGACAATAGCAAGAGTAGATAAGTAGATTACTAATGAGTAAGTAAGCATATAGTTTTTTTGGTAGTATATTGTATACCTAACGTTTGTTTGAGCGTAGCGATAAAATTTTTTTTTGATTATTTGCTTGTAAAAAAAGACGTATACTAGATTAGGGGCGGCATATTTATATTTGCTCCCCCATACATTGTCCCTTAATACGGCCCTGACAATAATCAATACAAATCAGAAATAACCTCAAATCAAATCATAGAAATTGCAATTAGTACCATAAGACTATGTGTTATCAATGTGATTATAAAGAAATTAAATAATTTTACTTATGGAGATATGTTCTAATAATTAATGCTAATGTAATCATCAGATCAAATTTAAATTAGAATCATAATTTTCATATGTCCCTATCTAGCTTAATGTCATCATATGTCCCTATCTAGCTTAATGTCATCATATGTCCCAAACATAATGGGTTGAATCAACTTATATAGTTTATTTTTTCTTTAAAGGAATGTATTTAATACTCAGATATAAAGCACAAATCATGCGACTTATGTCGTAATTAGGTGTCCTAAGGCTTTTTGTCATCATAAAAATTTAAATTCTATTACATTAGTAACACTTTCATTTGCTATTTTATTTAATTTTTAATTTTTTTTTATTTATTAATTTTTTATATTTTTAATTATCATTAGGTGCCAAAAGATCACGACACCATTTCCGTTTTAACCGTCTCGGAGGGTCGCCAGAAATTGTAGGATTAGCAAGATTTCTGACAAGAGGATTGGGATGAGTTAAAGTGCGGAGATGGAAACGTTTATAATATGCTTTAGTTTCTTCTGTAAATGAGGGCATTTTAAGGTCTGTATGTATAGTGTAGTTAGAGACATAGGAAGGGGCATTTAATAATTTGCGAAGTGCGATGTTTTGAAATGTTTGGATTTTGTTAATGTTGTTTTTGCGTTTCCCCAAAGCTGTAGACCATATGTCCAAGCAGGCTTTAGTAGTGAATCATAGATAAGTAATTTGGTATTGATGTGAGAATATTTATTATTGTTAATGAGGTTTTTTAGTAGGCGTAGGTTTAGATTAATTTTTTTGGATTTAATATGCTGGGCCCAGGTCAGTCTTTTATCAAGGGTTAAGCCAAGATATTTAACATTCAACGCACTGGGAATTATAGTGTTATAAATAAAGACATCAGGGCAAGGGGTGAGTTTAAGGGTGAACGTCACATGAACCGATTTGGTTTGACATATTTTAAATCTCCAGTTGGTATACCACTTTTCCAGGAGATTGAGGTGAGATTGAAGATTTTGAGAAGCTATGACGGGATCAGAGTGTATAGATAAGATTGCCTTATCATCTGCATAGTCAGCAGTTAATGTATTAGGTGTCGTTGGTTGGTCTGAGGCAAAAATATTATAAAGTGTAGGGGAGAGGATACCACCTTGCGAGACACCAGCTGATATATTCGCTATGGAAGAAAATTCATCACCGACACGAACTTGAAAGTGGCGATCGGAGAGATACGATTTAATAATAGCGAAGTATGTAGGATGAATAAACTTTTTTAATTTATAAAGGAGGCCATAATGCCATACCCTATCAAAGGCCTGAGGGCTGAGAGATATCCAGAAATGCGCTTGTACAGTATAGTTTTTTCTCTAGTGAGTAAGAAATGGCGTCGACAACTCTGTGAACCTGTTGGACAGTAGAGTGAGAAGGGCGAAAACCAAATTGTGTATTAGGAAGAATGGATTTTTCAGTAATATATGGAAGAATACGTTTTAATATAAGTTTCTCCAGAATTTTAGCGAAAAAAGGGAGTAGACTTATAGGTCGAAAAGAGGTTATTGAGTCAGGTGGCTTATTAGACTTGGGCACTAGGATGATGGTAGATAATTTCCACAGTATAGGAAAGTATGATAGTCTAATAATGGAATTAAAAATATGTGAAAGATGGATAAAGGCTTTTTTAGGTAAACACTTAGCTACTTCGGCAGTAATCAGGTCAAAACCTGGAGATTTCTTAAGGAAATATTTATTTATGGCAAATTGTATATCATTAGGTGTGAAATGTTTGATAGGATTAGATAGTAAGTAAGGTTCAGAAAATCATCCACAACACTAGTATTGGTTTGAGAGTAAATATCAGGGTGAGGTTGAAAAATACCAGATAGATGTACTTTAAAAAGTTCAGCTTTATCAGAATCAGAGATGACATAACTTCCGTCCGGATTTTTAATTGGTAAATTAGAGGTTTTGAATTTACAAATATTTTTAGTCGCTCTCCAAAGACTGCCATCTTTTGGTGAGAGTTTGGAAAGGAAATTACTGAAGGCCTCAGATTTATGTTTTGCCAGCATTTTTTTAAGGTGATTTGTCAATTTATTGTATTCGTGCTTATGAGAAGGAAGACGAGTTCGTTGACAGTTAGCTCTAGCTCTACGATTTTCTACTATTATACAACGAATGTATTCTGGAAGAAGAGGGTTATGAAATGTAGTTTGAGATTTTGAGGTAGAAGACCATGTCGCAGATTGAATAAGATTTGTAAAATTATTTACAGCAAGATTGATGTCAGAAGTTGATTTTAGTGTTTTACATTTAATTTTATTTGTTGGTTAACGAGATCATGCAATTGGTTTTTATCAGTAGAGGGCTTAAATAATTTAGGAGATTAAAGACGTGTCAGAGGAGAAGCATTTATAGTTAACAATATTGAGGAGTGGTCGGAATTCAGTTCAAGGAGATTTTCAGTGTTGCAGTTAAAATTACTAGGTATCTTGGTTACAAAGATATCTAAGATATCGGGGTTTTTGCGTGCTGAAGACGGCCAATTAATGCTAATATAATCATCAGAACAAATGTAAATTAGAATCATAATTTTCATATGTCCCTATCTAGCTTAATGTCATCATATGTCCCAAACACAATGGGTTAAATCAACTTATATAGTTTATTTTTTCTTTAAAGGAATGTATTTAATACTCAGATATAAAGCACAAATCATGCGACTTATGTCGTAATTAGGTGTCCTAAGGCTTTTTGTCATCATAAAAATTTAAATTCTAATTATTTTTACATATTAATATCAGACCTTCAGAATAATTGTTATACTCAATCATCTCATAAGATGTCGTACAGGTGTCCTAAGTTCAATTCATCATAGTTATTTTAACAGTATTCATTTACAATAATCAATACAAATCAGAAATAACTTCAAATCAAATCATAGAAATTGCAATTAGTACCATAAGATTATGTGTTATCAATGTGATTATAAAGAAATTAAATAATTTTACTTATGAAGAGATGTTCTAATAATTAATGCTAATATAATCATCAGATCAAATTTAAATTAGAATCATAATTTTCATATGTCCCTATCTAGCTTAATGTCATCATATGTCCCAAACATAATGGGTTAAATCAACTTATATAGTTTATTTTTTCTTTAAAGGAATGTATTTAATACTCAGATATAAAGCAAGCACAAATCATGCGACTTATGTCGTAATTAGGTGTCCTAAGGCTTTTTGTCATCATAAAAATTTAAATTCTAATTATTTTTACATATTAATATCAGACCTTCAGAATAATTGTTATACTCAATCATCTCAGAAGATGTCGTACAGGTGTCCTAAGTTCAATTCATCATAATCATTTTAATAATTTTTATTGAAAATAATCATTACAAATCAAATATTAAATAAAATAAAATGATGGTAATCGTAATTGGGTATTCTAAGGTTTTTGAATTGTTATAATGAAATTAATTGGTTGTCACAAATGAAATGAAATGATTTTATTTATGAATAAATGATCTAATTTATTCTAAAACATATTATAATTTTCATATATCCCCATCTGTCCCTATTATCATATGCTTCAAACATGATGGGTGAATTCACCTTAATTAATTAATTAATAAATAATAGTTGTTTTTACAACATTTACTAACAATTTTTCATCAACATTAATTAGAAATAAATTTATATCATAATATGATAGTAATAAATTGCAATCAGGTAACCTAAAGCTTAAGTGTTTTCAAATATAAAATGGTTGAAACAAATGAAATATCAAGGGTTTGACCGAGAAAATAATGTCAGCCTCTCAATTCAAAATCATGGCGGTTATATACTAATATTGTAGTTGATATAAAGATTTTAGACACTGATAAGTTGTATTTATATTGTATCAATAACATTTATACTTACTGGGTACCAACAGTTTAATTATTATACTTATTATATCAGGATATGTTTTATTATTATTATTATTAATAACTAACATTGTACTAATTGTTTAATTATCACATAATTTTCATAATCAAAATTTCTTAAAAACAATATTGTTTAGTTGTCATTATGAATTCAATAGATGGGATATTGTTATTTTATTATTTATACAGAATGTTATAACAAAACTTACTAAACAATATTTATGCATGGATATTTCAATGAGACCTACTAAGCTGTCTTAGGATTATATACTATTATACTTACCTATGTCAAAATATAAATTAAAGAAAAAGTATAAAATGTTAATACGCTTTAACAAACATCTTATTTTGATTGATATAATAATTTCCTATTAGTTAAGTTATAACACACACTTATTGTAGGTTATAATATAATGTATGTCTTATGCTGTGTCCTGTGTAAATTCAGTAAATCAAATGATTTCTATTCAGATCAAGCCGTTTTGCTACATTACGTTGCTAAATTATACAATCTGTTTTGTTTTTTACAGGACTTGCCATATTTACGTAGGACTAACGATTAACGTGTATTTTATGTTACTTACATCAGTTTTTGGAGGCGATATACAAAATTGGATAAGTCCTATTTTAGCTTTCTCAATTTTCCTTGGACCATTTACATTTGAAGACTTTTGTGTAAACACTAGCCCATCAATTAACTTAGTATCTTCAACAGTTCCTCCTAGTTTTTTGATAACTTTAATATCCTATAAAAAAAAAAAAAAATTATTAACTTGAGTTAATTTATTCACAAATTATAATTATTTATACTTTCAGATCAACGTTGGTATCTTTTGCAGGATCAACCACTTTTAGAACTGCATCAACAGCTAAAGGAGCTAATAAAGATGATTGTTGTGAAACCACCTTAGAATTTAAAGCAGTTGAAGCACTTTTAACTAAACTTTCTCGATCCGTTAGAAGTATTGGAGTAGCCATATTTTTTATAATCTCAATAGATTTGGCTGCAGCCTTTTGGAATCCATCTGAAATTCCAGTAGGATGGATACCCTTTTGCAAAAGTTTTTCAGAAGCTTCCAATAAGGCTCCGGCAATAACAACCACACTAGTTGTACCATCTCCTGCTTCGACATCTTGAGCATTTGACAATTCAACTAACTAAACATAAGACAAATCATAATACCATGGGATAAACATATAATTCATTGTTTGAACTTAAATGATTTAATTATAAATGCCCAAAAAATTAATAGGGATTTGCAAAACTACGATAATAGAGCTAATAATAAAGTATTTATTAAAATTTCCAAAAATATTTAAGTTATTTTTTAACAATGGAAAAACGAAGTATTCATTTTGATATTTACAGATATTTGAATTGAATAAAAATAAACTAACTATATTATAGTTTATTGTAAGACTATTTGGATTCATGTGGGTAGAAAAACTAGTAGGTAGGACTACTCTTTTTTTTATTTTATTTTTAAGTTTCCCTGACAAATGTCATCTACTTTAGTGTTAACCGAATTAATTTTTTTTTTAATTTTGAAAATGGACAACAATTAGTAATAAAAGTTACTATCTGCTATTTTAATTAAAATTAGAAGACAAGGACTACTTAAATTATACCAACCTGACTTAATTTAAGAATTTTTTTTTTTTTTTAAGGCTTTTACAGTCCGTTTAGGACCTTTGCTGCCTCAACCACTATTAGTAATAGTTTACCTATTTAATTTAGCATTGGTTACTTTATTCACAAAAGATTAATTTTATAAAAGTGTTAAAGAAACATAAAATCAAATACTTTAATGATGACTTAATTACCTACAGATAAATGTTTGTTTTAAGACAAAAAAAAATTAAAATGTATTTATACAAATAAACTTAATTAGGTACCATTTTTGCTGCTGGGTGTATAACATTCATTTGTTTCAAAATTGTAGCACCATCATTTGTTATAGCTACTTCACCATTTGCCGATTGGATCTAAAAATAAATTATAGAAATAAAGATATTACAATATAAAGAGTTATGTAAAAATTAAAGGTATTTATGATAATAAAGTTCAAATTCTAAAAAAATTGTATTTATGCTTGTGAATTAATGATTATTCCCCAAATTATTTTTTCCTTAGCTTTGAACAGTATATGTATAAAAGTATATGAACATGTGTAGAATATAAATTACAATAGTTTATTATAGCAATAATTTCAACTTTGAAAAAATTGAAAGCAAACTTATACAGTTTTACACATATTCTATAGCCCATAAGTAGCCATTTTGATTTATAGGTAGTATTATAAACAATACAAGATGTATAAATACAATAACAAAATTAAGGTTTTACTAGTTAGATATGTTTAACATTTAAATCTTAATGCATGCAACAAATAATATATTATTGCCACAGTTATTCTATAATACAACTTACTTAGATATGCTTATATTTATATAATTAAGTAGATAAGTTAACACATATTTACCATTTTATCCATTCCTTTCGGACCCAAACTTGTACGGATAGCATCAGCAACAGCTAGAAATAAAAATAATGTATTTATTATTAGTTAACGATAAGCATGTTGCGCATTTAGGAAGGGATAAGGGTTCAAACTACTCTCTAAATTTATACCTACACATCATAGCATTTCAGATGTACAAACAGGGATATATTATGAAAAAAATGCCTAAAGCCAATAATTTTACAGTGTCCCAATACAAACTACGGTACCGAGGCCAACTAGGTACTTACTACCTACCCTAAATTTTAATTGGGCTCTGCCATTAACTTTTACATTAATAATCTTATATTATAAAAGCCGGTACATATATCCTAAATGTAACATACATTTATCACAATATATAAAAATACATTACCATTAAGTTATAATAACACTTCAAATATGAAACAAGAGTATACAAAAAAAATGGACAAGAGCATATACTTTACAGATACCTATACTACATAATATACCAATTTGAAGTTGATAAATTACAACATTTAAAGTAAAAATAATTTCTGCATATTATATAAAACGAGAATATAATGGAACAATAAAACTATCGTATTTATTGGTGTTTACCCATTACAATAACAAATTTAAAAAACTTTTTTCCTCGCACGTTTCTTAGAAAAATTGATAAACTAGTAATGTTTATGTTTTATCACATATTGTTTTATATACTTAATAACGCTAAAGCATTTAATCTGTTGTTCAAATTGTACACCTTTAATAGTTCTTCACTCATTTAAGAGTTGAAAAAGACTTTTCACTAGTTATTATGACTGCTTTCCCCTGATTTATTTAATGTTTACACGGCTGACATTCCTAAAACCCCAAATACTGTTATGGCTACCTATGCTGACGACACTGCCATTCTCTCACTTGGTAATGATCCTGTAAAAACTATACACTTTTTACAAACACATTTATCAGTCATCCAACTGGAAAATCGAAATTAATCCTGACAAATCAATTTATGTTCCATTTACACTAAAAAAGTCCATATCCCTTCCCCTCTATTTTCAAGGAATACAAATCCCAATATTCTCAGAAGTAAAATACCTCGGCGTCCTAATTGACAAAAGACTGACCTGGGGTCCTCATATCAAGTCAAAAAGAAAAATTCTCAATAGTCGACTCCACTTACTTCGCCCAATTCTGAAATCAAAATTACCCTTCCACACAAAAATAATCATCTACAAATCCTTATTACGGCCTTTCTGGGCTTATGCTATCCAAATCTGGGGATGCGCTATACCATCTCAATTACGTACCCTCCAAGCCTTCCAATGTATCACTCTCTGAACTATCTCTTCCGCACCTTGGTTCTTATCAAATTGCACACTCCAAAATGACTTCCAAATAGAAACAGTATATCAATTAGCCATAAAACATTATAAAAAATTTCACTCTAAATTACAATGTCACTCTAACTCTTTAATCGCAGAACTTGCTTCCAACTCACTTCCTAATAACCCCCACGCCATCTAAAGAGAAATTGGGTGATTTATTAAATGATTGATGGCTCCTACCATTTAATTTAAATTTAATTTATATTAAGTCAATAAATAATAAATAATTAAAATAACGTTGGGTTCTATCACTGGATGGCCTCCTTCCTCATGTGTTCATGTTGTAATAAATTGTATGTATGTGCTCAAATTTGCTTATTATGCCTTATTGTAGCATAGATTGTAAATATTCTAATAAAAATAAAAATTATAAAAAAATTTATGACTGAAAGATAAATTCTGAAACTATACATAAATTAAGAAAACCATGTATAAATATGTATCAATTTTAAACAGTATTGTTGACACACAAATACACAATAAGGAGATAGATAATAATTTAAAAGGGTTAAGTTAAATGTTAAGCATTTAATTTAAGTACATTTCCATTAAAATTCAAAACAATATCCATACAAAAACTTATCATACTTATTAGTGCCTTTTGAAATGTAGTGATACACCACTATTAAATTGCCTTAACTTCATATATGTTAATCTGGACTTGTTAATGAATCCAACCATATAGAAAATTTTTAAAACAATAAAATAATAAAATTTTGTTCTACGTTGACAAGGCATCAAATAATGTTAATAATAATGTTTGGATATGAGTACGAATATAACTGATACAACACCAAACTGTAATATGGGCAAGTAGAAAACACTATTTCGGGCACTATTGTCTATGGTTTTTTTATTTTTTTTAACTACCGCTGATGATTGAAACAGTAACAATAATTAAGGGTTGAAATCCAGTACACGATATTCGAATAAGTTTCTTAAGAAAAACTTAAATATGTATTTTCAAATAAATATAATTGTCGTATGCTTCGCTCAAACCTTTGGCAGCTGAGATGTTGCTTTTTCTTATTTCAGCTGGTTTGCTCTTGTCTTTATAGGCATTCGTCGCCTGTTTGGAATCGCCAGATCCCGAAAACGCAACCATGGTGAAGTATTAGAACGATACTCGACGGATTGAAATGGATGAAAACTTAAAAAGTAATAACCGTGAGAGAGCAAGTATCAGTATCGCTGTCGGTATACTGGATGTCTGGATAGGGCGGCCTGCAAACGAGCATTTACTATAACTATGTTAAAGCAACAACAAAAAGATTGATTTAGATGACCAAACTGAGCTACGGATGTAGCTATGTTACGGTTACGGTGTTACGAATAGCTGGAAGTTAGCTACGAATAATTTTAGTATGTTAAAAGGTCACTAGATGTCACTGTACAAACATGATTCAATAATAAATATTAAATAATATCAGGAAACTTCCATAATAATATAGGTAACGAATATTAATATTTAATATTTTCATATAACAAAATTGGTATATTTCTACTTTAAGTTTTTTTTTAGTGCAATAACTCTTCGTAATATACTTATATAGAAGTTTGACTGTACCTATATATTATTATTATCAAGATTTTTAAGAACACAGCATAGAAAACTAAGGACATGTCACATGTGTGTATATGTACCTATTACTTATTACTTATTAGCACGGACTATTATAATAGTATAATAGTCCGTGCTTATTAGGCTCTGGTATTTGTCATTTGACATATTATTTTACGTATAGCATTATAAAACGATTGACTTATGATTTATCATTAATCACAGACCTATGGCCTATCTGTGAAGTGTAGTAAGCCAACTCGCAAGTATACCAGATGATGATTCAACTATTCAAGGATTGGAACCAGGTGTAAATAATTGTAACTCGATGTATTGCTACTATTATATTTATTTGTTGAACACTTGATAGTCAATGACGTAAATAATTACGTAAACAAAACATTCAAATACAATTTTACTGATGGTTGAAAATATTTCTAAGTCCAAAAATTAATTGTTAAGCTGGGTGGCGTGAAGGTGCTCAGAGTACCTTGGTCAGGACACGTCCAAAGCTATTAAGAACTTCTGACAATAATCCTCAAACTATTTTGGAACTCATTCTATGGATAAGAAGTAACAATTCCATAATTTTGTATCCATACGTAGAAATTGCCCTACGTATTTTTTTATCAACGTCATCTACTAACTGTTCACCTGAATGATCGTTTTCTGTTCTGAAACGAGTAAAAAATTATTCATGGTCAACAATGAATCAAGAAAGGTGTTCTGCGTTGGCTTTATTGACAATAGAATCGGATATAACCAATGAAACAGATTTTGAAGAAATTATAACTTTATTCTCAAACCTTTAGTCAAGGAGAAAGTTATAATTTTATTTATATACCTATTTAGATTGTAACTATTAATAAAAAATACGATACTTAATAATAAATAATGCAATATTTACTTAAAACAATTTTCTTTATTTATTTTTTTTTTTTTTTTGGGGGGGGGGGTTAGGCTTCGACATCTGAGGTCATTAGCCTGTTTGTTTGTGGGGGAGGGTACGGTAGGTTTTTGGATTGGGTAGATTTGGTACACGTGTGTGAATTTTCTTTATTTAATATTGGTTTTCCTATATAGAGAAATAACTATAGTTGAAGGAATATTAATATTTATAGAGAAATTATATTTTTTAAATTTTTATGATCATAATTATTATTCATAATATATTTTACAATAATAAATCACACATATGAATATAAATTATAATATTATAGTGTATTTTGTAGGTATATACATTTAATTCACCAATATTATATTAGTGAGAGTAGCATATTATTATGCTTATGTAGTTGGTTTAATTTTCTGTAGACCAAAATTGTATACAACAAATTAGTTACACCTTACATTTTAAGAAATAGCATTTTTTTTTTTTAAATCCTAACCTAACCGAGAGGGGCAGGGGGCAGCGGAAATATGTTGCCCCGGGGCGCAAATTGTCCAAATAAAGCCCTGTTTACAGTACCTATATACAAATTTGAAAGTATTACATTTAATTTAAGTGTAATTATAATTTATTATCAATGCAAAACCTAGTATGAAGGTTTAATTTAAAAATGTTAATAAATAAAATGTCATGAGATTAATATAGGTACTTATTTTACTTTTCAAATTATGAAGGTTTAATAAAACTATTATAATATTACTTGAATGAATTTTAAAATGAGTATAGTACATGAACAGCAGTATTTCAAACTTGAAATAAACACGTTTTAGGTAAATAGTTATAACGTGAATGTTAGTATAACTAATAGCTAAATAAAAATGAAAAAAAACGTGAGTGTTTGCAAATTATTCATTTTTTTACTGCTAGGGGCCTAAAAAAGATTTTGAAAGTTTAAATCTGGCCCTGTAATGTTAAAATATTAATTTTCAATTATATCATAGTGTAAACAGGCCCAGGACACTAATAAAATTTAACACGGTAAAGATACCCCAAAGGCCAATACTAAAAAACGCAGCGGCCTGGTTTAACTATTTACCTATTTTTAACTTCAAAATAATTTACAATTTTTCGCGAATTTCATTTATTGTATTTATAAATAGAAAAAATACAATAAAACCTTACTGTAGATTTACGCACTCAAATTTTTTTTTAATTGTAGTCGGTACTAACAACTTATGAGGGACCTAGTTTTACATTTTCAAGCTTTTTAATAGAAAATTTTTTATCATTATTTATAGAAAAATAACAAAAAAAAACAAAAATTTTAATAGTCTATAAAGTATAAATAACTCAAAAAGAGTTAAAATAGAAAACATTGGAAGAGTAATTACCGTTCTGCTGACTGCTATACAGTAGGTGTCTTGATGGATCACTGTAATATATGGATATTGTGTTAAATTTGATTTCAATGATATAAAATCATTGTACCAATACGAAAAATGATTATGAGCGAAGACAGTCTATCATCAGCCTTTATTACTAAGTACCTATATATTTTATAAGATATTATTGTTTCAATGTAATTTATTTTACTATTAGTCGTTGGTAATAAAGTAGGTTGATTTCATTTTTGCCAAATAAATTGCATTCGAAAATATCATTGTGCGTGTACAATATAATAATGTACTTTAAAATGTTTAAGTACCTACGGATAATATTTTTAAATTACCAAAAAAATAACTAAAATCGATATTCTTCGTTTAAATACTTATCTAATTTAGTATACAATTTGAACTTAATATATTTATTAAAAAATTTGTGTTAATATACTGTATCTTTAATATTTTTCAAATGCTATTATTCAACTTGTGAGGAATTTCAAATTAAATTTTCGAGTTTTTTGAACCAACAAAAAATTGTTTCATTGATATTTATAGAAAAAAACTAATTTCAAATTTCTATATAGAACTTAAAACGAGTCAAAATATTTTGAAAAATTAATCATGAATAGAAACCGTTTAAAAGAAATATTTTTCGAAAATTTCAAGTATCTACGGTTATTCATTCTATCAAAAATTCAAAACTGATTTTAGGTACAAATTCATATTTTTTAATTTTACCCGATGCCTTTTAAAACTACTGAGAATTTTTAATTTTGACATCTTGAATACGCCAACTAGATTCGTGATTCTCACCATCCTTTCTGAAGTGAAAAAATCGAAGCAGTATTTTTATTTTTCATGTAGGTATAAACACAAAAAAAGGGGGTCAAGTGGATGTCACTCTGCTGTACAGTAGGTTACAAGTAAATCACTGTATAATGGATGATATTAAATTTGAATTCAATGATATAATATCATTGTATATTTGTATACGAAAAACGATTCTGAGCAGAGACGGTATATGTCAGTCTAGGATATTTTAAATTATATTGATATTGTTATTATACGGTAGCTGGTAAGTTGAATTAATATAATTCATATTATTTAATTATTAACCTAAAATTATCAGTGATGCTGGAAAAATATTATAATATATACTTCTTTTACTCGTTAATATTGATTTTAATATGTAATTTCGTCCAAATTGGAACTTAAAATGTTTATTAAAAATAACTGTGTTTATATATTTTTTAGATTTTTTGTTTACAGTATGTACTATTTATTAGAATCTTTATTTTAAATTTTCAATCCTTAGCTATAAAAACTGACCATTTTATAATTGTTTAATTACAATGATTGATAATTTTCGAGATTTTGTCAAAATTCGAATATTAAGTGCTTATGAAAAAAATGTGTGCCTATGTATTTTTAATATTTTTCAATTGCTATTGTAACAATATATCAGGAGCCTTGTATTAAATTTTCATTATTTTTGGCCCAACAAATAAAATGTTATTGATATTAATAGAAAAAAAAACTAAAAATTTGAAAATTGAAATCGTCCGTAAAAAGCTGAAAAACAGAAAATATATTCAAAATTAGATGGTGTATAGAAAATGCTAATATAAACATTCAGTGAAATTTTCATGCATCTACAGTTTCGTTATTGAATTGCAACAAAATAAGAAAATCGCTACATGGGAAATCAAGTGAATATCTAATCTTGTAAAAATTTGAACTTAAATTCTCATAAAATTTATTTTGATTTGCTTATAAACATTATTTTATTGATAAAATTAGGCAAACTTATGAGGAATCTTGTTATTACATTTTCAAACCTTAGATATAAAAAGAAAAATTTTTATGAATTTCTAACTCAAAATAAATTGCACATTTTCGTCATTTTTACGTATTTTGTCAACATTTTAACTTTAAATGCTAATAACAAATATTTGTGACTACGGATTATTAATATTTTTTATATTTTATTGTAACAATATATTAGAAGCCTACTATTTAATTTTCAAGATTTTTACCCAACAAATAAAATTTTATTGACATTTATAGAAAAAAAAAACTAAAAAAATTAAAAACTGAAAATGTCCATGAATAGCTCAAAATAAGTCAGAATATTTTGGAAATGCTATGGTGTGTAGAAAATGCTTATATAAACATTCAGTCAAAATGTCATGTACCTACGGTCATTTCAATCCTTAGTTATAAGAACTGAACATTTTAAAATTGTTTAATGTTATCAAAATTCAAACTTTAAATGCTTATAAAAAAAATGTGTACCTCTGTATTTTTAATCTTTTTCAATTGCTATTGTAACAATATATCAGGAGCCTCATGATTTTTGGCCCAAAAAATAAAAATGTATTGGCGTTTATATACCCCCTTTTGACCCCCCAAAGTACCAACTAGATTCACTTTCCTATCAGAAAAGGTACTGTTGAAGAAAATCGAAGCATTTTTACTGTCTTAAAATGATGACAGACACAAAAAAAAATAAAAAAACACACATCATTGGAAAATCAATACATTCATCGCTCCGCTCACAATTTAAAAAATTAAAACATATCATTGTAAAATCAATATACTGACTTAGGTATGCGTATGACTTATATGTGTATTATTTTATAATTTATTTACTTATAATATAATACTTAGTCATACATCATAAATGTATATTAATATATGTATTAGAGATGTGACGAACCATAATATTTAAGGTCGAACCCGAACCGAACTTTTCTTTAAATTAACGAAATCGAACAGTTCCGAACCTACACATTTTTAATCGAACCCGAACTGAACTGAACTTTTCTAATATTTTATCGAACTCGAACCGAACATTAAAAAAGTCAAAACTGGATAATGGATATTGTAATATAAATACGGAATATCATAAATAATTGGCTATTGGATATTGTAGTATTGTCCTATTGCAGGCTATTGGCTCTTATAATATTAAATAATTAAATATTCATAATATTTTGGGCTCAGATATTACACTATTATAGGAATATTAAATAAGTATTAACTATTAAACTATTAAAATTTAAAGTATTAAACTGTTCAATAATGAGTAATGACATATTTATTATAACATTACATATTAATATTTAATATTTGTTAATAATTTATTATTTAATACATATTATGTATGTATATTATGTATATAAATGTATAAACACAACTGTATATTATAATAGCAAAATTATATATTAATATACTATACCCTAACTTGTTGATATTATTGTTATAAAGAAAGTGCATTCACGATATAAAATGTTATGATTTGATGACTCAGATGACCTACTTAACTAAACAACAAATAAAATAGCAATTGCACAAAGTAATAATGTCCTTCTTGTGTTTGGAGGCGTTTTATCATTTTATTTAGTGCGTGGGTTACGCTTATGTTATGGAATAATTTTAATAATTCGTCATTCCGTGACCAATCATTATATTATATGATCTGTTCGTACTTCGTTAACAATAATATACGCTAAGAGAGAAGTGGAGAACTTTACTATAGTAGGCTCTGGTTCCCCACTATATCGATTATTTTATGATATTGAAATAGCAAATAAAATGCGAATATCGAATAATAAATAGTAAAAATGTACAATACATATTATATTATTATTTGAAGTCCATACTTCCACTAGTTTATACCGTTTATAGTTTATACTGTTTATAGCCTTATAGCCTATTTTTTAATTATTATGATTTGAATAATAAATATGAACTAAAATAATTAATAAATAATAATATTATCATTTAGGTATCACAAAGTCTTACCAAACAGCTGAAGCCTTTCGCACGCATAGATAACAAATATAATGAGATAACGGAATTGGCAGCGTTAACTACTTATAATATACTCAATATGCTATTACTAATTACTATTTGCCATTTGGTAATACGGGAATGAGACTAAGTTGATCTTTATTGTGTTTGCTCGTTTGCTGTTGTTAAGTAAGACATAAATTGACTAATATTTTTTTGTTGTACCTTCAGTAATCCTTTTTATCTCGTGACACATTATAGTACGTTAATGTCGGAAATAAGGTCGACAAATTCGAGAATGTTGAAAATCATTGATATAATAGAAAGACATCAGTAATAAAAAATTTAATCCTCCCGAAATTTATTCAAAAAAATTGTGACTATCAATATGACTGTGAGTATTGTTTCAATATGGTATGCATTTTTAATGGCATCGCATTACATTGATGCGAATAAATATATTATTGATAACTAATTGGTGATTCACATTTATTTTGTATTATAATATCTAGACCGAGATCAATGGGGACTTCAGCATTAATGATAACCATATCAAAGTCCAAGCAGCAAAGCCAGGGCAAGCGAGTAATGTGAGTAGTTAATCATTCCTAATTAATGATTTTACTAATTATTATGGATAGTTATGATAATTAATTAATAGGACCTACTTATTACCTACTTAAGTTATAGTTATAATCACCAAACACCTAAAAAAAAAATCTTATTTTAAAATAATAAATTCTACTTTAACATAAATTATAATATATGTATATATATATTATATTATATTTATTACATAATAAAATTGACAATAGTTAGTTTATTAGTTGTGAAAATGAATTCTAGTTTATAATGCTAAATTAGGTTTCTTGAAAGTGCTTTGTTTTTAAACGATAGAGGTAGGTATTGTAATTGAATTTCTTTATAGTTCACGGTTTTTTTTTATTTGTATTCAAATCTAGTAAAAAAAAACATTAAAAGGTTAAAAAATTATGTAACTGTATCAGTATGGCAATTTTTTTTGAAGATTTGAGTTTCATTATTATTACATTTTGACTAATAAGTATTAGATACACAATTTCACAAATTCAACAAACTGTATATGTTAATTAAAATATAGATAAGCATCGTATTATAATAGAGTGGGATAAAGGTTAGGTTACTACCTTTCTTTATGTAATATGTGTAATGAAGATTATAAAACAAATTACAATTCCTTTTACCAACAAATAAATTTGAATAAATAAATAATATTTGGTGCACAGTATCTTAATTAATAAATTATAACTATTTTTTACTTATGGTACCATTAATAAAAGAAAAAATGCTTATGCTAACACATGGTTTCATTGTTAAAAAAGAACACTGGCATAATTTTTGTGTTAGACGTTTGAAGATCAAGTTTTGATAAAATTGGATATTTAAACAGAAAAAAAAATTATATTGAGTAATTTAAAGGTTGATAAATAAGATATAATAGACTATAGGTATTCTATCATTTTATTTTTAATAACCATTGTAATGTTCAAATTATAATATAATATATTTTATTTTATATTATTATTTTATTTCACCCCCATTGGCGCACCTAGGGAGGTTGCACAATTATCTTTAGCACATCTTACTTTTTAGGTCTAGGAACTATTATACTATTTTTATGGTGAAATTACCATCAATTTTATGTTTTTAAATCATCAAATATTTACCGAATAAAATTTAAAACTTATGGTGGTATGACTTGAGTCATAATATTAATTTGTTATAACCTCGGTTATAACTTATTACATATTCTTATAATTGATAAACGATTAGTATTATGATACACATTACGCAGAAATAGATTGCTTACGAGTTATGAGCTATTTTTACCCGATGGGTCACATCTAAAAATCACTATATAGATGCACACTGTGGTTGACTGTGTATTACTAGAAAACCCCCATGCGTTTTGTATTAATATTTTATCAGACAAATCTTAATAGACATTAAAAAAGTGTTCAGGTAGATTTTTGACTTGTGAGATTATGTAATTTTAGTAGTAGAGGGTGTGAGGGTCAAAGCCTATTACAGTTTCCCTGAAGCATCAAACAGTGGAACAGCGCCGTGCTGAAAATGGTCGCCGTGACCATTTTCGGACCGGTAATGACACTAGATGCTACAGGGAAAATGTACCTTCAGGCATTTACAGTTATAGCACCCCATAATTTTAGAGGTATAGTTGCACCTATTTTCATCCCCCAAGTTAAGACTTGTGGCCTTAACTTAGGCTCAATATAACTGATTAAGGCAACCAATTTTTTTATTTTTGTTAATTATGTTTATATATATTTATAATCTTGAATATGTACATAATATGTATATCACAAATTAAATAACACATCATATAATCTGTATGTTTATCAATTATATTAAGGTCACAGGAATGAGAAGTTGATAAATAATTGTGTTGGTATTAATTAAGAGTTAATCGTCTTATTTTTGTTTGGGAAATAGGAATGTTGATAATTATAATTAATCGTGTAATTGAAATTTTTAAATATTTACCCAAAATTACATATTTTATAAAAAACAAGATGGATTTATAGCTTTTGTCTCAATTTCATAATTGCAAATAATCTTAGTTTATCACAAAAGTATTAAAAATTAAAATAAATAAAATAGGTACCTAGCTTAATTTTTATTTTATTGGCACACATTACTTTAAATTGTCAAAAGTTTTACAAAAAGTGTTTTAAATTTAGTGATATATATTTTACAAGATTTATACCTGTATAATTTATTAATTTTAACATCTAACGTATGTTTTCATATAATTATCACTGTGGTATTATTGTATTTTAAGTACTCTGGTTACCTCACCAGAAATCTTACTCAGATTTATATTTTAAAATATATTGAATTGCTTTTAATATTATTTTAAGTTCAGTATAATAAGTAGGGATTTTTTTGATTTTATCATTACTTGAAATTCAAAATAGTTGATGTTGTACAAATATCCGACAACAAAAATTCTGAAAAAGTATTTTGTTTTTTGATTCATAGAAATAATATTGACCCATGACTAATTTGCAATAATTTATTAAAAATAATTAAAATGCAATAAATTACCATAAAGTATAAACTCTTTACAATAGTTACAAAAACCCGAAATAAATATTTTACCATTACATTCTACATTAAATTAAAATTCTGTAGAAACGAGCAATGCATTATTGGTAAAAAAGCATCAAATTCTGGCCCCTAATAATTGTTATTAATTAATCTGGTTTATAGAAATTATATAAACAAATTTATTAAAAATCATGTTAACTTAAAAACTGTATTACTTAAGGTAATAAATATAAAATCTAAAATTTGAGATTAAATTATGCTATTTTAGTAACATAATAATACATAGTAAAAAAAAAACTTATATATTGCAATAAACTTGAATGGAGACATTATAGTCCTTTAAGTACCTTAATTTTTGTCAGGCGTTTAGGTCGTTATTCCTGTTCCACGTATGTTAGACAAAGACAGACAATCACGGCATGCAATGCCCTTAAAGTTATATTTGTATTGATTAAAATTGTGGGACCCTCAATTTGCTAAACATCTTCCTTCTATACTTAGGTAATATTTTATTCATGCACTTTTTTTTTAGGTGAGTTTAAAATTTCAATTACGTTATGTTTTGTTAAAATCGTTTATATATATTTAGTTAAAATTAAAAAAATTAATATATTAATTGTATTTATATAAAAAAAATGTATTAGATACATATTTATATAAATTATTACTAACTTAAATATTATGTATTGATTATTAGTTGTTTCTGCATTGTTCACTTACGTCACAAAGTATGTAATTATGATAACAAATAAGAGTAGGAGTAAATAAATATTTATTTCATCCAGTTGCAAAATATAATCGTTATTTCCATTACAACAGTCAAACTATAAACAGTTCTTCCTATTAATTAAATACTACAATCAATAATTTATGATTATAATGTTGTAAAAGTATATATATTTTTTTTAACAATAAATATAGAGAGTAAGTTGATTGTGTTTTTTAAACATGGTATAAAAATTAATCTAGTTACACTTTATAATTATGAATTAGGATTAACATCACACAATTAGTATATTATTATAATTTATAAACAAGTCATAACTTCCAAATAATTATTTAATTAAACATTTGTTGGTCTTAAATATCCATGCAAAAAATAACTTACTGTTAATTTATATAAATATTTTGATTTTTGAACCATTTATGTATTTTAATTTTTTTTTAGAATAGTTTTCATTAATTGCGCACTGATTATATTTTAGGTAAATAGTGATAAAATGACTTTAAAAACTTCTAGAGTGAATGAAGACAAACCACTATTAACTGGTACAGCTACACTCTACAACCAAAATGGGTAAGTTAGTTTACATTTTGAACTAAATGGGACATAAATAATATATTGCTGCTAGATTATAAAAATTACAATATCATTAGGTTTACAATTTTCTTATAATGTATATCTGTACAAATTAACCTTACCGTGCATAAAACATTTACAATTTTTAACTATACAGAATATAAGTCTGCACTAATTTGATTTATTATGTACCTATGTAAAAAAATATAATAATTATAATATTTTTCTTAATTAATATTACATACACATTCTTAAAATTAGTAATGATTACTTTTATTGATATTCTAGGAGTAATCCTCTTTCTCCATCTCCTAGAACATTACCCGATACAAACATTTCTAGTGGTCCAATGAATGAATCATTAGAAAAAAATGGCGCTAGCAATGGATCAGCATCAGATTATAATCCATTGCTTAACCGACAATTAGAAAATCCAACATCGTAAGTTTATATCGACATTTAATTTGTTAATTATTTTACCTAGTTTGAATGTTTTTCATAGTATGTTTATTATTAATGAGTAATGACAAATAAACTATCCTTTTAAAATGATCAATAATATAATGACTGGATGTTATGATCTATAATGTTTGTATTAAGTTATTTGTCAAATGTAAGCAACAAAATAGAAAAGAATACACAACTTTTAATCACGTGAACTAGGACTTATGATTCACGTGCTATTTAATCATTTTATAATAATTTTATGAAGGATTGATATAAATTACTTATCATAAAGTGTACAAAGTTGAATTATTTGAATAGGTAGAAAAATTCCAATAAGTACCTAATAGTTATCAATAAACATATACCTCAACCATTTATTGTTAATATTCAATAGGTTAATTAAGTTTATGTTAATGTGTACGTGCCAATTATTATTTATCAAGATCAATTTATCTTAATTTTAAATCAAGAACACTAAATGTTATATGCATATTATAATTATTTTATATTGTAATTTAGTTTATCCAAAATTTAAAATCAATATATTAAGTGTACTAAAAATTATATTTTAGTGCATTACATAGATGTTTTGTTAGTTCATTTTAAATATTAATTTATATATATTTTTTTTATCAAGGAATTTTGATACCATGATACATTTATTAAAGGGAAATATCGGTACTGGAATCTTAGCTATGCCTGATGCGTTCAGAAATTCTGGCTGGGTTGTTGGTTTAGTATGTACAGCACTTTTGGGAGCTGTTTGCACACATTGTATGCATATATTGGTATGGATGTATAAAACTCATTTAAATAGTTAATGATATTAAATTTTATTTTTAGTAACTTGTTGACTGTCCTTTTTTAGGTTCGGTGCTCTCATGAGTTATGTGTTAGAACACAAAGACCATCTCTTTCATTTCCTAATGTTGCAGAAATGGCTTTTGAATATGGACCGCCCAAATTACAAAAATATTCATCAGCTGCTAGTAAATTTATTAATACATTCCTAGTTATGACTCAACTGGGCTTTTGTTGTGTGTATTTCTTGTTTGTGGCCACTAATTTACAAGAAGTAATATAATTTAAAAATATTTCTTAGAACTGATTAATTATAACTATTAAACATTTTTAGGTGATAACTCATTACTTTTCTGTTAAATTGTCCGTTCAATCATATTTGCTTATACTACTGGTGCCAATGATACTTTTGAATTGTGTTAAGAGTCTAAAGTACCTGACTCCGGCATCTTTTTTAGCAACCATATTAACTGTGATTGGATTAGGAATAACATTTTTCTACTTACTTCAAGGACTTCCAAAAACATTAAATGTCAAAGCTTTTTCATCTTGGCAACAGTTACCCCTTTATTTTGGAACTGCAGTATACGCATTTGAAGGCATTGGAATGGTATATTATGATTTAAAATCTACAAACAAAATGCATTCAACAGTGTTTCACTATATAATATGTACATTTATGAATAGGTTTTACCATTAGAAAATAACATGAAAAATCCAGAATCTTTTGGTGGAATGACTGGTGTTTTAAATACTGGAATGGTCATTGTAACATGTCTGTATACGTCAATTGGATTTTTTGGATACTTACGATATGGAGAAGCTGTTAAATTAGGAAGTATTACCCTGAATCTTCCTTCTGAAGATTTGTAAGTAAAATATATTTATTTAAGCTGCAATGTGATTAGAATGTGTATTAGAATATAATGATTCTTATTCTTATTTCTATCGAATTAATTACAATTTAAAATATAGTAAATGTTTAATTTTATTTCAAAATTAATCCTTAAAAGCCAATTAAACAGTATTTTTGCTAACCTAAAGGTTACAATATTTACATATTTTTAATTTTGTAATTTTTAAATGTATTAAATTGTATATGCGGTTTAAATGAACAATTAGTACATACGAGCTAAAGATCAATAATAGATCGATTGTTAAATTTAAAACATCATATAGAATTGTCTGTTTTTAACATTTTAACCTTTAAGCATTAACCAATGATAATCTGATGTAAAAAAAGTCAACTCTTAAAATGTACTCATTAAAAATATTAAATAGATGAATTAAAAACAGTATGTTTTAAGTAATCTTTTTTTGTATTTTTTGTCCAATCAGAAATTTAAAGTTTTCTTATTAGTTTTACTAATTTTAATATTGGTACCCACTGATTGACAATTAATATTGAAGTACTTATACTAATTTGATTGCAGTTCATATTCCTGAAAATTTACAATGCATAAATATTTAACCTCTATGTATACCTCATGTCCTCATTATACTAATTAAAAAATATTGTTCAATGATCTTGATAAGAACCATTAAATGTGTTGTGATAAATATTTTAATTAGTATAAAATGTAAACTAAATGAATAATTTTTTATATTTTATTAAGATAAGAAAACTTTAGTGAGATAGATTAAGAATTTGTAATTTTGAAATAGAAATGTACAATTTAAAAAAAAAACCATTGTATTAATTTGTTTTAGCAAGTTTATTTGGTGTATGCAAGGTACATTTCATATTTTAAATTTAAGTTATAATTTATAGTAATATTTGTCCTGTGGTCTTACTTTTTGTTATTAAGTTACACTATTGGCTTACACTATTTAGTTTAGTTATATTATAATTTTTTTTTGTATATTATCTGAAATCTGGTTTACAAATATTATACTCTATTACAAATAAGTTTGGAAAAGTATCAGGACAAGACACTCGTTGGCTGCCAACTACTGGCCACTCACAGCGTCCTACCGTTCCAAGGCTGTGCGGTCGTCCAAACTTATTTGGAATTGAGTATAATATACTTAAAAGTTCTAAACTCTTGTTAACATTTTAAATACATTTTAAAAAATATAAAATAATTTATGTTTTAATATTTGTAACAAAAATGTTTTAGGTTAGCCCAAAGTGTCCGGGCAGCAATGGCATTCTCAATATTTTTGTCTTATGGTCTCCAATTCTATGTTCCAATTGGTATTGTATGGCCTGCTTTAAAAGGATATTTTCATTCGCAGTCTAGTCAACGTAATGCTGAATTGAGTATCAGAGTGTTTCTTGTCACACTAACATGTAAATACTAAATATTATATATAATATATTTGTACTAATTTGTGTTCATAATCTATACTCTGTTAAGCAAAAGAACATGCTACAGCAGGATAAAAATGGCTTTGTTCTCTTGCTAGACCATAGATAATATATAATTGTGTATTAACTATATGTGTATAGTATATATAGTTTTGGTAAAATTGTATTACTTATTAAATTCTAAATGCTCATTTTATGTATTTTATAGTTGCTTTAGCAGCTGCTATTCCGAACCTATCAGCAATCATCTCATTAGTCGGATCATTCAGCAGCTCAGCACTGGCTCTGATCTTTCCACCCATTATTGAACTCATGACATTCTGGGATCATTGTTCTGGTAAAGAGTTTACGCTGATGTTTGTTAAGGATATTATTATTATTATAATCGGTTTTCTTGGATTTGGTTTTGGATCGTATGCTAGTCTATGGAATATCATTGAACCCATAAGCAGTTAATTTAGCATTGTGCATAAAAATGCTTTAAGTATCCACCAGTATTTCAATTATTGATCTTAATAATTTATTGTCTTCCTATATCAATTATAGTTTTAATTTTTTTAATTATATGGAGTAGATAATTTTTTTAGAATAAGTATAAGTTTAAGATAGTCTTTGAAAAAACCATTTTTTTTTCAAATTTTTTATTTGAAACGACAATTGCACAATATTTAACCTTATATCTATGACAAATTTTTTAACCCTAAAATTTTATGGTATCAAAATGTATTTTAAATGGTATTCATTATCATCTATTATTATATTTTTAAAATATATTTTAAATGTAAGACTCATGAAAATGTATCAACGATTGAGTACATGTATACATATTAAATTTTCAGTGCCTAAAATTGTATACTTTGTTTTCTTGCCTGTTTGATTTTAATTACATTTTTAATGTCATAACCAAATATTTTACCTTAAACAATATAATCTCACTTTATTTTTACCACCTATATGTATGTGATTATTAGTTTTAATACCTAGTTATTGTTAATTAAAATGTTAAATTGTTTTTAGACATAGTTATACTCCTATGAAACCAAATATCTATTGCTTAATTATTATAAATTTTAATTAATAATATTATAACTGCATTTTCTATTTTTTAATTTGAGAATAATTTATATTAATAAAAAAAATATACTTATATGATACAATTGTAATCACTAATACAGTAGAATCTCCAAATAACCCAAAAATAAAGACAAAGAGAACAAATTAAACATATAAGTATCAAATTATTTAAAGGAAAATATAATTTTAAGTGAGGTAATGATTATTTTGAGATATTACATTCAACGTATTGGGAGTTTACTGTATTCAATCCATGATAAATTAATGTATATTAAATAAAACATGTATAACTTGTAAGCAAGTTAACATAATATTTCATATTTTATTGAACTATCAACTGTTATTTTTATTACTCTAGTATTTAATTCATTATATTATACATCTTCGTTACTCTGTCATAAGCTTTAAATGTTTACCATAATATAATTAGTATAGCATGAAATGTATTTTAAATTACTTTTATTATAATAATATACAAATTATACCTATATGTTAGGTAGCTTATATTTAAGACATATAAAAATATTACTTAACTATGTTCAAGACAATTTTGTTTTTCATATTAATTGTATTATTGGATAATAAAAATCATGACAATAAATTTGCAACTATGATTTATTTTTCTTCATTTTTTGTTATAATACTTGTTATTTTATTTTTTGATTGTAAATTAAAAATAAATATCTGTTGGTTGAAAAATAATAACGCTTAGACAATCACAGTTATTACTTATTAATGATTATGGTCCAGGTTTTGATGATTAATTTGTGATGTTTGCTTTTTGTGAAATAGACATTATGAAACCATAAAAAATCAGGTAAAAACAATGTATAAATATAAAAAAACATTTTAAAATTAACAACAGTTAAACAATTTAAATCAAAAAAGGCGCTCAAGTAGGTACTTCTCTGCTGTACAGAAGTTGTCAAGCATGTTGTTGTAATGGATGTGTTATATTTAAATTCAATGATAAATTATTGTATGATTCTAAGCGGAGACGTTGTGTCAGCCTATAGCAGTGGTTGGCAATTGAAGGCTCGCGAGCAAAATTCGTCCCGTGGAGTGCAAATAACTGGACCACCAAGAATATTTTTTTAAAATCCTCATTTTCCACACATAATGGATATGTTTTGATCTATTTTAAGTTGTATTTGGATGTATTTTGGTTCCATATACCAATTATGTGAAGCTTTGTTCTCCAAAATGATGTTTTAAAAAATTAATATCATTCAAGATAATTAAACTTAATAATTTTATTTAACAACTTCAAATTTTCTTTGATTTTCTGCACCTAAAGTCTTTTTAAACAATTTCAAACCAGTGTTGACAAGATTGAACAAGGACATTTAAAATAATCAACTTTTCAGCTTTTGCAATGACAGAAAGAATCTGTTATAACAAAACAACTACAGGTGATTTCATACGTCGACTCATTATTTTTCAATTAATTATTGACTGAAACATTGCTTACATTTTTTGTAGCTCATCAATAATTACTATTTAATATTAATGGTTTGGTTTATCATTCTATCACATCAGTGGCGTAGCCAAAATTATGGAATGGTGGGAGGGTTTAGTACAAATTAAACATAATTTTTTGCAGTTTTTGTAAATTAATAATACATTTATTAGGGAGAAAATGTCAAGGTGGGGGATTTTAAACACCCAAATCTCCTCTGGCTAGTGGCTACGCCACTGACCATATGGCCATATGGGTTAAACAACAACAATCATTCATTATTTTTTTTAGTCATATAGAATGTAGATTGTCAAAAAGAATAAGAGAAAATTCTACAACAAAAATGTTTGGGCTTTGAAACATTACAGAAAGAATTACAAATTATTGAATCTGTTATTAATATAATAAGTTTATCATATTTGTATTTATTTTTTTTCAATTTCAACTGAACCTCTATTACATTTCCTAAAAATTGAGTGTAAATCATGATCTCATGTAAAATTAAAAAAATATATTATAACATGTACATTTTGTATACATTTTTCAAAAATTATAACTTAAATTGTAAAATAACTGATAAAATTATTCAAAAATACAAAGTCTTTAGATTTTCAACTCTAGATATTTTGTTTACTTCTGTGAGCTCTGCTTATAAAATGTTATACTACATGGTCCAAACGACAATTATAGTGGCAAAATAGCGTTGATTAGTCAGCATTTTCAAATTTTTATTACTCAGGCAAGTACACCTTTCGTATATGAAAATTAACAATATACTCCAAATTATCCCTCTGTACGCTAATAGCAAAAGGATCTGTAGGATGGAATGTAAATGCTGCCAGTCTTCTGCGGTCTTGCAATGGTCTATTTCTTGATACACTAGTATACAGATAAAAGCTTAGAGTTCCCGATGCCCGTGAATAGAACCTTTTTAACATACAAACAAATAAATAAGAAGTTTAAATTATATAACTTATGAGAAGAAAAAATAAATTTGATTTAACTTTACCTTATTGGATATTCGCCAACTACTTTAGGTCTTTCCATTGGTGACACCCACTTTTCATCATAACTATAAAGGGAAGTATCCAAATATGGAGAGCAGGAAAATGATTGTGCTGCTATAGGTAATTGTCCCAAAATTCGTTTGTTTGCTTCCATTGTACCACCAAATCTAGCATTTAGCATTGTATTTTTAAATTTTTCATGAGAATCCCTAAAATGAAAAATGTTTGTAAGTGCAAAGTAAACGTATTACTGAATAATAAATTAATATACCGTGAATATATATTATTTGATGGTGAACAAGGCATAAATCCATCTGGGTTTGGATAGGGATTACGAAAAATATCACAAAAATATTCATATCCACGTAATAAATCACTAGATGTATTTTCATAAACATTTAAAACCTAGACACAATAATATAAAATAATTATCATTACCTGTGCAATTCAAGCAATCTCCAAGGAAATTGTTATTGTAGTTAAAAATTCAATAGTTATTATTTGTTTTTGAAGTAATTATTATTATTATATCGTTATAGACTATAATCTACCTATAACTATGTTTATATGAAATATTTAACATCCTGGTCCTTATGCTGTTTGATGAAGAGCTCCCAATACTAAATTTATTAAAAGAATAATTACAATCTAGGTATACATCATTTTGTAAAATAAGTAATTTTTTTTTAAAGAAAATAATGGTGAATATAACTTAGTGTAGTATTTTTTCTGGTTAAAGCCGAGGAAGATATGTGTGATGATCAATTAATCTACAATCTTTAAACTTATCTAAAAAAAAAATTTTAAATACCTACACCACCCACCACAAGTAAGGGTAAAATAGAAAAGTGTGGCTTAAAAACAGTATATTAAGTAGCACGAAATATATGTTTACCGGTAAGAATTTTAAAGGCATTCTACCGCTATAATATATACTACAGTGGCATAATATTTTTGATAAATTAAATAAGTTTCAATTATATATAACATAATTAAATTAGTATATTGTATCCCTAAATTAAATTCTTATGTTGTACCAAGTATACCATATTTGAAATTAAAATCAAAACAATTATAACTTGATTTTTAATTTCCTGACACCTTATTTATGTTACATGATAAATTTACCGTAGCGGTAGTCATATTATAAATCATAAAATATGAAGCTTGAGTACTTGGTTCCTGAATTTTAGCTGTGACCACGTCTTCTGATGCATATCTGATGATCATATTGTCTACATCTAATAACTGCATTTTCCACATTCTTAATGACATAAACTGCAAAACAATAATTATCAATGGTTTTGATATTATTTTTGTTGCATAATATTTAGCTCACTTGATCATAATATTGATAAAATCTCCTAAGAGGGAATTGTGTTTTAGCTACTTCAGATTCACATTCAGCTTTTTTGTACAAAAACACCATTAGCTTGTTTTTTAATCCATTGGTAAAAGATTCATTACGAGCTTTATAATCTTCTGCAATTATATCTGTGTGCACAGATGAAATGAACGCAAGATCATTTTCAAAACAAAATCGACCAATTTTTCTCAACAGATGGAAACGATTTTCAATAAGGTTGTAAACATGAATTATTTGATGTTGAACTGATAAAATTGCAAGTACATCTTTTAACAGGTAAACACCTTGGTTATGAGATAAAGATATTTTATCGGCTTTGAAATGTAAGCGTTGACTAACGGCCCCTTTTTTTATGTTAATTAAATGTATAGTATAATTTTCTAAGGGCAATAATAGATTAGGACTCACTGCTTCATTATTAGTGAAAACATCATTGTATTCAAGAATTACATTACGAGGAATAGGTCCTACCGAACCAAAAACAGCATAGGAACTATTTTCTGTGAATAGACTGCATTCTCTATTTAATTGTTCTCCTTCCGCTGCTACTAATATCCGATATTTCAGTTGAAAAAGACTTTCAAATATTTTCTTGCGAACAACATCCCCATTGTTATCTTGGTCAATACAATTGTCTTCATAATCCTTTAGCAACTTAGCAGCCATTGAACATCCTAAATAAGTATACACCTCAATGAACAATTGGTCTTGAGAAAAAGCTATGAAGTGGCGACCATCAGGAGTGAATTTTCTTAAAAAACAAGGAGGTTTCTCAACATGTTTAACTGTACAATTGGGATTTATGACTTGATAAGTAGATTTGATACATTTCATGCGTGTCTTTATGCCGTTTATTTCTCGATCGTACAAAGCATGAAGTATAGTATGACGAGTGACTTTTTTTTGATTCATAATCTCGTTTTCTGGGTTCATTTTATTTTATTTAGATGAACTTCAGTATTTTGAACAGAGCTTAAGACATAATGTTTGATTATGAATTTTAGTAGGTAAGTACACTCAATGAACAGTATTAAATATATTTTTTGCAATAATGATCCACAACAAATATTATTAAATCATAATAGTAATACAATTGGAAAAAAAGTTGTACACTTTTACTTATAATTAATATTATAAAGAAAATATTAACACAAACTTTAAATTTTATATTACTGAATAACGGCCCAGTAAATATCTACAACCTACTATAAATGGTAAAACTTAAGTAAATAACATGAACTAAGATAATATTATACAGGACTGGACCATAGATAATACATAATATGTATATTATGTATTATCGACTATGGACTGGACACAGAGCCTTATCAGCCGGTCAGACAATGTTACGCATTGTGCCTTTAAGCGGTACCTACGCTATCTGGTGACGAATTAATTTACTACATTATTATTACAGCTCGGAATTTAACGCACTTCCATATAAATATATAATATTATTTTCATATTATTTTATTTTATCTACTTAAAAAGTACCTAGTTATGTATGTAGTTACTCGTTATATGATTATATCTACTTTTTATAATATAAGACACAACTTTAAATATTTGTTATGAGTATGTATACTTAGGAATGTACATATTAGGAATATTTTAAATTATAATTTATATTACATTATTAATGCATAGTTTAGCTATTATCAAAAATATTATGCATAATATTTAATTTATAATATTTCCTAATTAAAAAATATATATTCATATTAAACAAACTTATTAATATTTATAATATATTTTAATTTGAAAATGTGTCCATGTCTACTTGCAATGTCTTAAGGTGACCTATGTGGCTATGTATGTGCTTAGGTTGACTTAAACAATTTAAATACATCCAAAAATTAAAATATGTTATTTATGTAGTAAAATGTATTTTATGAATAAAATTACAATTAAGTGTTGACTAGTTTTGACAACTTTTTTTCTTAGAACTTAATTTGTTATGCTCTCTATTTTGAAAAACTGAATACTGCCGCATACGCATTGTAATGTAATATGTAATTATATAAGACATAACCAGTGGCGTATTTACGGGGGGGGGGGGGGTCCCCGGTTCTCGACCCCCCCAGAAAAAAATTAAAAAAGTCATAAGTAACTAGGTACGTAGGTACCGAGAAAGAGAAAATTAATTTTATATTATGGGTTTTTAATGTTTCTATTATAAAAAAAAAATATACAATATTTGTATAAATATTAAATAACTTGGGTTTAACTTTTTGTTATTTTTGTCTAAAAAACTATTAATTTGTATTAATAAATCATAAAAGTAGTGAAATATACATGATATAATATAAATAATATAATTATTACATCAATATACTCGTATGTGTTTTTTTTATATTATAAACTTAGGTACTTAATAGTTAGACCCCCCCCCCCAAAAAAAAATTTGAAAATACGCCACTGGACATAACATCTGTTTTATGCAGGGAGCATGAAAACCAAAACTGTTTATTATTTTCAGTTATGTGGTTGACAATTAATTCAAAAACGTCAGAATATTTGCAGTACTGGATAAATAGATCTTCTATATACCTAATAAACTAAAAAAAACTATGGTTAGGATGGTTAGGATGGTTAGGCAAACCATTAGGTTAGGTTGTTATTTGTTAATGCAGCTACAGGGTTTGCAGATGCTTCTGTTGAAGGATCAATAATTATAATAATTATTCAAATAATATAATACCAGTCACCAGACAGGATACAAACACATATTACCTCTGTTTATATGGCATATTCCAACCCGAATAATTCCTTATAACATCTTCACTACTGACACTACTAAAGTGGAGTTCACACAAATATTTCACAGTAGTTTGTTTGTGGTTAATTTGCGATATAATTTTGGACCATAGTTCAGAAATATCTTTATTTTTCGGCGCTTGAAATATCGAATACTTTTAGATTCTGAGCGGAGCGATGAATGTATTGGTTTTACAATGATGTGTGTTTTTTTTTTTATTTTTTTTTTTTATTTTTGTGTCTGTCATCACGTTTTAGGACAGAAAAAATGCTTCGATTTTCTTCAATAGTACTTTTTCTGATAGGAAAGTGAATCTAGTTGGTACTTTGGGGGGTCAAAAGTAAAAATTTCCCAGTAGTTTTCATGAGCACCTGGAAAAACAAATGAAAAATTATGGGAAAAACGGGAATTTTTACGGAAAACCAATTTTCGACAAAATCGATTTTGGTTTTTGGTATAACTCTAAAAGAAATTACCGTAGAGACATGAAATTTTGACCGAATGTTTATATATGCATTTTCTGCACACCATAGCATTTTCAAAATATTCTGACTTATTTTGAGCTGTTAACGGACATTTTCAGTTTCCAATTTTTTTAGTTTTTTTTTCTATAAATGTCAATAAAATTTTATTTGTTGGGTAAAAAATCTTGAAAATTTAATAGTAGGCTTCTAATATATAGTTTCAAAGGCAGATGAAAAATATTGAAAATCCGTAGTCACAATTTTTATTTATATGTAATCAAAGTTGAAATTTTGACAAAATACGTAAAAATGACGAAAATGTGCAATTTATTTTGAGTTAGAAATTCATAAAAATTTTTCTTTTTAAATCTAAGATTTGAAAATGTAATACAAGATTCCTCATAAGTTTGCCTAATTTTATCAATAAAAAAAAGTTTATAAGCAAGTCATAATAAATTTTTATGAGCATTTTAAGTTCAAATTTGTACAAGATTAGATATTCAATCGATTTCTCATGTAGCGATTTTCTTATTTTGTTGCAATTCAAAAACAAATAACTGTAGATGCATAAAAATTTCACTGAATGTTTATATAAGCTATTTCTATACACCATCTAATTTTGAATATATTTTTTATATATTAGTTTTTTTTTCTATTAATATCAATAAAATTTTATTTGTTGGGCCAAAAATAATGAAAATTTAATACAAGGCTCCTGATATATTATTACAATAGCAATTGAAAAATATTAAAAATACATAGGCACACATTTTTTTTATAATCATTTAAAGTTCGAATTTTGACAAAATTTATCAAAATCTCGAAAATTATCAATCATTGTAATTAAACAATTATAAAATGTTCAGTTTTCTTAACTAAGGATTGAAAATTTAAAATAAAGATTGTAATAAATAGTACATACTGTATTCAAAAAATCTAAAAAATATTTAAACACAGTTATTTTTTATAGACATTTTAAGTTCAAATTTGGACGAAATTACATATTAAAATCAATTTTAACGAGTAAAAGTATATATTATAATATTTTTATAGCATCACTGATAATTTTAGGTTAATAATTAAATAATATGATTAATATTAATTCAACTTAGCAGCTACCGTATAATAACAATATCAATATAATTTAAAATATCCTAGACTGACATACCGCCTCCGCTCAGAATCGTTTTTCTTATACAATGATATTATATCATTGAATTCAAATTTAATACCATCCATTATAGTACAGTGATCTACTTGTAGCCTACTGTACAGCGGAGCGACATCCACTTGACCCCCTTTTTAATATTGTGCTTTCGACTTTTACACAGCAACACAGAACATTTGTTAACCATTTTTACGAATTTTATAACGAATACCGTATGCGTTAACTGTTAAGTATGTTCGGTACGGTATGATATTAGGTGTTAAATTGTTAAAATAAACATATTTATGTTTTGTTTTTGAAATATGTATATATTTATAGCATACAAATTTTGTGTTCTATAAATCAGGCTGCAAATTTATTGTCATAGATTGCGCTAGCTCCGATTAAAGGTGAGAGAGAGGCGTAATATTAACTGACCGTACCCCTCATACCCGCCAACCTGTCGGTGTTCAGTCCTGTATATTATCTTATATAGTTCATGATATCAAATAGTTTAAATGATAGCACAGAACAATATGATAGTAATATGCTTATTATCGCAGAACAATATATTTGATGTACATTTTTTGTCTTCCGGTTGCACTGAAATCGTTGACCAACACGTGTGTTCATATTTGATAAGAAACCTGGACGAGTAAACTTAGTAAATACACAGATTATGTGAAAATAATTTTTATATAATCTGTGGTAAATACGTGAATAAATTAGAGAACCTAGTAAATAGTAATAACAAATTAATGTTTACGAAAAATAAAAAATATAGTTTCATTTTTTAATTATATTAATAATGATTATAATGTTATAAGTATTTATCTTAATAGTTCAAATTTGTATTGTAATAAATCTTTTATTTTTAAAGCACAATAATAATATGTATTAACTCTTATATTAATTACTATTAATAGTAAGTGTAATCTTTTAATATTTAAAAAAAAACATTTGTTTTACTACTTAATTGTGTACACATTGATGTTTGAATACAATAGTCACTAATCCAATGTTAGATGTTATTTATTATTGACAGTTAACATATGTATTTATTTTATAGGACAATTTAAGATATATTCATCAACATTTGTGTGGATCTTTTTATTGAATATAGGTGAGTAAAGTTTATTAAAAAATCCAAAAACATTATGTCACGTTTGTCACAAAAAATGTGTTCAAAGAAAGTGGATCTTAAAAAGCAATTCTTGAAATGCTATTCTTCTTGGCAAAACAACTTATCAACCACATTAAAAACCTTTAAGAAAACTATGCCAAGTTTGGAAGATAAGTTTAAAGACGTTTCTAAAAAAACTCACCCTTGTGTAGAACACATTCAAGGTGATTTTGAAATAGTAAAATCTGTTGGTCAAAAACCAGTGTTTAAATTCAAACCATTACCATTAAGTATGTTAAATAAAGTCAAATATTGCCTTAAAACTGAAAATTTATCTAATTATTGTGGTGATCGCAGCTATTATTTCATTGGCCCATTAGCTAAAATCGAGCATGCCCTTGTCCAGTACACATTAAAAAAATTAATAAAAAAAGGTTTCAAATTAGTTTCAGTTCCAGATATATTGCCAGATGAATTAATTGAAAGGTGTGGAATGGATACAGCTGGAGAAAGAAATCAAGTTTACACATTTGATAATAATTATGGCAATAAATGGTGTTTATCTGGAACTTCTGAAATGGCTTTAGCTGGGTCTTTAATGAACAAAAATATATCTAAAGATAAACTTCCCTTAAAATTGTGTTCAGTTAGTCGTTGTTACAGAGCTGAAGTATCCAGCATTGCTGAGGAAAAAGGAATTTTTAGAGTACATCAGTTTACTAAAGTTGAAATGTTTGGAGCATGTCTACCTGAAGAATCAGAAAACATGGCTCTTTATTTTCGAAATATTCAAGAAGACTTATTACAACCATTTAATTTACATTATCGCGTATTAGATATGGCCAAACATGAGCTTGGTACCCAAGCATATCGAAAATATGATATTGAGGCATGGATGCCAGGGTGTAATAAATATGGGGAGATTTCAAGTTGTAGTGACTGTACAAATTATCAATCTGAACGACTGGGTATTCATTCCGACGGAATTATTTTACATACTGTAAATGGAACAGCGTGTGCTGTTCCCAGGTTAATTATTGCTCTTGCTGAAACTCATCAAACAATTGATGGATCACTAATATTACCTGAGAAACTTAATGATTATGTTATAGAGCAAAATTTGTTTAAAAGTGCATCTACTTTTCCAAAGTTTACTTCTGTACAAGCACATCGATATAAAATGTAAAATCTATGTTTATATGCATGTAAACACTAATGTTATAACATTTTAGCTACTATTATATAAATATATTAGATATATATAAAATATACTAAGTGATGTAAAGTACTATTTATTATTTAAAAATATAAATTATAAATATATGTAATTTTTTTATTTTTAGTAATTTAATCAATATTGCATTTTACAGTTATTACATAATATGGGAGAACTCACTATGCTACGATCAATGTTGGACATGTTAAATAGTAAACATTCTAAAAAAAAAAAAGCAATTATAGAAGCACTGCCTATACTATTAGATACCTATGATGTATATGAAGAAATAGATGTTTATAATTTAATTGTGACTAGTGCAAAAAACTTATGTTTTCAAGTTTTTGATCCTCAGTTGGAAAGCTTAGCATGGAAAGATTCAGATATTTCAATAGATGATTTAAACTCCTTATTGATTTACTTCATTAATATTATTAAAAAACAAAGTAGTGATGATATTATTCAGTTATTCCAATTTAGTATAGAATTAACAAATGAAGTTGATTTCAAAAATTGTTCCAATGAAAAAATAAGAAATATTGGATTTTGCATGCAAAACATATTTATGCCGTGTAATGGTAATATGGATGATAATACACAACTTAATCACTTAAGAAATACTTTGATAAATATACTTAATGAACCATACTTAAATAAAAATAAGTTAGATGCTGTAATTATCTTATTATACAATATTGTGTCAACTAATTATATACCTATTTTATGGAAACATATTAAATCTATGATTGAAACTCATCCTAATCGTATAATGAATTTACTGTTCAACATGCAAACTCTATTCTTTGATTCTTCATGTATTGCTGTTGTTTTAAATGATGGCGATTTTTGGAATTTAACATGTAATTTATTGTCCTGTGAAAATAATGTTATTAGAACTCAGAATAATGTGATACTTAAATTATCATGTTCCCAATTATTCAGCGAAAATGTCAACTACTTCCCATACTTAAAGAAAGAACAGTTTGTGAAAGTATGGAATGATTATATAGTTGTCATGGAAACTCTAGAAAATACTCAACAACATTTAACTTTGCCAATTCTGAGTACTGCTAAAAAACTTGCATTAAGTAAAGCTGATGATGATTATGGTGACTACAAGTTACCTTTGAAATGGATTACAGCTATGTACTGTAAAATGTCTAAGCACAGTTCAAAATATGTTGTCTTAGCAAGTATAGACATCATTACAAATATGCCAATAAAATCATTAAAAACAAATGAACAACTTTTAGTATCATTTATGAATTCATTAAACGACATATTTTTGTACAAAATGTCAAGTGACATTTTTGTTCAGCAACCTCAATTGGAAATTATATTGTCATTATGGTTTAATAAACTTATGATGTCCGATGGTGGTTGTGATGTGTTTGGCATATTTTTATCATACCTACCTACTATTAAGTGGACTATTGTACCTTTAACATTTTTGACAAAATCATTAGCTGATATTTCACCAGATCATCCTTTAGGATTTAATATTATTAACCATGTGCTTAAAATAAAGTCTGTTGTTGAAAAAATGCCAAATTCATATTTGAAAACTGTTGTATTAACATTTTTATTTACATTTGCTTGTAAATTTAGTTCTGACATTAATACTGAATTTGTTTGTGATTTATTTGATTGCATAGTTGTATACAAAAATGAAACACAATCTTGGGAGTATATGATTAATTCAATCCAAAAACTAAATAATTTAAATAATTTAGATAAACAATTATCACAACGCATAAATGAAAAGCATACAATTTATTCAACATCTATTGGATTATTAGTTTTATCAAACATTTTTAGTAGTCCTCCAATCAGCTTAAAAAAGTTGGATGAAATTTGTTTTAAGACATTAGTTATATCAGACCTATTAGAATTTTTAGTATGTTTATTGGAAGTTGAAGATCACTTTGGCAGTTATGACACTTTTGTAAGTAAAACATTGAGTAAACATATTTGGCCGCTTACAACACTTTGGGTTGACAAATGTTTTCAAATATTAGAAGATAATCCTTGTGATGATCAATTTATCTGTCTCTTTCTGGACAAAGTTTTATCCTCAAACCGAATAGTAACCAATACAAACTCAATGAATATTTGGCTTAATAAGTGTTATTCTATTCTTACAAAAAGATCTGGCAATTATTCTATTTTAGCAATATATAGCTGGATTGGTAAATATGCAACAGAACATCCGCTTGAAGATACATTAAAAAAGGATTGGCTATCTTTCACTAAATATTTCATTGATTCTGGATTTTTTTCTATTAAAGACCAAGGTTTTTATCGTTCAAGAAAACTTGGAATGCATCAAATTCCCCAATTGGATATAATTAATACATTTTTCCAGCATTCTACAGTACCCAAAGAACAAATGTTGGGTATTCTTGAATGGTTAATAAATAAAACTTTGGAACGTCACGATTTATATTGGAGTATATATTTTTCAAGTGCTATGTCATTTTTGAGTAAATTTCCAATTCAAGAGCATTCACAGTTAATAATACAATTCATTGAAAACTGTTGGGAGTTTCTAGTTGATTGCCGGGTATCTTGTTTTCCTAATGCTACCAAAAGTTTTATTAAAATGGCGTTTAATTACAATTTGTTATTAGAAGAAAAATATATGACATTTGTCAAAAATCAGGTAAACTTTTTGAGTTAAATATGTTCATCATATTATTATATGATAGATAATTAAGGTGTTTTATTTTACAGATCGTCCAAAATCTTTTAACTGAAAAATACCGTTTTAAATTTAGTGTTTGTTTTTCATTACTTCTTCTTCAATTTTTGGAAGAAGATCAATCTATTAACATTTTAGAATTGGATCTTTTAATGTCTGAATTTTTTGCTAAATGTATATTATTCAGTATTGATCGATATGGTGCTATTAAGTATGTTTTTCAATAAATAATTTTATTGAAACTTATTTTTAAATTCTTTATTTTATTAGAATTGAATGGGACACACTTGAATATGTACGAACATTGGATAATTTTCCATTAATCAAAGATATTTCGTAAGCTTTCAAACTAATTATTTCTTAATTATATTTTATAAATGTCCATATATTTTTTCCTTCAGAATCGAGTGTTTACCTGATGATAAATATTTACGTTTTAAAACAATTAAATGCTTGTGCAAACTAAATTCTAATATGTTATGGAGAAATGTTATAAATATAATTATAAAAAACGAGTCTTCATTAAGAGATAGAAAATTTTTTCATAATTCTAAGGCATACCGACTAAAACAACGAGTAGTACAAGTTTTACTTATTGTTGCTTGTGACAAACAACATGAGGTAATAATTATTCTAAATTATAAAATTATAAATAATCATTAATAATATTCTCTGACTGTATTTTTTTTAGTCATTCATATTTGATGAAAATATATATAAGTGGTCAATAACAAGTTTAAAAGAAGTTTCTCACATACATAGTGTTGCATATCAATTAATATGGTTATTGGTTTTAATATATAATAAATGTCAAAGTTTTTATGACTTTTGGGACGACTTCAAAAGTGTAATTATATACATATTTTATAAGAAAAACTGTATATAAAAACCCTATGGTTAATATTTGAACTTTATTTATAGGCACAGGAAAGTCATAATTATTTGTGCAGCTTTATATCCATAGTATATCATTTGAACAAAATAAAGAATAACAAACAATTCAAAATTGAAGCTAAAAAGAATCTTTTGCCTTTATGCTTTTCAAATGGCTATAAAATCCGGTTTTATGCTCAAGTAAATATTTTATAGAACCATTTATAATTTAAATATATACAATTATGTAACTTATTATTTAGTACCTAATTATGTTAGCCTCACTATTATTTTGTCTTGTGTTTTAAGGCAACAATTTTTAGATTATGTTCTAATAACCCTGAGGAAAATGAATGGTCATTATTGTGTGAAACTATGGGAAGTATAATAGATCAAAATGAACAAACTAAAAAATATGAAAATCCATTTCATGATTTTTTCTATAAAGAATTAGATATGATAAATTCTTTGTCTATAAAAGTAACTAAACTTTGTTTTTTTTTATTAAATAATTTAAATTAAATACGTTTTTTTGTGTATAGAATATATGTGTAGAGGTACCTAGATTATTAAATATTGTTTCTGAAGAATGTTTCCCAATGAAATGGTTAAATGAGTTCCCCGAGACTATGAATAATAATGATAAATATAATTTGTCACTTTGTGCAGTCTCATCTTTTATTGAAAAAAACACTGCCCCAGGTGTGTATAAGTTAAATATTTATATATTATATTACATAGCATGCAGTTTTTTGGAATTGAAAATGTAATGGTTCAAATAATCAACTATCAATAGATGTTAAGTTTAAGAGACATGTATATTTAAATTTGTTCTCTTTGATTTGATAAGAATCACATTAAAAGTTCAGCTATTTGCAAAAGGACTGTTAGCTTTTGACGTTTTAACTATATTTTTATTTTTCTGTTTCAAAATATATATTTATATTATATTTGTTAATTTTTAGTATCATCAAATGAAATTATTGTCTTAGACAATGCACAAAATGCTCAAAGGAAATATATTCCATCTCAACCTCTGGATGAACACAAAACTAAATCAATGTTAATTGTTGTTGCATCTTTGATAGATAAAGTTACTAATTTAGGTGGCTTAGCTAGAACATGCCAAGTATTTGGAGCCTCCACTTTAGTTGTTGATAATTTATCATGTGTTGAAAAAAAAGAATTTACCGCTTTAAGTATGACTGCAGAAAAACATCAATCCATTATTGAGGTATTTTTATAAAATTATTTCCCATATTATAAATATTATAATTTTATTATGCTAATATTAAAAAAAAATATTCTTTTACTACTTCAGGTTAGAGTTAAAAACCTAAAATCATATTTACAAACAAAGAAAATTGAAGGATATCAAATTGTGGCTGCGGAACAAACTGTAGATAGTGTTAAGTTGCATGATATCAATTTGCCATTTAAATGTGTTCTACTTCTTGGGTAAATATACTTACATAAAAATAATGTGCATCTTAAGAAATTGTTTGATTAAATTACTGACTGTAAGATATAGTTTTTATGTAACTTACTTTAACAGTATTGTTATTTGAGTCAGTCCAATCCTTTTTTAAATAGCTATTCTTGTAAGTTTTTTTTTTCGAAATATTAATAATATTCAAAGTTGGTTGTGCTCCTAGCAAAATATAACACACCTGTAACGTGTCACAATTAGTTTTTTGATACAGTGAATGTGTTAATTAAAATTAAAAATGTATTTTAATAATTATTACTGATCAAACAAATTTATAGTTTTTTAATACATAGTTAAATAATTCTATTTAAAAAACTTTTTTAAGTCATTTTAGATTCTGAGCGGAACGATGAATGTATTGATTTTACAATGTTGTGTGTTTTTTAATTGAAATCTACACCATATGTTTATATTAGCATTTTCTTTACATGATAACATTTTCAAAATATTTTGATTTGTTTTGAACTGTTTACGGACATATTCAGTTTCCAATTTTTTTAGTTTTTTTTTGTATGAATGTCAATAAAATTTTATTTGTTGGGTAGAAAAGCTTGAAAATTTAATACAAGACTCCTGATTAACCTTTTTTTTTTTACTTATAATTTTTAGAAAATACTTTAAATATTTTTTTATTTTTATTCCAGAAATGAAACCTCTGGTATTCCACATGATTTGTTAAGCACCATGGACATATGTGTAGAAATAAAGCAATTGGGTATCGTCAGATCATTAAATGTGCATGTCGCTGGTTCATTATTTGTTTGGGAATACACTAAACAACATTGTCTAAAAGTTTCTAATTGATATAATTATTTTATCAAAGATTTGATTATTAAACAAATAATTAGTAAATACATTTTAAGATTATAAGATATTTTATGTATTTAGTATTGACAAACAATTTATTGTATTACTTTTTTTGTTCTGTTATTATGTTTAATTTCAATAAAAAAATTGCCACAATAATGTTTTAATTTTCAGATTTTGTTGGTTTTGAAACAACAATTTATATAAAAAATGAGTTACAATTTTTTGCTTATTAGTTATTAACCATTGGTGTTCACAAATAAGCTTATTTATCATAATTTATGGTTAATATTTGTAATATATATAATGTGTATTATATAATATGACAATATGTAATAATTTATATAACATATTTATATAAATACTAGCTGATCCCGTGCACTTCGCTGCTCGTCAAATATGAAAACTCTTAAAAAAATTGTGATTGTTCAACTCCTTTTGTGTGTAACTCGCTGTAGTATATTTGCAACTCAGCCACCCTGGCAGGCAAACAAACAAACAAACAGATGAACGGCAATATCTCCCCGATTAACCTTTGGTAACCAATAAAATAATAAATACTAATTTCTCCTATAACCAATAGTAATACCACTTATAAACAAAAATTTCCAATGCAAATCTCATCATCCCTGTTTGAGCACCTCCCCGGGTTGAAATTTACCCTTTTTAAATTAGCCTATGTCCTTCTCCTGGTTCTAAGCTACCTCCCCAACAAATTCTTTTTGATACAGTTTTAACAATAACTACTTATTATAGGAAATGCACTGACTAAGGTACATATAAAAATCATTTTTTTCATTTTTGCCCCTTTTACCCCTTTTAACCCCTTTGCCCAGGTGGGAGGATAGGGTTTATGTCCCCAACCCCACTGTCCCATAAATCCTGTTATTTGTGTCTTTGTGTATTATCACCATATAGTTAATTTAAATATATTATTATACCAGGGTTCAGATTTTAAAGCATTTGCATATTCCTAAATTATATAAATGCGAAAGTCTGTTATATTTAGTACTATCACATATTTATTCGAAATGAGACAGATAGCCGTGGCCGTTTCGCCGTAGTAACATTTTGCCGTGATCGAAAAATTGTGTTTACGCTCAGATAATTTTAAATTCACTATGTTTAATGTTATATGTTATATTATTATTGATATTATTGGATTTTAATTGTCCATCTTATCTTGTCTTAATATGTATACACATCTCCCATGATGGCCTTCGACGACGATCACGTTTACAATATTGTGGCAAAAACGTTTTAATCAGTTCTCATTCGCTGCAGCCGTCATAACTCGAAGTAAATTAGTAAGTCAGTATAGGTAACATAATAGAACCTCAACTAATGTCGACTCGTGGTCGTCAAATATTTGGGTGTAATGGTTTTTATACATGTTTATTATACAATGTTAATTGTAATAATACAATACGGTTTTGTGGTTGCCGTAGGTATATAATAGAACTTTCGCAAAGCGCGAATTCAAAGTTTCATTTCATAAAATATTTAATGGCGACGGCTAAATGTCTTTCCGCCTTCCGGCTAAAAGGTCACATCGAAATGGCCACTGTGAATTGTACTAGATCCATATATTTGTTACTATAAACCATAAAGTAAATACTTATTAAAGTTTTTGGTTTGGCCGAAGAGTAAATAAATCGAAATGGGAAGGACACGATTTTGGGCCAAGAGGGGCCTCCACTTTTTTTTCTGTGGTTAATCACGGAGTAACAAGCAGTAGATACATAATTGTAACTATATTTATCATTCAGTTAATTAGTTCCATAGTGCTATATAAATATTGGTTAATTGAATATACCTATAGGTTAGGTTAGGAATAAACAACAATGTCTAAAGTCATATACTCAAGTATTTATTAGTCCTACACAGGCCACAAATCACAATGTTTATAAAAAAGCACTTTTGCCATTATGAAATAATAAATAGGTAAGAAGGTACTTCAAATAAATTATAGTTTAGTAGATATAACTACTACCTATATAGGTACCAGCTATAATACCTATAACATTTTTTACAATTTTCTAATCTAATCTAATTTCCCTTTTATAAACAATACAGTTTAAACTTGAAATATTATTTATTGATGTGAACATTTTAGAGCGTTATCGTTTTCGCGTAACGCTCGATACCTATTATATTATTAAAAAGAGAGGCGATTTTTATATCTGAAAATCTACTGGTTTTTCAAATTTTTCGAAAACACCGAATATTCTTTTACCACTAACAGTCTTATTCGGAGGTCGGACTGGGCGTCAATCTTGGAGGTAGAAATTCGGATTTCTTGTCGAGTGAATTTTCTATGGAGGTAATATTTTATTTTAGTTAAATTTGTTTGTCACTTTTATATACATGCGTGTAAAATATGTAAGTAGCGTACCTACGTCCTACCTCTTATGTAAATATTTTATTCTATTAAAAGTTATCACTTTGTGTTCTGAAAAATAAAATTTGAACAAATATAATTCTTAAAAATGTTCACTCTTATCCCACAAATAGTATGAAAGGCACGTGTTTTAAATTAAGAATATTTACTTAAAATTCAACATAATAAATCTATATTTCTAAGCTCATATATTATATGTTTTCACATCTTCTGAGGGTCGCCTGTGACACTTTTTTTTTATTATCTTGCACAACATTTCCGTATATATTCCTACATCCTACATATTAATAAATTATGTAGTCAGTATAAGGGACGATCTTATGCATGATGCTTCTACCAAATCTGCCCGAGTAACCAATACAACTACAATCTATACAAAAAAATAAAATAAATACTACTTTCTATTAATACCTACTATTATAATCTGTAAGATGTAACCAATGACAACCAACTAACATTTTCGATTTACAAATCCATCTCAAAATCCTTTTAAATGTGAATTTTAGAAATTCTATTCTTATAGTGAATGTACAGTGTACTGTACACCCTTACACTGTGGTATGAAAGTACCATGAAAATTTCAAGTCTCCAGCTGTTATAGTTTAGTCTCTCGATTGATCAGCCAGTCAGTCAATCTGCAAAAAAGCATTTTCAGTTTTTTAGTTTTTAACAAATTTTCCGGCAACCAATTTTTCTTTCGGTAAAAACCTTATTTGGACTATTACAAACACTAAAAAAATAATAAATCAGATAGCTTCATTCGTTCTTAAGGGATGCAAATACCAACGAACATCATATATTCATATTTAATATTTATTTGTATATAGATACTGGGACAAACAAAAATTGCGCACAATACATTTCTGGTATAAATTTCTATGTAGTAAATACGCCCAGCAGAGATATTATTTTTATGATAGCCAATTACCATTATCCATAAGACTGGTTAAGCCCCTACAAGCTCCCCTAAATACGCCTATGATGGGCTATGGTATAGGTGGGTGATTGTAAACTCTGCCTGCAGTTTAATTTTCTTACCTGTAATGGGTTTATAGGAAGTCTGTCAGTGTTATTTCCATTCTATACATTATATACGTTGAGATCCGTTGCGAAAATATACGTTGACATCCGTTGAGAGGACAGACGTTGAAATTGATAAAATTGATATTATTATAATGATTCGAATCGATTCATTTATGAATAGTTAAAAATTAATTTTATCTTCGTAATATTTTAAAATAGTATTCCCAATGATGATATCGTCAGTAAATACCTACCTATACTTATGGATTTATATTAGAAAATTTAATTCAAAATTAGACCTAGAATATCTACAAACTGTAGGTATCCCATAATTTTAGTTCACAGTTTAAAATATTAAAGGGCTAAGTGGCTAAATCATAATTTTTTGTCCCCCCTAGAGCCCCCCTCCCGAAGCCACCCTTACTGTGTGATAAATACATATTATTATAATTAATATGGTTTTAAATTTCAATAAATTATTAAATCATATTAAGTAGGTTTATCTAGGTATTACTTACCGATAGCAACACAGCATAATAATTTTGCCTGTAGCTGAGTACGAAGAAGGTATAGGTACAGTAGTCAATGATATTTTGTAAACCTTAATAGGACTAAAAGGAATGTACATCTAAATGGATTTATTCCTGTTTAGATAGTTATTGTATCATGTAGGTCAATACGAATATAATAGGTTATGGTCTATGAGTGTGGCGTTTATGTATAATTAATTACAATAATTACAGTTGTTTCTTTAACAACTGTTAAACTTGTTTGCCGCATTCGGCTTTAATATCACGATGAATTAAGATGCCTTTACGGCCGTATAATAATAAATACGTAAAAGAAAGGTTAAACACAACTAGATAATAATAAATCTGAGACAGTATATTAATAACAATACAAAATATAATATCAGTACATTCAGTAGTAATAATTAATATAAAAGAAATAACATGCGTGCCTAGTTGGCTCAATAATAAATAGATTTTAACAATAACGACAATAATAATTAATATAATAAATATACGAAGGCCCGTCGGCCGTACTAGTTACACAAATGGTCGACCAATACTCACAATCACATGTGACTGTGTCTGATGGCGGATTTCATCCCACGCGACCGTGCCGGGGGGCGTAGTAATATTACAAAATTATGAGATTTAATACAGCGAAAATATGCAACCCCGCACACGTGCGACCACCAAGCCACAGTCACTCACGACGAATTCAAAAATACAATTTTGTCTGCAGCGACAAGATACAACACACGAACAAGAAAACCACAACTCTCAATGACTGCTGGTACAATGTTGACCACCCTAGACTGGGGAACGAAAATTAGCAGTTGACAATAAAAATTGTTCGAACGATACTTACCAAACAGTCAATTCACGAATTCACACAATGTGGTTTTCTACTGCCTACAATGGACGACGAAAAAACACGGAACAACAGCTCAGTCCGAGCGACGAGAAGAGAGAGAGCAAAATTAAATTTAAGCCGGTTCGTCAAACGTTTTTAACGAACCGGACTCGACCACAACATGATGTACGCAACGAAAACTCAGTGCCACCTACACAAATGACAACACGCGAAAATTATGAAACTTTCGGTGACACTGAGCGCAATGACTTGAAAAATCCACGAAAAACATAAACGAAAATATTTCGACCGCACACACACGATTCGAAAATAACGAACATACTATCTGAACGGCGGTACGCACATGCGCTGGGCCGACAGCACACAACAGCTGACACCATTGTCGACGGCACCGCAGCGAATGCACGATACCAACCGTCTCAAACACAAATACTACGAAAACAATGATAACGAATATTTAAACCGCGTATACTGAAACATTTGAATTTACTTTAGGGAACCCAACATATTCCCCCCTTTGAAAGATTCAAGGAACTTTCAATATAATACAATGAACTGAATAATAAATGTGCATAATACAAACACTGTGACATTAACATACTAACAAGCAATAATCATACATATCAATGAAACAAAGAAAACTGAAACTAAATATATAATCATTTACAACTATATGAACCACAAGAATTGCCGTTCCCGGACGTTTTAAATTATAACTATTGATTACAATATTGAAATTTTAAATAGTATACATTTTTTTTTTTTTTAATACAAGAAATAATAGAATTAGGACTAGATTGATAGTAGATAATTAGGTAGAGGGGTTATGACTAGATTCATTTTCATCAACTGTACTTGGCAATACAGCAAGCTTGACAACAGGTCTCTTCAGCTTGGCACCGGAACTCAGCTTGACAATCACTGCTCTAGTTATGCCATCCAGTCCTGAATGGAGTTCATGTATTCGAACCAGCTTCCACTGAAGTGGGGGCGTATTGTCCTCCTTGAGAATGGCCAAATCACCTACTTTGATGCTCCTGCCAAGAGACGTCCAACGTCCACGCTTCTGAAGTTGTGGAAGATATTCTAAACTCCAGCGGCTCCAGAATTTTTGAAACTGTGCTTGCATTAACTGGAAACGACGCAGTCTGTTCATAGGAACGGTCGATATCTCGGGTTCCTGCGGCATTAGAAGATTACTTCCAGTTAAAAAATGACTTGGAGTAAGCGCTTCATATTCACCAGGATCATCAGCCAAAGATGTCAATGGACGGGAATTTAAAACTGCTTCAATTTTGCACAAGAGTGTGTGCATCTCGTCAGCGGACAGTAATGCACCTTTGGTTATTTTAAGCATGTGGTGCTTCGCAGATTTCACCGCTGCCTCCCATAAGCCTCCAAAGTGCGGGGCAGATGGAGGTATGAAATGCCACTGTGTTCCATTGTTTGCCATTAGATCAACAACTTGTTGATTCTTCTTGTTACGCAAAAAATATTGTCTTAAAATTTTGTGAGCTCCCACAAAGTTAGTGGCATTGTCACTGTACAAGTGAGAACATGTTCCTCTTCTAGCTATAAATCGTGAAAGCGCAGCAAGGAATGCCTCAGCAGTTAAATCTGTGACCAGTTCTAGATGCACCGCTCTTGTCACAAAACAAACAAAAACTGCTATGTAGCATTTGATGGCAGCGACTCGCCTAATACCACTCTTGATTAAAATTGGACCACAAAAGTCCACACCTGAGCGATTGAAAGGTTTCTCTACTGTTACTCGCTCCTTAGGCAAAGGTGCCATCATTGGAGCATCAAACTTGGGGTGGAATTTAAAACAAGTTTTACAACTTCTCACTACTGAACGAGCAATTTCACGTCCCCGTAATGGCCAGAACCGCATTCGAACATTGGCGAATAATGCTTGTGGGCCAACATGAAGAAGGCGTTCATGTTCATGTTCAAAAATCATGCGAGTGAGCCTATGTTTTGGAGGCAAAATAATTGGAAACTTTTGTTTGTCCGGCAGAGCTGCTCTAGCCAATCTTCCACATACTCTTATGATTCCATTTTCATCCAAGAAAGGATTTAATGATTTAAGTTGGCTTCTGCCATTTACTTGCTGGTTTTTGTATAATGCTGACAATTCTTCTGAAAAATGCATTTGAGCATAGCGGTACCATACAACTTGGGCAGTTTCTAATTCAATAACGGTTAGTGCGCCAAGTCGACGATTAAGACTTGCATTTTTTGAACATCTGATGTTGTGGATGAAACGTAATATCCAACCAGTAATTCTGACTAATGGGGACCATCGTGAATATTTTTCAAAAAGACTGTTGTCTTGCTGAGTAGTAGATAAAATTAATTTGACCTGACGCATTTCAGGTAACTCTGCAGGCAAACTCGACATACTAGGCCAACAGTTGTGTTCTTCTAGAAGCCATTTTGGCCCTTGCCACCATAATTTAGCTGTGATCATTGTTTCAACATCCACTCCCCTGGATATTAAATCCGCTGGATTTTCTGATGTGGGAACGTGGTTCCACTGTTCTGGATTAGTCAAGTCTTGAATCCGTGCGATTCGATTTGAAACAAAGACTTGGAACATGCACTTGCTTTTTATCCAAGCGAGAACAATTGTAGAGTCAGACCACAAGTATACATCACTGTCTGGAATATTAATGTTCACCAATTGTAATTCAGACTGTGCTTCTGTCACCAGCTCTGCTAACAATAACGCGCCACAGAGTTCCAGTCTAGGTATTGTAGTAGCCTTTAATGGTGCCACTCTTGACTTGGAAGTAAATAAATGTACATGCACTTGTCCGTCCTGAGAAAGTGACCGCAAATACAAACATGCACCAAATGCACTTTGAGAGGCGTCGCAAAACCCGTGTATTTGTATTGAGGACTTAGCAACTAAAGCTCTTCTTGGCACGGACAATTCGGTGAGACGTTGTAAACTGGAATAAAATTGATTCCAACGCAATTGAAAATCAGCTGACAAATTATCATCCCAATCAATTTTTAAACACCACAGTTGCTGTATAAAGATTTTCCCTTTCACTAGAAGTGGGGTGACTAAACCCACCGGGTCATAGACACTATTGATATCAGATAACAAAGTACGTTTCGTCATGCGTTGAGGTGGAGTCCAAGACTTCATCATAAATTTAAAACTATCTGTCATTGGCTGCCATGACATACCTAGTGTACCAATAGATTCACCTTCAGGCATTCTAGCTAAATAATTGACATCTATTTTATTAGGTAAACGGGAAAGAAGCGAGGACGAATTTGAACACCACTTCCTCAACATTAGATGTGCACTTTCTAGTACTTTTGTGAGTTGACAATGTATAGCATAACACTGCTCCTCGGTATCTGCACCCGTCAACAAATCATCTACGTAAAAGTCTCGCTGTATAATCGTTGATATTTCTGGATTGTCACATGTCTGTCCCAACTGTACAAGACATCTAGTGGCTAAATACGGTGCTGTTTTTGTCCCGAAAGTTACTGTTTGTAAAGTGAATTCTTGAAGTGCGTCCGTTGATGTAGATCTATACAGTATTTTTTGCAATTTGCAATCTTCTGGATGGACAAGCACTTGTCGGTACATTTTCGCAATATCTGCTGTCAATGCAACTTTATGTATTCGAAAACGCAACAATGTTGCATACAACGTAGGTTGAACAGTAGGTCCTTTCATTAATATATCGTTGAGTGACAAGCCTGCTGTACCCGCTGCAGAGGCGTCAAACACTACTCGAATTTTAGTAGTCATACTAGTACTTTTAATCACTGCATGATGTGGCAGATAACATCCCTGTTGATTTTCTTCTTTTGAACTGGTTGGCACCATGTGTCCCAATGTCAAATATTCCATTAAACATTCATCATATTCCTTTGCTAAGACATTGTTGCCACTCAACTTCCTCTCCAAGTTTAAAAATCTCTTCTTAGCCATTGTGTAAGTATTTTGTAAACATGCAGGATGCATTTTTAATGGCAATCTTACAATAAATTGTCCATTATCATTCCTCGTAGTTGTTTTTTGAAAGTGTTGTTCGACCATTTCCTCTTCAATCTGATCTGACTGACTCACATTCTTTGTAGAGTTTAACAGTGACAACGCTGATTCTGGAACCATTGAATTAGACCCGACATTCTCATTCGCTACAGTTAACATTGACACAACATCGATATGAGTAGCTGGCAATTTTCCCGTCACGATCCAGCCAAAACTTGTTTGATATAGCATAGCATGATCAGAAACAACACATTTTTCACGACCGAGTAACTCATAAAACACCTCAGCTCCAAGTAAAATGTCAATGGGCCCTGGTACATGAAATTGAGGATCAGCCAGTTGTGCTTCAATGTGTTTTGGAATACTGATTGGATATTGAATAGGTTGAGATGGTAACGACTGAACGATTACTGGTACTGCATATAAACTTATTTCAAATTTTTGACTATTGAATCGTGACGCTACAGTGGCTTGAACTCTTTGATTCAGAGTAGAGGACATGGAATCAACTCCTTTGATATTTAAATTACTAGGACAGTGAAGCAATCCAAGTTTACTGATACACTTTTTGGTCATAAAATTCAATTGTGAGCCTGAATCGAACACAGCTCTACAAGCTTGAACCTGACCATATTTGTCACATATATGTACTATTGATGTGGATAGCATGACTGTTAGGTTATCTTCCATTCGGGGAATGCTTGCATTAACCGTATACAGTGTAGTTTGGTCTCGATGATTAGTGTCATTAGTCTCTTGTGGTGCCTGTGTCTCTTCATGCAACTTCGAATTGTGTTTCTTACCACACTGCGGACAGCCTGGGTATCTGCATGACTTAACTTGATGACCCAGATTTAAACAATTGAAACACAATCGCAATTTAGACACTGTGCTGTTTCTGTCAACTACCGACATTTTCTTAAAACCATCACAATTATATATTTTGTGATTAGCAGAGCACAGAGGACACTTGGCTGTTTTGGCTTCTGTTGAGTGTGAAAACAGAACTTTGCTACCAACTTGCTGCACCTTTACCCGATGAGACCGTTCGCTGACTTTGTTTGGTGCGCCCGTACCAACTTCATAAGCAAACACCCGCTTGGCAAGAAACGATTCTATTTGATCATAAGTCGGGAGTTCCTTACTATCTTGGCGTAACTGCCATTCACCAGCTGTGTTCGCATCCAGTTGACCACATATCAAAGTAACTAACCAAGCATCCCAGTATTGCACAGGTTGGCCTAGAGCCTTTAATGCTCTTACATGGGACGCTACATGGTGGTGCAGTTTGCGTAGTTCTTCAGCCGAAGCAATTGAAACTTTAGGTGATTGCAACAATGAACTAATATGGCCTTGGATTGTGAACCCTTTATTTTCATAGTGACGTATCAGTTCATCATAAGCTACTTTATAGTTATCAGCCGTAATTGAAAAATTTTTTATAATGTCTGACGCTGGACCCAGAACACTTGACTTTAAATAATGCAGTCTTTGGACATCTGTTAATGATGTATTATTATGAAAGAGCGCATTGAATGTGTCGAAGAATGATGACCAATCTTCTAAGTTACCGCTGAAAGATGGAGGTTGAATCGTTGGCAATTTAACTGCATCACTAGTAGATGTTTGAGAAGCCCGAATTGAATTGTCATTTACCATAACAGTGTGCTTAGTAATCAAATCTTCCATATTAGCTCTTAGCGTGCAAGTTTCATCTCCAAACTTTAATTGTTCGTCAATATTATCAGCAGCTTCTTCACAATTGAGCAGTTCGGCTTGAACTTCGTCAAATGCATCAATGTGTTGTATTAATTTGTCTAATCGAATTTGGATCTGCTTGATAGACTGAGAAACTGGATCGAATTTCTCCACATATTTGTTAATTGACTGTACACCTGCTTGGATCCGCTCTTGCTTTTTGTTTAACCTGCGCAATTCACGGGCATCGTTGTCCATTATGATGAATGAAATAGAATTGGTTGAAGTTGAATGGGAATCCAAATGACAATGACAATTGATAATACAAAAATATAAATAATTTTAACAAGCAAAGAAATTAACACGCGTGGTAGTATACAATTAACAATAAAATGACTGACTATACACCGCCTCAGATGTATTAAAAATACTTAACAACCGCATGGGTTTATCTAATAATAATGAAATGTGTGTATACTGATCACGTCGAGGTCACCAAATGTTTGCCGCATTCGGCTTTAATATCACGATGAATTAAGATGCCTTTACGGCCGTATAATAATAAATACGTAAAAGAAAGGTTAAACACAACTAGATAATAATAAATCTGAGACAGTATATTAATAACAATACAAAATATAATATCAGTACATTCAGTAGTAATAATTAATATAAAAGAAATAACATGCGTGCCTAGTTGGCTCAATAATAAATAGATTTTAACAATAACGACAATAATAATTAATATAATAAATATACGAAGGCCCGTCGGCCGTACTAGTTACACAAATGGTCGACCAATACTCACAATCACATGTGACTGTGTCTGATGGCGGATTTCATCCCACGCGACCGTGCCGGGGGGCGTAGTAATATTACAAAATTATGAGATTTAATACAGCGAAAATATGCAACCCCGCACACGTGCGACCACCAAGCCACAGTCACTCACGACGAATTCAAAAATACAATTTTGTCTGCAGCGACAAGATACAACACACGAACAAGAAAACCACAACTCTCAATGACTGCTGGTACAATGTTGACCACCCTAGACTGGGGAACGAAAATTAGCAGTTGACAATAAAAATTGTTCGAACGATACTTACCAAACAGTCAATTCACGAATTCACACAATGTGGTTTTCTACTGCCTACAATGGACGACGAAAAAACACGGAACAACAGCTCAGTCCGAGCGACGAGAAGAGAGAGAGCAAAATTAAATTTAAGCCGGTTCGTCAAACGTTTTTAACGAACCGGACTCGACCACAACATGATGTACGCAACGAAAACTCAGTGCCACCTACACAAATGACAACACGCGAAAATTATGAAACTTTCGGTGACACTGAGCGCAATGACTTGAAAAATCCACGAAAAACATAAACGAAAATATTTCGACCGCACACACACGATTCGAAAATAACGAACATACTATCTGAACGGCGGTACGCACATGCGCTGGGCCGACAGCACACAACAGCTGACACCATTGTCGACGGCACCGCAGCGAATGCACGATACCAACCGTCTCAAACACAAATACTACGAAAACAATGATAACGAATATTTAAACCGCGTATACTGAAACATTTGAATTTACTTTAGGGAACCCAACAAAACTATTGTTGAATTTAGTTTTTAATTTTCTATTAGGTTATCTGATCATTCATAGCTATAGTAGATATATTTTTTTATTTTTAACGCTTAATAATTAATAGTATAACATAATATTTAATAATGATGTGGGTATGTAATATAAAGTACGAGTGTACGACATTGACTACTAAGTGTTAACAAAACTATAACATAACTCATAATAAATAAATAAGTAGTATACACTATACATACTATATCGTAGAATAATTACTATGAACAATATTTCAAAAAGCATATTTTAAAAGTTGTTATATAGTATAGTTCGTTTATTGTTATATTATAATATTGTATATACCTACCTATACTTTAGTAGCTAGTATACCTACACGCAATGGTAATAATAAATAAGGTCTACCTATATAATACCTATAGGTTAACTTTGCAATATAGGTATTTAAATATGAAAAGAAAATATGAATTAAATTGTTTTAACTAATATTATAAACCTTCCTACTAGTATTATACACGCAATCGCAATGGTACCTATAACATTAGTTATACATTTGAATGTAGGCGGTATTTAAATACGAAATAGAAAAATATAAATTCAATTATTTTTAACTAAAGCTGTTAAAAGACATAATCAATATAAAGATCGATTTGTCGAACCTAAGACTCGAGTTAAAATTGAACGCCAATAAACCGATACATAATACATATTATGTACGAATATACAATCACTGTTCATCAGAGGTTTTCATTACATAAATATACGTTTCGTCAGTCCCAAATATACATTATGCATACTCATATTGTAAATAGATATTAGGATATTAGGTAGTTAAAACTCAATATGTGTGGACGTGTGGTATACAAAAAAATTGAATGCAGTAGGTATAAATAATAAATATAATATAGAACCCACATGTTATATATTATTATGAAGTTATAAACGTTGAACAAGTTTTTGTTTTTCCTGATTTTGTACGAAAATGTAGTACACCTAATTAAAAATAATATTATGAGACTGAGAGTACGTATACTGCAGGAAGTAGGGTTGAAAGTTGAAACCCTCGAAATGTTATATAAAATAATTTTTAAATTAATTTAGTTTATTATAACTTTTAATTTGTAATTTATATTGATTAATGGTTATAAATTATAAACACCATACGGAAATCGGGAAATTGTTTCCTATGTAAGTAAGTAGCTATTTTGTGATATGAATATTTCGATTATTTCTATATCGAAGTATACATGAAATATAATAGTGACCAGTGTTCTATAAGAATTACAGTCCACATTCACATTATTCAAGAATTTTATTTTGTAAATATTATTATTTTTTTGGTGGATTATGTGCGATTTTTACTAGATTTATTTTTATTTTTTGATTATGTCTTTATTATTTGTTTAAACGTAATAAACATTACATTTTCAAGGCCCCCGAAAACTTCGCAAATTTCTAAGGTGGCCCTCCAAAATTATTAATTGATATAAATCCGATTCTTGGGTAGGTTGGTACTTGGTACATCGGATATGAGATGATAATTTCTAATAGTTGTTCTAGGTCGTCGAAAGTGTAATGTAAGTAGGTAAACAATTAAAATATAAATATATATAATATTATATAGGTAATATATATATGTATATTCAAAAGATTGATGCAATCAGTGGCGTATTATATTTATGATTTATTTTAACTTTACATTTTTAATTTTCAATGAATATTTTGACCAAGCGGCAAGCTATTATAGACTAGCTAAAGTTAAAGAGCTTTTTCTGAAAAAAAAAACTATAATAATGTTCTGGTTGACTGGTTCTAGGTAATTTTTTATTTATCTAATAATTAGAGTCAGTCCATTGGGCATTGAGCTATTCTTATATCAGTCATTTTTGACATAAAATTAAGAATTTGAGAATTCTCACATGCATCTGACAACGACATAGGTCGCGTATGTCAGAGAGATCACCGACCTGGCGCCGCGGTACACAGGTACAGCGTGTACAGTGCTGTACACGCGGCTATATTAATACAGTGTAACAATATAAATTATACATTTTAAACTATAATATAACATTATCATTGTGAGTAGGTACATGACTACCGTTTACCGTTAGTTTGACGTGCAGAATATAATAGTGGGGACTGTGGGATCGCAATGAAATGACTAGGGCTGGACTGGATTGGGGAAAATCTCGATCGGCCGCGAGAAGTTTTTCTTCACTTAAAAAAGTATATTTTGAATATTTTTAAACCTTATTTTAGGATTTTTAAGTGCAACATGCTTGCATATCTATTATCTAGTGCTTTTTTAGGGCTGTAAGACACCTGTCCGAATGGCGTACGCGGGTGGGGTCTAATTGGCAGAAGCCCCCCTCCATTACCCTTCTTAGTATTATCAAAAAAAAAAAATTTATCAAGTTTCAACTGTCGTCAGCTAGTAAGCAAGACGTAAATTAATAAACGTCTTACCAGAATTAATTCATTTTTGCAAAAACATTGTGTTTGCATATCAATTTTCCTTAAAAGATCAGTGATTCGTTTTCAAGCCCCCCCCTCCATTGAAAAAACCTGCGTACCCCACTATAGTCATTTAGTTATCCCTACGACTACGTGATATTGCATTAGTAGTACCTATTTAAAATATTAAATATTAAAATGAACAAAAAAAATAGTAATATTATCTTATTTATGGTTGTCTTTTTCTCAGTTACTTGTTGTAATAATAATCTGTTTCTAAAATTTCCGTTGAGTCGTTTGGCGTTTGTTAATTCAATTAAAACAAAAATGAAATTTTTGATCGTCATCCGGTAATTACGTAGAAATATGGTTGGATCAAAGTTTCCAATCCTGCCCTGAGATGGATGACGACGCGCGACGTACTGCCATCATAAGCGCGCGCGTTCTCTGCAGCTATAGTTGCGGCCGGAGGCGCCGCCTTGCCCACCGTCATTTTGCGGCACACTGTTCAAATATCGAGCGTCCCGGCGGCGAAACCTCTACCCGCCCGCGCGTTATATAGCTTCAGCCAGTCCGCCCAAGGTCGCGGCGTCTGCGCCGGTACGGCCCAAGTTTCGCGCTCGTCGCCGCCCGTACGCGCCACGCACGTTGGGCACGGCCGCGAGAGAGCGATCGAGCGACTAGGCGGCGGGAGACTTTGGCGTGAGCCACCGCCGGCCCGTGAGCGTGACGGGCAGGGAGTGGCGGCGGTCGTAGTATATAGTATTATTATAAAAGTAGGTGGTGGTGGCGATGAAGTTACGATAACGCCGCGTACTCTCGATTAGTAGAACACGAGCTCGCGTACCCGGTGCCTCGCGAAGTCACTCGCCCCGGATCGTGTTATAATATGTTGTTTAATGATGGCATATTGTCATAATCTAGTGTTTAGACGGTATACAACAGTATTATCTGCGGGTAGCGGCGGTAAATCCTGAAAGTCCGAGGCGAGTGTTTCGATAATATTCATCTATAGATCGTTTCGTTTAAACAATAATATTTTTCCGTCCGCGACCTGTCGTATCTCATCGTTAAAATATTACGCTATAATATTATATACTTACCCCGCAGTATTGTTATATCCGATTTCAGTATAATATACACATTCAATTATAATATAGTCGATTTGATATTTGAGTGAGAAAATGAAAAACTCGTCGGAAAGTGTGATTGTACGGATCGAACAAATCGCTTGCAGACATACAGATCACGCCGTCGGGAATTCGTGTAAGTTGACAGTATGGTCCGTGAGTTTTTATACTGCACAATTACATAAAATTCATTATGATTGTACCTATTAAATATGGGTAAACTTTGAACTTGACCCGGTACCGTTATACCTATCGTGTGTTGAAAACGGTCAAATATTTAGAACAGTCGTTCGACCTGATCGCGTTTTTACGAACACTAAAAAGCATGTTCCAGAAAAACCATGTATGTATAATGTATGTACCTATACATACAACCTGGGAAAGTTATAACCCTGACCGTTTTTCAAGTAAATAATAATTTAACCACCCGCTAAAAGAATAAGAAGTTTATTTTTTAATTTTAGTCGATTACTATATTATACCTACTACAGTATTACGTAGTTAACGCATTGCCTGACTCAAAGCTGGGAACTAACTAGTTAGTTTTAATTCATATTAACTTTGTAACTTAACTAACTGAATTTAATGTGTAAAATAATCTAACTCGTTAAAAATAATAAGTAACTAGTTATTTTTTAATTTTTTTTTAAATTTATTGCATTTTTCAATTTCTTATTTTGTTAAACTTTTTGTATTCTAATGACTGATATTCCGAGAAATTAAGATTATTACCTACCTATATTTGATATATTTGATCAAATTATCAGCTGACAGTTGTTAAATTTAACTTTTCTTTCATCCCCAATAATTCATGTTAGTTACCTACCTACCTACAACCTACATAATAATTAATTTATGTAATACGATAAATTTGAAAAAATTATTTTTTAAATTTATATTTTTAACTAAAAAAAAAAACTTACTAAACTAACTTCTATCTAACTAAGTTATAAATTTGGTAAATTTCAGAAACTAACTTATTTCTAACTTAGTTATTTTTTATATTAAAGTAACTCAACTTGAACTAATTAAAAACAGTGATTAACTTGCCCAGCTTTGGCCTGACTATAAAAAGGTTTGAGGTTTATATTATCCTAATAAAATATATATATAAATATCGATTATCAAGGGTCTATTCTAAATTCTAATATTATTATCAATATCTATATATAATATGGGTTAAAGGTATAGGAAAATACTAAAATGTCTGATAGATTTTCCTATATAACTAATAGGTACGTAATTTAATATAAGACTATAAAGAAATTTTTTCGTTATAAGAACTATCAACTAAGTATTAAGTACAAGTTGTATTAACTGTTGACAAATCTTAACTTAAAAGAACATAATAATATGTGTGACTATTGCCTAGTGCTTATAAATAATTAGTAACGGTAATATATTGTTGGTTATTATTATTACTTATTATAATCATTTTTAAATCTGAAATAAATTGTGTACCTATAGGCTAAAGATATCCTAACCTATAACCTAGAGATATCTTAATTAGTTTAGATGAATAGTGAACACTGGACAGAGTGTCTAGAAAGTTTGGGAAATTGGAAATTTTTTTATATATTTTGTTTATCCCTATATTATATAGAATACAATCATACAGAACGTTTCCAAATTGTCATGACACCCTATATAGGCTATACATATATTATTATAATTTATAATAGTTCGTATAGAATATACTTACAAAAATATGTATACAGTACCTGGTACCGGAACATTTTGTCCTAATGGCATTAAAAAAAGAGTTAAGTCTTAATTTTTTTTAATTGGAGTTTATTTTTTATTATTATGCGTATTATATTTATATCATATATATATCAACAATTAATTATGGTATTGATAAAAAGTATACCTATATATTATGATGAAGTTAATACGAATAGTTCTAATGAAAAAAAAAGGTTATAAAAGTTTTTTTATTAATAGATGTTAAAATATGTTAGTTAATTTTAGATATAGTTACATATATTATGCAGGTATAAACGGTGTCATAGTTATGATGAAAAGAAATGTTTTAACATCAGATTAATAATTAAAAAGTATATAAGCGGTTACCTAACGATATTCATCTGCTAATTATTTAAACTATTAGCAATATAACTTATGTGCATGTAATCTTTTTTTCTTTTTATAAACCGGATCATCTAATCATACCAAAATAAACGACCGTCGACCAATTTCATAATATAATTTGTTCATTAAGTATAATATGCATGTTGAAACAGTATAATTGGGCCACTATTTTTTTCTTTTGAATACAACATAAATTATTAACTAATATTTTGTTTATAATTGCATTCGAACAATAGTTTAAATTGGACATAATATTATAAATAATAACATGACATAAAAAATTTTGGCGTCCGCAGTGATCTAATTTTTGATATAACCTGTATATTAATAAGTATGAAATCAATTTGTTTGGTAACCTTAACACTAGATTAGATATTTTATTTGTCATATTATTTGTTTATGAATTATTTATCGGAAATATGTAAATATGCCCTATATAATTCCCAATCACCATTCGCCACACTAGAAAAGTCATTTAATGAAAACATTAAAATATTGTAGGTATGAGAATCTATATAAAAATAATATTAATCTACATAAGCCATTGGCGCGATTTCGAAGAAAACACGAATGCCATAAACTATGAGGTTGCTAATTTCAAAATAAGATTTGTTATTTATCCTCAAGCAGTCAAGCCCCACTTAATTTCACCTATACCATAATGAATTTAGAAGATTTATATTTAAATTAATCATTTCCATAAATTCGAAGTAATGCTTAATTAAAAATCAGGTTTAAGTTTAAATGATAGTGTTCTTTTATTTGTACATTAAAACTTCAACAACATGAATGAAATGTGGTTTGTTTGAATTTGTTGGTTGAAAAAAATTAAACTCGATTTTCAATATAAAATCGTTCATCATACAAAAAAGGATATTATTTTATATTTTTGATTGCCTACAATATTATTAGCATTTCAGATTTTAATATATATTATATAGGGTATTATTACTTTTTAAATATTTTAGTTATCTTCTATTATAATTTATAGTAGTTAGGTATTATAGTATCAAAAGTTTACTCGTGTTTTGTATAGATAGCTTATATAGATAGTTGTATTTAAAATTTAAATTAACTAAATATGAATTGTTTATTGTTAGATGGTAAAAAAACAGTATAGGTGCCTAAGTATTATAGCAGTGCGTGATAAAAATTGAACGGTTGAAAATTTGTTTATAACACTTGAATAAACACGTGATTATTTTCAAGAGTTGCCTATACATTATGTACACTATTAGGTCCCAATACCTATATATTATATAATTTTACATATTTATTAAACTTAACATTTTTCATAGTTAGTTTAACATAATATAGTTATGTATATTATATATTATAGCCTTTATTAATTTATAATTGATAAAGAAAGCTTAATTATATATATTCAAGATTTTTAATTAGTTATGAATATGATATATTAAATTTTGTTTTTAGTTATACTTATTATAATATTATACAGTTTGAAATTACAAATAATAAACTATTAAGTCAATAGATACTTATATACTGTAATAAAGTATAATCGTTGACGTGAGGTACGAAGCATTGAACTACTGAACTACTGAAGTCAGATATTTTGGAGCAAGCTGCAGTCAGACTATCAGAACTGGACTCGTACATTTTTTAAGAATCGACCCTTCCCTAGTCCATCCAATTACTAATATTAATCAAACCATTATTACACGCTTAATGTTATTGTATCATTTGTATCATATTTATAATGGCGCCTACACCCATATTAGCTATATTGTATAATACGTAGATCGTATATAGTCTCTTATTATATACGATAGATACTCATTCATTTGTTTATTGTTTATTAACAACTAAATTGAACAAGTCATAAATATAATTGAATTGTATCCCTATACAAAAAAAAAAAGCTAAGCTATAAATTATATAATGTCAAGTGTCAATAGTGTCAAACTGAGAATGAGTTTAAATTTAAAATTATTATTATATTCGATTATTGGCTTGATTTCTTAATTTAAAGTTTACTATTTTACAGTAAATAAAAATTAGTTCAAAATCAATATAACAAAGAATATTAATATGCCGAGATCACGAATTTATTTTAGAGAAAATAAAAATTTTATTAAATTTTATTTCTTACATCTATTGACTGATGTGTTATAAACTATAATACTGCTGTATGCATATTGCGTGTACAAAGAGATTTAAATGGACATATCTCGTACCCACTCGAAATAATCATTAATAACAAAATAAATTGAATTTTTTATCAAAAATACGACCTTGCAATATTTTCTTTAGAAAAATATATAAGTACACTAACATTTGTTCACAACGTGAACTAAGTTAAATTGTTGATACTAGTGCTAATAAGATTATTATATAGTATGTATTCAATTTAAAATATGCGTTGGATGTCTCATGTCTGTATAGTCTGTAGGTGCTCTATTATTCCAATTTAATTTTGTGTAAATTTATTTTATGGTTTATCAGGCTATACTCTGTTATAGGATATACTTATGTATTAATGTATTTATACTAACTTATTTTATAAAAAATACTTAAGTAATAAGTTATAAAATATTACACATATATACAAACAGACAACAGTTAATAATAAATACATGATTTTGATGTTTCCTACAATGTATAATTTGAAGTCTATGTTTCATTGGATATCAAATCATGTATTCGTGTAGCTACTAGCTCGTCTATAATGTATATTATATAATGTTTTCTATATACATAGGGCTATGTCTGTGGACTTAACAAAAGACAGAAAAAGAACAAAAAATATTTATCCACACCTACAATGTTGGAAATAAAAAGAGTAATTTCCATGCATTGTTTCAGATCTCGGTAACAGAAAAAATCGTAAGAAAAATGTGAAACGCGTTATATTTTGGTCAAGGCCATTAGTTGTATATCGTTTCAATATTTATATTTACATTGTATACCTATATAGCACATATATGTGTAATATTAAACTGTACATGAAGCAATACACAATATTTGAAAACAGATCTCCCCTCTTTTATTGTGTTAGTTTTAAACTAGATTGGTTTCTTGATATAGGTATTGACATTTTGGATTACGTCCATTGGATAAAATGTGCACGTGATTGTGTGAAAGTGAATTTATGCTGTTCAACTGTCCAAGTCTTTGCACATACCTAATTTAACGATTCCGATTAAATAAATAGCATCAGAATTGTTATCAATCAGAATTTAAACAAAAGAAGTAAATCAGTTATTTAGTCAAATTTATATAATTAATATAATTTTTCGGTTTAAAACATAATATTCATGAGAATGAAAATCAAAGGGGGTGAGTACCTATTTTACTTTTAAATTATATTGCCTTATTTCTTCAGTAAAATAAATAATTATTTATTTTGTATTACCTAACTAATTTTAACCATTTAAATATAAAATTAAATATTATTATTTTGGTAATAACTTTTGCGTTTAGGGTATTTAACCCTGAATCCTCCATATCTCTGCAATTGTACAACTTTTAATTTGTAATTTATATTGATTATATAATTTATACATCCTTCCCACCATACAAAAGTTTTTTTTCCGATATGCTCGAGTGTATTATGACTTTTTCATGTTAACCTTCATACTAAGTAAATAATATAATTAGTATAATATGATGACTGAAATCACTTACGCTGTAAATCATTGTATAGCATACTTAACTGAGTAATGATAACAATAAAAACACGTGTCACAACTACTCACAAAGCCTTGTTTGGTTCTGAAACTCTGAATGCTCAGATAATATGAGTAATATAACGATATTGTTGTAGAGCCGTAAAGATAGTTGATAACTACCTAAATTTAATATGCATTTTTTACGTAATTTTTTTAGTAAAAACTATAATGACTAGAGAGTAGGTTTTAATTAATTTAATCAGTATCAATTAAGTTTTTAACATTATTATTTAAAAAAGATAAGTGTTTATATAGTATGAAATTCGGTGCAATATACGTACATTACTTTGAATGTTATATTGTTACGTCTTCTTTGTAGTGGAACATACTTACATACCTAAAAACCTTGAGATAGATGTAAAAACGGTACTCCTAAAAAAACGTCTCAATTTTCGTTGTATTATAAAAGCACTGATCCGTAAAATAATAACAGTAAAACGGACTAATAGTGAAATAAACACGGCATACTAATTTTTCATCATTATTAGAAAAATTACAGTTGTAGGTCCAGCAGTGTAAAAATAATTGTTTAATATTTTTAATTGAATTTTAAGTATCTATTTGATTGGTTTTATATTATAATTTATCATATTCTTGTTTATTATTATCTTGTTCGTGTATTACAGTTCATAATACCGATATATCCTAAATAAGAAATATTTTTTCCACTCAACACATTTTTAATTTATAAAAAGCTGCAACCTTTAATCTTTATAATAATAAATATGGGGATTTGCCAAAAAAATTCAAATAAAATAAATTGGGAAGAACTTTTGTGAAAAAAAATAGGGATGGTACAATGCAACGTTCATATTATAATTATTCATGTTTTTTATAAAGATTAAATTTAAAATAAATAATGTTATATAAACTTGGAGTTAAAAATCCAAACAGTCTCGGAGATACACTTCTACATTCTACATACAAACTCGTTGGCTTCCGATTTGCAAATCATTCAAACTCGCTGATCCATATCCTTGACTCCGATGATATCCCAAGCAATCTTCCGAGATGGCTGAAAAGAAATTGGTGTAAAGATTTATTAACATAACAAAATATTTATAGGTATCACTATTTGATAGTTATTAACATACTATATTAGGCGCAATTTCAGTTTTTGACTTAAAGGAGCTTTACATATTGAGATGAAACAAATCTGTGGGTGGCTCTGCCCTCCACCCCCACACGTGACCCCCCCCCCCCACCCTCAGAATGAAATAGTATAATTATTATTTCATAACTTTTATGTATTTTTATAATATTATACACTTACTTACTTTTTAGACCCCCACATAAAATTTAAACTATTATTAAATCTATATTATTTTATGTGGGCGGATCCGATTATCTACCTACTTTATAAAACACGTGAATGATAAACGTTATTTAAACTTTAAAAATAATTTCTTCAAACAATGTTTACTGTATTAGTAGATTAGATAATTAATAAAGGATTTGATCATTTAATTAAAATACAAACTTTTAAAGGGACTAAAATTAATATTGGAGTGTCTAAGCCCCCCCAAGTCCCCCCAAATTGCAACTATGAATTTATTAATTATATATAACATAAACGTTGTCACCTGCACCTGGCCATTTGCATCACTGGTGTTGTTTACAACAATATAAATTTAAAATTAAAATGCATCTTGAATTTGATTAAAATACAATTAGATATTTACCTAACTAAACTAATATAATGCGAAGAAAATTTTTATAAGGTGTTACTAATTTAGTAGGTAATTTATATTTGGTCTCATAAGTGACCAAAATACCAGATAATGGTTTATACTTTTAATTTTAATTAAAATCATTCAATTTAAGGCACCTACCTACATATTATTATTTGTGTGGTTGATCTTCTCAGGTACTGGACTTACCTACTTTGCTCCCGCGGGCTAAACGCTAGACGCTAGACAGCCTTGGTATTTAAATAAAAAGTAAAATGATAGGTATAAATTAAAATCAACAAAGATTACGAAGTGTTATGTTATCATACCTATTGCATTAAAATTAAAATTTTGGGAATTTGGGCAATACTTGTATAATTTATAATTTAACTTGAAAATTGATAGTAGATATATATAGGTCACCATTTTTTTTTATATTTTCCATTTTCTTTCAAAATAATAATTTAAATAGCATGTTATTTATTCTAATAAAATATATGCGTATAATGCAACCTTTTTATTTCTAATATAAAATAATTTTTAACATAATCTTTATTTAAATTTAAAATTGGATCAATAGGAATAAGGATTTAATATAAACGATGGAGCATAATAATATGGTATAAATGTGCATAACGCGACCACGCATAAAATTATAAAATCACTATAGGTACAAAGACAAAATTAATTTTCAAGCTATTGATTAATATCTTGAAAAACCTGATTGGTTTTTGTAGAACACAGACATGGTTGAAATTGAAATTCGATGTTTTATAAGGAATACAATATTATTTTAGACTATGTGGGAAATTAATATAGTTGAAGAAACCAGGATCACAAATTAAGATTACCAATAACAGTTAGGTATTAAAAAAAAAAAACAATTTTACGGTTTTTGTTTTTGTTTTTCATAGGTACCTTATGAAGTTCATTCGGTTGTAGGACACTTTGTACGGTCACCCACAAAAAATGAAAACCGCGGACAGTTTGTACTATTTCAAAAAGTAATAAAATATACATGGCGGACAGTTTGTACTATTTAAAAAAATAATAATAAGTAGTATGTATAATTGTTTTTTAGATTAAAATCATACTAACCATTATTTTCATGAAGTACAGATAGAAGAATTTAATTTGTTGATTCTCTACTATTGACAGATCGGCTTTTCATATTAGTTAATGCAAGGTCTTTCAGCTTCAATGTTTCATCACTCGATTCGTGGTTATGATCAGTCCATTTTGTAAATAATTCATACTATGGCCGAAACATACAAAAGTATTTTTAAAAAATATAATAATAATATGATTTAGGTATTATGAAAATAATATGATGTTTAACTTATAAGTTATAACTCACCGGTTCATTAAGAATTGTTGTTACTTTCCCCGTACACGTCACTTTATTACACTTCCAACGGATATTAGATTGGTTTTTTCTTAAAATAGTATATTCATACCCGTATTTAAAAATTTTTGGATTGAGTTTGCTAGTTTGATTTTTGTTCATTTTATAAAGTGAATAAGTTAATATTTTAATGCTGTGGCCTGTGACACCAAACACATATCTCATACTAATCGCGATCATGATTCGCAATCTAAAGTTTTAAGCAATTTAATTTTATCTCATCTTTTAAGATATATTTCCCGGTTTATTTATACCGTACAAAACGTCCGCGATCGAATTTTACCAATTTATTATCACCGTACAAAGTGTCCGCGATATGCAACTTAAACAGTAGATAGTACAAACTGTCCGTTTACCAATTCATCCACATATTAATTGCTTTAAATAATATTTTCATTTAACTATGGTAACTATATACCTATAGGTTATAGGTACACTGTCAAATTATTTGATAATTGTTAAAGTTATTCTCGTTTAAGTTCAAAGTTTAATTAATAATGATAGTAAAGGTGAATACTAATTTTTTACTAATTTTAACAGGAACTGATATATGTGTGATATTATGATGAAAATAAGTAAAACTGTATTTATAGAGTAAATACGATGTACGATATACATATACGTATAGCTATGTTATTGAATGCACGAAGCGAGCGCGTATAAAAAGTTGGACACTTATTCGTTTGTAAGCGTATTTTTGTTGAAAATATGTTGTTGGAATCGTATCTGTATTAAATCATATTACATTGGAACCGTAATTCGTTAGAAATATAATATTATGTTGGAAACAAATGTGCTATGGAATGTAATTTTATAAAAAATATTCTGTTGGAAACATAATATTATGTTGTAGGAAGTTGGAACTGTAATATACTGAATAATATTTTGTCAGAATTTATATTCATGGAAAATATTTGATTGACAGTGTATATATTATATTCTATAATCAATAATATAATTTATATTGGGTTACACCGGGTTACGGTAATTGCAATTATAATATCGTCATATAATATCACATGCAATTATGACTCTGAGCTACCTATAATATTCCGTCAAAAATCAAAATACCTTCCAATCATATACTATTCCCTGTGGTAGATTCAACTGATTCAAGAGGAGCCAAGCCCCTCCCTGGGCAGTTATATTATATATTTTATAGTTGTAATAATATAAGTTAATACTTAAGAGGACGCTACCCATGCATTTGTTGTTTCTGTCTTACACACGCATGACATAGCAAAATGTTGTTCACTAGTTTCAATAGTATGCTGTTAGTTTTGATACTAGAGGCAATTGACCTATTATCAAACTTTTAGGTAAGAACATTATCTGTGCTTAAGCGTTGGCTTTTATTCGATATTTTAATTTTCAAGCGAGATATGAGAATTTTTATTTTTTGGCATTTCACATACCCATATCTTGCTTGAAAATTAAAATATCGAATAAAAGCCAACGCTTAAGCACAGATAATGTTCTTACCTAAAAGTTTGATAATAGGTCAATTGCCTCTAGTATCAAAACTAACAGCATACTATTGAAACTAGTGAACAACATTTTGCTATGTCGTGCGTGTGTAAGACGGAAACAACAAATGCGTGGGTAGCGTCCTCTTAATAATGATTATAAATCGTCGTTCAAGTTGCGTTCAGATCAATTATTACGAGAATGTTGATACTCGATTGTAATTTGTAATTTTATCTGTATTTTATGTTTAGTGGTTATAGTTCAGTAACTTTTACTATATATAATATTTGAAAATGCCGCAGTGTGGCTGAGTCCTTTTAGAAGGTACTCTGAGTAACCTAGTTCGTCTGTGTTTTTTGTGTGTGTACTGTACTATTGTACATCGTGATATCGTTAGTCAGTCGTCATTATTTCATAATATTTTTATATTTTAAGCATAATAATATAAAAAAACGCCAGTGGTTTTTATACTTGTTTAAAAATAAAGAAAGTTAAGTAAATTACGATATTAATACTTCTATTAGTAATAATGTGTAAAATTAAAATATATCGTCGAAATAGCTATCATTATTCCAGATTCGTCCGAAGAAATTTATACTAATGACTTTGATATTGGTTTGGCAGTTGAAAATTGAAATCAAATTTGTTAATTAGTAAAGATCTATAAGAATGCTATTTATTTTATAAATATATATTCTAATGTTTATTAGAGTATATCTAATTTATATAGTTATTTATTTTGCATAAGGAGTAGCGATTGAATTATCATCAATAACACTGTCAATACCACGTCAACTACAAGATTCCAGTTTAGATTTGACTAAATGTATTGAAATTATAAAAAAACATACCTATTAGATGTTTTCAAAAATATGTTAATAATTTATTCTTTAATTATAAATTATAAATTAAATCATACTTTTCAATTTTTAAAGGTAGAAAAAAATTAATCATACTTTATTTGAAGGCCTAACATCAAATCCTTAATATGGTATTTAAAAAAAAATGTTGCCTCTCCCCAAAAAAAAAAATCCTAGATCCGCCAATGACGATTCCAATATAAAATTTTCCAACGGTTTAATTTTCAAATACACACGTTTTCGAATAAATACGTTTCAGAGTAAATACTTAGGTATACCAACAAAATATATTTTCCGAATTTTAACGTATCGCCCAATTTATTTTCCAACAAAATGAATTATGTTTTGAGCAAATTTTTATTGTAAGGGTTTATATTTTATTGGAAAATACCGATGATAGTACCTATACTGTTGTGGATGTTGAAACGATATCGTTATAAATTATAATACATTATATAATATTATGATAAGTGTTTAATACAGCCATAAGCCATTACCTATTACTTATTAGTATCGAATACCAATAATAAAATATTACGTGCGACTTGCATTCGTGTATAGGTCTCTAAACTCGTTTCTTCAATCGTTAAGTACTTTAGTCATTTCCCATAAGTGCCTATCTTAAAATTGTTGCTCGGAACTTGGAAGAACGCCAACGCCTCATCGTCGTCTCGCCCGAACAGCACAATTAATATTGGTAAAAAATTCAGTTGTACGTCACCCCTCTTTTTAGTGCGAGTACAGACCACAGAAATCCGTTGAAATCGGCGTCGTCGCCACCGTACTGGTCGGTTACGTCCGCCGCCGTTTTAAAAACGGTCGGACGGTCGGACCATAAATGATGTCGTCGCCGTGCGTGTGGAGGAGGTTAGAGTGCGTGGCTACCACGGTCACACGGTGGTTGTCTCGGAGGGGTTTTGGTGGGGACGCGCGCTAAGGAGTGCTATAATAGTACAACTTACCGTGGTACTCACCGCGGCGGACCGCGAGAGCATGATGTGTGTGAACGCTGCCTGGCCGGTTCCCACCGCGTGCGCGTGGAAACCGGTTACTCGCCACCACCACCACCGCGCCATTGGGGTGCCTGGCCTGTCGGTGCGTGTGGGGAGGGGGTCCTCCGGGAATGTACGTTACGAAATTTTCTACAGCGACGCCAGTCGCACGGGTCCGTTTGCAACCGTCGTTCGTCAGTCGCACTCGCCGTCGCCGTCGTCGTTGGCGCGCGTCCTCGTATCACACCGTCGCGTTTCTTTCCCTTACCCTTCCCCCCTCAAAACCAACGTCTCTGATAATAAAAATTACGCGATTTCGCACTAGTCTTGTCGTCATTTAACGAAGATTATTATCAAGATAACATAGTATAATCTGTTATTGTTATATTTCATTCCCGCCGATGGATTGTACAGTTCGGTTTGCGTTTCTTTTATTCGCAAATGTCTTCTGACGTGTTCAAATCGTGATTCGTTTTCGTCGTGGGTGCCGTCGGCGGTGGTGCGTCGTACCGTGCCGTGTGTGAGCGTGTTTTTTTTTTGACGTGTGATGCCGTTGTCGTTCAAAAAAATTTTTTCGCGAAAACTGCTGTTCAGCCCGAAAGTCATGGGTAACGCGGCGTCGCATCACGAACCGTTGGACCGGGTCGCCAACAACGCGGGTTCGACGTTTCGGCGTTCGTCCAGTTGTCGGCACAGCAAATCCTCTAAGGTACGACGGTTGTCCGCGACGGACGGTATTAAAACAATAACAATAATATTACTCAGGGGTAGGCAAATGTGCCCACCCTATCGGCCGTATTTTAGCCGGATATATGACAATGTATATAGAGATATTGACCGTTTTTATGACAAAATCTCATAGAAGAATGAAAGTATTAAATTGGATTTAGACACAATGATAAAAAAAAAGTTGTTAAAAATGTTATTCGTTTCAGTAGGATGTATTTAGTATTATATAATAAGTAGGTATACAACAATTCTCTAGAGTTAACAATACAAATTCAATTTTTATCCCCCCCCCTCCCCTTACCATCAGTTTCAAAACGTACGCCACCAATATTACTTATAAGCACCCATCGATTATTGTACGGTTATAGACGTAGGTATAGTAGCTATGGCCCGCGGACACGTCGTTGTCACGAGTAACAAGTATCTACGTCATTATATCGATGTCACCGACGGGCAACGGAAAATCGAAAATCCGCATGTGTTCAGTCGTCGTCGTCGTCCGCGACTTTGTATAATATTATTATATTATTATATGCGCACACACGCGTACCGGTTGGGTGCGACCTTGTGTCCCGCAGTCTGTCGTGCAATAGCCAATAATATTATTATGCTAATAATATAAATTATTATTCTGTGTATTAATGTTGTAGGTACCTACTTTATTATATTCTTGTGTTATTGTGTTCACGTTTCGAGAATACACCCAACACACAAACGCACATTGTTCGTATTTTGTATAGCTATATAGCGTGTGGTGGGTGGGCGTTTTATCGATAAATAGTAATTACAAGTTTTTTATTCGCGATCCGCGAGGGACAACAAAGATAAATCGACTACAACTCTGCAGTCCGCACCTCCTGTGCACAACTCCTGTCGCATTACGTCGATCATTTTACTCAATGGTTACAATTAGGAATAAAAGTTAATTTTTCTTTTACTTTTCAACTTAAAAAGATAGTTGGAGAATCCATTGTAACAATTAAGCTTTCTCCAATTAATTAAAAAAACAATACGTTAAGTAAAAATCGTGTTTTAAACAACATACCTAGCTATAACTATAGTTAAATCGAATTATCTAATTTATTTAACCATTCTGTATAATATACAGTTGTTTTATAGTACAAATAATAATATTAATAATTCAGTCAACACAGATATCTATATATAATTTCCTTAACTACTCAGATTCTGTCTGTTAGTACCTATAAGAAATTCAGAGCTAGTAGATCAGATGCATACTTAAAATAATTCAAAATCGTGCAATAATACCTATTATGACGTGTAAACCCAGTTGTTACTTAAATTAAAAATAATAATTAATTAACTTAGTTAAGTACATTTTTCCTTCATAACTATTAACTTTAAACTTTTAGAATTAAACATAGCATAGTTTGTTTACTATTAAGTTAAGAGTTATATAGCTCAAAGTTGACTTAATAAACTCAACTTAATATTTTTCATTAACCTAGACACTTTTTAATATTATAATATACCTTGGCTGTGCCGAGAACTATTTTGATTTTGATTTCATAAAAATTGTAGGTAGTTGTGCAATCATTTTTCATTTATTTCAAATCACCTTAAAAATAACACTTCGCGTGCTATGTCGAAACGGTTTTGAGACCATGTGAACAACGTTGTATCACTTTTATTATACATTCAATAGCGTGTGCTGTGATGAGAATATTATACACATATTATTATTATTGTTCTACGTCGCGTGGTTCGTTTCGTTTCTACTGTTTGCTTGATTTTACGTAACTGTGTGCGGAATATTATGTAGAGGTTCCTAGTTGTTGTTCTTCTGTTTTTGTTTATGACATTATAGGTAGTTACCATGTACAACATTAGCGTACTTCAACGACGTGAAAAAATCCATTAAAATGTTTTTGTTCATGTCTATAATAGTTACATCCGAATACTTGGGGTAAGCGCCACCTACTGTCCAGACAAGTGATGCCCCACCATTAACCTAATCAAATATAAATAAGTATATAAAATAATATAATAACATATGTATTTCCAAAATATTTAAATTTCCTTTTTTTATTAATTTTAAAAATATTTTTATGGTTATAGAAGTTATGCTCTAAAAAAATGTACCTTTATACATTGGTACAATATACGATGTGATAAAAATGGAACACAGCTTATTAAATTTTTATTATTATCCACATAAAGACAACATATACTTTACTATTGTGTTCTACTGAAGAAAATAAGGTTGGGCACCACTGGTCTAGGCTCTATAACGACGAGCTGTAGTCAGTCTGGATACCCCGAATAGTTTTTAGATACGTATAGTGTATCGTAAGGTATTTTAATACATTCTTTGCAAATGTTTATAAGAAACACCATTAGAATTTTGGACACCTGTTTTTCTATTTTTTAATAAAAATTTAAAGTTGGTGTTATAGAATTTCTTTAAAAAAAATATTTAAATTTAAATACTAGAATACGCCCGAATGTAATATTATTATAGCGTAATAAAGTTTGGACTCGTATGTATTCAATTATACTTTAAAAATGTGTAATATTTACGGTCAGTCCATTAATATATCATGTATTATATTTATTTTACATTTAGGTATTATGTTATTATTTGATTTCAATAGAATATAAGTGAAATGCATTACAGCCAATATTGATAAGTTGGTGACATTTCTTTGTGTTCTATCATAATTACTGATTAGTGACAAAGTCTTTACATATTATTGTGCCATCTTATATGATAAGAAGGTTCGAATAGGTACGCTTTAAAAAACTATACATAGGTACCTACAACCAGTTTAAACAATTATAAACGAAAATATTATCACTAGACCACAACTGACAACTATTAAAATATTTAAAACTGTGCGTAGTGAATTATAGTGTATAGTGTATACTGTACATTTCATAAATCATAAATCATAATGTCAACATTTAATTTAAAATTAAAAATATCTTTATTTAACAATGTACTAAAGAATGTCTCACGGCCGTGTGGCGTTTGGATTTTGTCAAATGGTAGGGATTCTGGAAACTATAACGTAACCCCACCACCATAAAAAAGTTGAACATTATGCATACTATGCGTATTATTGTGATAGTGACTTTTTAAGGTAATAGAAATGCTTACACGTACCTACTTGTAATTTATAAAATACTTACGATTGATAACAAATATGAACACTTTAAACGACGATAATTATTATTTATTATACACAGCCCGCTCATTATTATAGTACTTATACAAAATGTATATTATATAAATATAGTATGGGAATCGATTATACCTACCTAATTGGGAACGTCAAATTTTTAATTCATCGTACATATATCATAAATATAATTTATCGTAATAAAATTACAATGTATACCGTATAGTATAAACGGTAAAAATTAATCTTTTCCACCTCCGTGAATTGTTTTGAAAATTAGTTATAATATGAATATATGGAAAGCAATCGTTTTTCAATGCACCTAATAATATAATATTTTGCGGTAATACGTCTGAAACGAACAACAACGATGTATTCGCCCATGTATATGAGAATCCGCAGGATATCCGCCGTTTTTCAAGTTTCCTATTCGTTTATTCGAAACAGCTTGAGATCGCGGTGTGCAAGAAAACAGCGTGTCGCTATAGGTATATATGGGTACCTACAACTACTATCTTAGTTCCCCCTTTCGCTCAAACGGCGACAATGGATAATATTATAAGGGTGAGTGTGCATTCCCCTCGTAATATATGTATAATGTATGTATTAGATATATACGAGGATATATTATAGTATGTGTAAAATGTATAGGGGTGTGTATACGAAATCCGTTGCCGTTCTTGTCCGTCGCCTATATTATACTGTATTATATCGGATTCCTATATTATTATTATTATAACAGGTTGATCAATGATCGTAGTCGTCTCCGAGATCGGTATAGGTATAAATGTAGAAACACTGGTCGTAATACATGCATATGTCGCCACTGCAGTCTTTTGTGTTACATGTTTTAGTGTTGCACGCACACACGCGCACGTATGTGTATTAATACGCACACACACATGCTCCATTCAACCCCTATTGCATAATTCACGGTTCACGTCCTGTCTCTACTGTAGCGCCTCTGACAGAAAACGTCTCGACATCCGTTAATGTTTCCGCACAAGCAGCCTCCTCCTCGTGCGCTTGTATATAGGTATGCCTACAAATGTTTTTCTACACGTATCCTATAGTTGCACGTTTCCGGTCGAATTGACGAAAAAAAACTGTCTGTCCTACAACTGTGATGCCATTGTGTCGATCGCCGATCGGCCTTGCAATTAATTTAATAATTAACAAACAACCTATCTATCTATATAATATAATATCGACGAACTGCTAGCTGAAAAACTATGTAGGATAAAACCAACGAAGGCGATCTATTGCAAGAGTAACTAATATTCTTCTTTGTCGACGGATTTTTATCACATCTCTTTCTCTCTCTCATTCCGGTCCATTGGCGTCGTTGGTCTTTCTGCAATCGTGTCTCAACGCGGAGCTGATATTCTCGTTTTATTATTACATACACATATATATATATATATATTTTATTTATTCTCCGAGAATGTTTCTCTGCCGGTTGACCTTGCGCGCGGGGGCTTTCACGAGGTCGTTCACATGGGGGGGAATGGCTGACTGTGGTGTGGCTACACACGTAGGTACCACATTATTATGTGTAGGTACGTATCTAATATCTATATAGGCGTACGGTAAAATCGATTTTCGTGTTTTTCTATTCTAGGCGGCGGGCCCGTAGCAGGTCCACACGAAAAAACCTTTATACACAACCCTAAATGAGGCGGGGAGAGGGATGCTATTTTTAAAACACGCCACCGGTGCTGCAGTTTGTGTAGGAGCAGCTGCGCGACGAGTGAGCATCGTTGCAGAGCATCTGGCTTCAACGTCGATATATTTAATAATAAAAATGCCGTGTGTGTATGGTATTATATTATGTTTTAGTCGTGGACTCGTGGTGTAGGCGTAGTATAGTATAGTCTGTAGTTGTCGAGGTTTGTTGTACCCGCTTGCTTTCGGTCATTTTATACGAACACGGCAGTCGATACAGTATATCTACATACTGACGAAATAACGTAGATACTCATACTTTATACCTAAATGTATAATATTATATACCTTATGTTTAATGTCGTCATCGGTGGCAGAGGCGGTACACCTTGTTTCGATGGTTACTTGATCGTTGCGTTTAGGAAGCGTTCACGCACGGCGGTTGGTCATTGAGCACTGTTTGCTTCGATTGAATTCAATATTACTAATTATTACACGTACTTCATGTCGTCATCGACTACTGTTTACGATCTAAAATATGTATATTATATGAGTACATAATATGACAAAATTATTACAAATTACGCTTATTGTGGTAAATATCACTTCCATAAGTGCAGAAAGGGTTCTATGGATAATACTTAGGTACTATATTTTTGAGCATTTCGCACGAAATAAAGAAATATTATGAACAATGAACTTGATAGTATAATGGAATGCCGAATGGAATGAACAATACTGATGTAGTGATGTGCAGACCTTCGAATAGTAAATACTTATTGAGTTTCTAAAGTTTAATAAATCTACGTGCGTATAGGTTATGAGAATCTGCAATAATACAATTATGTTTCAATATGAGTAAAAAAAATAATTATTTTCGTAATACCTACATACACACTGGACTTAAACGTGTAAAATATGTAATTCCGTGTTAATTTGAAGTCTTCAGAGATCCATTGACACTATACCTTAGCCTCTGAATAAGTTGTTATTATTGTATAATGTGTATAATTTTGACGTATTGTAATTATTATATATGTAATGAGGGTTCAATGAAAGAAACGAAAAGAGATATTTTGTTTACATATAATATAATATATTATATAAGTTATAACCTACGTATTAGTTTCACACTACTCTATGGGCACTTTTAATAATGTTTTTGTTTTTTAGTTTTCTGCATATATACCTCTGCCAAGTACAAGTTATAATAAAGAATAATTAATTAAGAATATAATTAATTTTTCTTCAATAAACAAAGATAAATAAAGAATCTAAACCCAGATTTTAATTTTGTATATTCTAATAGGTTTTTTCTTATTAAAGCATAATATTTATAAATTATCTAAATTTTAGTGATTTTCCATTTTTCTATTCTGAACTATTTTGCGAAAAAAATAAATACCTATTTCCGTGTTTTTAGAGCTATATATAAAGTGCTAATTCTAGTTCTGACGCAAATTCGCAAATATCCATGAATAATTTATTTATTCAGTTTTTATGATAATTTTAAATTTTGACTAGGTGTATGTACAATGTACATCTATAATATCTGTAATGTATTTTTTATTTAAAAACATATTATGTATATGTACCAATATAATTTTTTTTTATAAAATTCCTGATTGCCATCAGTATATTATATTGTTAAATGCCATGTCAAATAATCATTATCAGGCGTTTTATTTTAAATAAGCTATTATGAAATCAAATACTTTTGACATATAGGTACCTACTACAATTTTATTTGATTAACTTCGGAGAACAAGTATTCAAATTTCAAATTGTATATTATATGCTTACACAGACAACGCGTAAGTGCGTAACAGTTGTTATTATTTTTAAACCTACCCATGCACTTTGTCAAATATATGAAAACAAAATACAGTTCAATATAACAACACTAGCTGTATAGAAACTCACACAGTCACACCTATGACTCATCAAATTGGGAGAGATTGGTCATAAACTCATAATTCATAACTCATTATTGCTAACTGTTTCTGGTGGCTTACACACCTGATTAATGTATGTAAATCGCAGTACCTACCTATTTTAAATTATTTAATATAGGTATTAGTGAAATTGTTCATTCTAAATATTTTTGTGGTAAATTATATAATATTTATAAAACGTAATTTTTATATTTGTTATTCCTCATATTATTTTACCATATTGTGCTTGTATCAAATCAATATCACATTATCATTATATATAGTAACAGCTGGCTTATATGCAAAGTGATTCATTGCATTCATTTAGTTTTTAGTAGTTGGGTAAATTGTTTACGAAACGTGTACTATTTTGCTGTAGGTTCCAAATACCAGACATAACTGACCAATGAATCGTCCAGTGCTTTACGTTTAATGTGTCTAAAAAGTATAAAATATGGAAACACTTTTTTTTCGTTCTCGCTGTCCAGGTTTACTTATTATAATATAATCATTAAACATTTTAACTTTAAATGTTTAAATTATCATGTTTCAATATGATCATATTATATTTTCAATTCATCAGTTAACCTATTTATATAACTACCAAAAATGTATTAATATGATGAATGGTAATAGGTGATAGGTTGTCACAATTTCACTTGTCATTGCCATAGATAAGCATTACAATAATATCTACAGTATTGTTTTAATACTTACAGTAAATGTTTACGAAAACGAATACTTGAAATTTGTTACGCTCCATAACGCCGTACAGTAAAGTAATTTTAATCTCGTTTTTATTTTAAAAGGTATGTTAGTCTAATAATCACACCTACCTGAATAATTGATTGCAAATTTTGGCGTACAGAATTTAATTTGTCAACTAATAATTACGTCCAATAGTCCAATTATGTTAATTTATGTCAGGATGTATAATGAAATTTAATGAGATTTAAATAAATATTGTCTTACATTTTTAATAGATAGGTATATATACTTATGGCGGATAGCATGAACAATCACTGAACATTTAACGACACATTTAATGAATCAATAATGAGCTAATGGTCCTTTAAACATAATTTAGTGACCCATGATTGGATTATTCAATTTTATTGGACCATTAAATAATTACATTTTTGATACAACCCGGCATTAGTATTAAAATACTTAACTAAAATATAATATTTATTCCACCGACTATATGTATTGCATACACTCGGTAATGCAAAAAAAATATTACTTCCTAGCTAATTTGATTTACTGCATATATTTGATCATCGACATTGTAGATGGGTGTATAAACTATATAAGGTACCTAATTACTATACCTAGGTAATTATATTTATACAGTCATACACAAACATTAAGCACCTTACACGGCTTACACGTGGTTGTGATTTGAAAGAATACCAGCCACCAGTGGTCGACACATATGAGTTACAATATACAATATTATTGGAGGGAAATACAATATTTATACATATCGTTGTATCATATATCTATATAATGCACAAATGCTTTTTACTCGTGTGATTAAATTTAGTTTGGTTGTATAATTTTTCACACGCCATTCATACGGCAGGTAGCGTTTCTGTCCCGTGTCCCGAAGACACTGATATATACGTATTATAATAATGGTTCTTTTTTTGTTGTTGGCGAGCCCCCCTCTTATGGGAATACGAACAGATGCATTTCTAATGTTTTGAGATAGCTAAGGGTCCAAACCAAAAAGGACACTTTCCTGGTATTTTCACACAGTTTTTTTTCTCCTAACTGTGTCACTGCCCGTTGCGTGTGAATTATTAAAAATACAACACTTCTACAATTTTTCTTATATAAAACCATTAAATTATCTACCTTCAGACTATCGTAACGTTTTATCAAATACTATTTAAATGTTCGACAACGTATAAAAACTATAAAGAACAATGATAATTTGTAATTTTTTTATAGACATAGGTATGTACTTATAATGTATATATAGGTATAGGTAAAATTATAATAATCTACAGAAACCTGTCGATTGTGTCTTTGCTCACGTTTATTGTCATGTATAAATGTATGAACAGGATGTCCGGATAGGAGGTATACAATATACATTCATACATACATATTACATACATATACATACTTTTACACAAAAGTGTAAAATGTTTTATTTACCATAAATGACGAATTCATGAATTATTTTATGCACGAACAACACATTACGAAGGGGTATCAAACGAATATTGTGTCATATTATATTTAGATCCAACATCATAATATTATGTCTGCAAATTGAATTTAAAAAATAAAATTATGTATACCTTTTTATGTTTTATGTTTTTTAACGTTGAATGGGTGTATTAATGAATAAAATAGGTTTATAAGTTGTAATTATTCCGTTTTATACCAAGAGCAATCACCTCGATCTGTTAATATATCCGGAGACCGCAGTAATTCTTTTTTTGGAAAATCGTCGTTCGGCTGAATGCATTAAACACTGTATTTACAGCATGTTATCCAGATGTTACTATTTTCCCGTTTCAAATACTACCAAATATTATAATACATAATATACACGTCGCATTCAACAACAGCGCCGTTAAGTGTGTATTAAATTGATGGTCTATACATAATATTTAATAATAGTATCATTTTGTCTGTTTCATGCATATTATTTCGTAAGTTATCGATTGCGTATATTATAAGTGTACTGAAAACTGGGATTTTGGCACTAATCCGTCGGAACGTCGGGCCAACGCGTGCAATAAAGCCATATATATATATAGTAGGTATATAATATGTGTATAATATATTATAGGAAGCGGAAATTGCATGCGGTCGTATGCAGCAGTGCCGCACGCGTACGCGACACGTGTTTAATACTCTTTAATACTCTTTCGTCTGCCAACGCGAAGATAGTTCGTGGGAACTATAACTAGTATGAGTTTAAAAAAAAAAAAAAAACCCTTATCGCGGTAGCCGTTATTATTATCATTGTAATAGGACTGTTCTTTTCGGAGAGTATAAAAAAATAAATCATCCAATTAAAACGAGAAAACGGTTGCCACCCTTACACGTCATCCCGATCGTCTTCTCGTTGTTGCAGTGATTTTATGAAAGCTAGCGAATAATTATGTAATACAATTATTATACTATATCCCGCGCTTGCGCCGTACGCTATTTTACTTTATATATACAAACATACTTTTATATAGACAGGTCTTACTATCTATCCTTCGTACTACATTGCAGGTATATTTTATTATGTGTAGGTATATAGAATCGGTGAAAGTGTAGTTCGTCGTCCATGTTTTAAACTGATATAGCAGACTTTTAGAGAAGAAAAAATATAATATAATGTGTTTGTCTATGTGTGTATATAAATTATGCGTTTAAACATTTTATATTGTCACAGTCGAATCTTATCTATTATAAAAATAAAACCTACACATCATGGTAATATAATATAATGCATATTATTATAATTTATAATATGTGTATATTATAAAATTGTGTGCAGTTATGAGACTGCTAAAACGTGTTTGTCTCGACTCTCGGCGTTATAATATTGTAAGGAATGTGTACGATATATATTATATTTATATGCGTGCAGTGGTTGTGTAATGAAATATCTACAACAGATAGGTACATTCGATACGAAGTAAAGTTTGAACACACCCGGATGTGGTAAATGGTGTAGGTACGCAATTATACACCCGAAGCTCAACAAATATTTAGCTAGTACAGTGGTACCTAACAGGTATTAATAATATAAGGGTGACTGCAGTTTTACTGGCCACACTGTTTCTCGGTTGATTTCTGCTGTTTTTTTAAAAATAGTATCAAAAATAATTATTGTTAAGAATGATGTATTCATCTAAATATTACGACAAACACTATATTATTTTTTACCTGTATATTATTATAATATAACTGGTACTTGAAAGGTATACCTTCGGGTATACCTCTCCTTCAGGGTATAATATAGATTATATAGGTACGTGACGGCGATTAAATAGTATACGCTTTTATAGGAGGCACTTGTCCTTTCGTCAAATATGACAAAAATGCAATACAATTGTATGAGTATTTGGTTAACGGGATTAAATACATTTTTACAAATAATAACTATGCGAGAAACAACAAAATCGTGTTTGTGTGTTTAATTAATTTGTACTTAAAGTCCCATCAATTTAATTTTTATTAAATAGCCGGTCTCCTTTTTACATATTTGAAAATCTGTCAATTATTTTATAGCTAGGTAATACTATTTATGTTTATTATTCTCTGTGAACAGCAAAAAAAATTAATTTAGTTTCTCTTATAGTCTTGTCCCATGCTTAATCTTAACCGTGTTTTAAATCTACATAAAATAAGTGAAAATAGTCCCAAAATAGGTATAAAAGGAAAGTATGTCGCGATCTGCTGCAGGCTTAAGTATACTGCAAGTACAAGTAGTGCTGACACTCTTTCCAATCAACCACCACTTCGGGGCGATAGGTCGACTCTCCCAGCTTAACCAATCACGGGATAAGTGGTATGGGGGACAGATAAAATGGGCAACACGTTTAAGCCAGCGAAAAGGCCGATCTCTCGTACGTTTGATTTGTAACACTCAACACCACCGTCTGTCCGTCTCGCAGTACTATTCTATTATTTATAAATCGTAAAACGAACAAAATATTTTATTTTTTTGTATTTTGTCGATTATAATACCATTTATACATATTTATAGTAATACAAGTATACTGTGGTTTGTAGACATTAGTCATGTCGGGAAAAATTCGAAATGATGTTAATTATATTATATTACTACCTACGCAATAACTGTACAATTTCCAACACAAGGAGGCGCCAATGTAGTACATTCTCTAACCACCCGTGCAAACTAACATCGTTATTCACCTCTATCTAATTTAAACGAAAATGATTATATGAGTTTACCCGCTTTAAACAAGGAAAAATGTCAACATTCGACCGAGGTTAGTAAAAAAAATATCACCAATTTATGTACTCACACGTGGTATAAAATAATTCGAAAAATTTCATAACTTTCTCTCAAAAACAATTATCATATAAATACATATTTACCGTCTAGCATTAACTGCAGACTACTTGATGATTTAGACATTTTAGTAATCAAATCATACCGTATCAGACACTTTTTTCTGAATTACACTCGAACCCTACTCCTATTAGAATGAATATAAATTCGTCATTGCGATTTTATCTCACAAATAATTAATTAATTAAAATAAAACCAAACTAGAACAAATAAACAAAAATCTAAAGAAATCTATGAATATATCTGCTCATGGCACACCTATAGCAGAAAAGATGGCTTCATCAAATTATATCCCTTTGGAACATTTTACTGAAATTATTAGACGCTGCATCGGGCAGTGTACCATCAATAGTCACGATGCCTTATTTCAGTTCATAAATGTAATACAATATAATGCTAGACAAATTTGACAAATATTTTATCATCTTGGAAAATACCAATAATTCTTCAAAAAGTGTAAACGTGTTTTGTTCGCAGCCTACGTCGTTATTGAATTATTCATAAGTCAACAGGTTAGTTAATGTACTTCCATCTCATTATCTCAACATAGGACCCCCATTTCAACGCCGCCTGAGACGAAGACGTCTCCATGGTTTAGCTTCTTAAACTCAATTTAACGTATAGAATTAAACAATACTAATCACTTAGTCACTACTCCATTATAATTAATATTAGTTTTATTTATCGCAGTCAGTATAGTAGTATAAGATGAATCATATATGTGCATATTGTATCATCCCTATCTATTAAACTTAACATGGATTCGTACTTACAAACAAATCAATTAGGGAACGAGGAGAGAAAAATCGCCGTCCTCCCTTTCAAATACGCCACTGATGTAGTTGTATATGGTTTACTTATATAATAATATATATACACTATATATGATATACTATATATGTAAAATAATGTTCGGAAATATTCGTGCTCTGCCGAGCGTAAACACGGAAGCGATCCGCCCAAAGGGTTTATCCCACGGTCATCGTCGTTTCGCACTGATCTCTTCTGTTGGCAGCAACTACTACTTTGTGCCACAGTATACGTATACGGTATAACCCGATAATATTAAAACAAAAAAACGATACCGTGACGGTGACGAAGTCACCGCCGGTCAACGCACCATAACTATATACATGTGCAGTATCATAATATACACAGATATAAAATATTGTACCATTTTAATATATAATATATATATATCGTATTGCTATATGAGGCCGTCACGAGGGGGTGCATGATGCGTGTTATATAATAATATTATAATACCTATAATATATGTGCCCGCCATACGTTCGATTTTCTGTCGAGTGGGCACTCGTCTACGGAATAGACAATAAAGGAACGGATAATACTAAAACACAAGTGGTGGTTGAAAAAAAGAGTGATTTAATTTTTTGTGGGAAAAAACTCCCGTCATTATTAGATTGTTAACACGGAGAAAAGGTCCGATGACTAATAAAGAATGTGCAAAATGTAAACGAAACAAATATTAACTTTTCTTTAGTTTTCATATATATTAATTGTAGCCTCATTATTTTTTGTAAATATTCATTTTAGATTCATTTTTATATATTAAAGCTTGGATGGACTTTTTTCTGAAAAATATTTTGGTAATGCGGACTTTTACAACAAAAAATGAAATCGGACCTTTTCTTTAGATTTTTTCCTACACTCGACACGGGTATTATATTTGTTTGTAATGACGTTATCGTTATTATAATATGATGGTGAGCCCACTCGATATGTGTAACCATCCTGTATATATCTGTCGTGACTTGTGGTCTCACGGGCCACGGATCCGCCGGGGTGGTAGTGGATCATCACGGTGAGTAGGTATACACGCTCCAGTTGCGCCGTCACTGCAATTGAAACAGCAAATAACGATTCCGTGTGTTGTTTGAACCGCTCTCGAATTTTGATCAGTATATAGAAAAAGGGACGACTTTTTTTGTTGAAGAGCACGGCACACGCCCTTAAATTGTTTGTAAAAGCTGCAGTTTCGTGTAAAAAGAATCACTATTGGAGTGCTTGACTTGACCTCTCAGCTTCACATAATGTAAATGGCAGTGTGAATAGTATTTGCAATATTTTATGTACATTTGGAAATAAATTTGGATTACTTACATTCATTAAGTCTTTGAATGGTACTAATAGTTTGTTGCATATTAAAGTCATCCAAATAACAATTCCATAAAATAACTTGTTTTTACTCGATCTAAATAATCAACGTCGTTTGGATAAAAATTTAAACTCAACAAGTTCTTTCAGTTTTCTTCATGAAACGCTGAACTTTTAACTAAAATTGAAATTCAACGATAATTTAGTTGTTGCAAAGGTATACATGTTGCTATAAGCTATATAAAGGTTCCACATGGACCAAGGGGAGGTCCAGATCCATGATCCCTACCCTCCTTGCCACTGGCATTGCATATATTGTCTTTGTTGTGTATACATTTAGTATATTTTATCAGATATAATGAAGTACAGTGGATGGCAGTCTTGAAAATACAGTAAAAATAACATTTTTTTATTGACTGTTGCTGTAGTAATATTATAAATACGTATTTTCAACAACTTAGAACTCAGACTCGTCTTACGGTCGAACGCTAAACGCCTCAACTAGGTTATTTCTTATACTTAATCGTCACTTTGTGTCCTGTTGTCTGCTTTGCTTTGTATGGTGTTAATTACTATCGCCACTAAACTATACACGTATATCGTGTTGACTGTGTACTATTATTATTATTATGCTATTAAGCATCTCAACTCTCAAGTGTTGATAAACGTTTAATCATTTAATTGGGCTTTCGAGAACATAATCGTATTTGAACCGATAAACGATATGCATTTGTCTATTATGATGCTGTCGTGACATTATATCATAATATTATATATGCGTTATTCGGACGAAAATGTAATTTTGTCGGTTGGGTAGATAGATTACAATTACTACTTAGTACTCAACGTTTCGATACCGACGTTCTATATTAAATATTATAAATCATAATACTATAGGTAGTATTATATGTATAGTAAGCAGTAGGTACAATAGCAAAAAATTGTCTCCATCCTTGTTTAATCCAGATTTAAAGACGTTTTAAGAAGCGTTTCTAGAGCAGCAGACACGGTCTATCGATAAAAAAGAACGGGAACAATAATTTAATTTAATCATCGAATATTATAGCTAATTTGTGATATCATTATGCCAATATGCACTTGACGTTGTGTTGAAAACAAATTATGTTTTATAATATATAGTTTAGATGTATAGGATAATATTATTATGTTCTAGAGTAGTTGTCTAAAGATAGTTACTTAATGAGCTCCCACCTATCGCATTGCAAAATACGAAGAATGACACTTCTTATTTTCGAACGTCGCGCGATATTTATACTTAATTATAATATACGGGGTGATCCTTTTATAACGCAAGACAATTATTTTTTTAAATATCTATTTTAAATAATTTTAAGTCGTTACAAAACAAAATTTTTTACCATTTATTAATTTTTTTGTATTACAATATACTTAATTTTCAAAGCAAAATATTATTTGGATTATTTTGAAGATTATTCCGTTCTATAAAAAAATCCAATTTCAGACAAGTGGTTTATTTAGTATTTAAGGTTTGAATAAGCGAAGTACTGAACCAACATTTTTAGGGGTTTTCCTTGCAGCTGCTGTACCACTCCACTTCGCTCATCTAAACTTAAAAATCACTAAATATTATAACTCATAATCTACCCGTTTATATACTTCGAAGTACTCTGAAAATATATTCTTATTTGAAATAAGAAATTATTAAATTATTATGACAAAATAGTACTAAATATTTTTTTTCAGAAAAATGCTTTTTTTGACGACTTAAAATTATGTTAGAAAAAAAATTCAACTGTTTATAGATTTTTAAATTATAATTGTCTTGCATATTTAAATAGTTAATAGATCAACTGGTATAAATTATAATACAAACGAAGTGTTATAGATTTATAAAAATAAGATAATACCGATTACCTATATACCACGAAAAATATCTTTCCGACCCGTGTGGTCGAGCTGTTGTTTTACGCGATTAATGTCACGTTGTATTATTTGTTTGTGTATATTATATATTTGTATCCTTTTGCGTTTGGGCCTTAGGAGATAATAATGATAATATTATAGTAGTTAAATAAATACGACATGATATTCATTATTCATATTTAGACAACATACAGTATAAGTGTATAACCTATACTAGTATACTGTATAGGTATATTAGATTAAGTTGTACTATTGTTTAGTATATTTAACAAGTGTTAACCTATACTGTATAGGTATTCCGGTATTCTTAACAATTGAAAAATGTTTTCGATAAAACGACCATCGTGTAATCTTTAACAGTATAACAACAGAGTATTCGTATAATATGATATGCCACACAGTCACAACCGATTCGTGTGTGGTTTTAAATTTAGACTATCAAAACAAAAGCGTGATGGCGAGTTGCGACCTTTGTGTATTTACATTTTAGTGGTTTAAATTCGTACTTACAAGTTTTTTAATAGTTTTAACTTAAAATTGTTCGACTCATAAGAATTTCTGTATTATATAGTATTATTTACTCTTGTGCGCGGTGTTGAGGTTAAATGGTTATATTTTCGTTGACGATATGTAGACGATGGACACCTTGTACTCGTATCTCGTACTGTTGCCTTATTATCATTATTAGAATATAACTATATAAAGTGTATCGAGTATTAACTATTAGGTACCTATATAATATATTATTATATATGATATACAGCCAGTGTTTGCAAATAATTGCAGCTGATTAAAGCTTAGAAGGTTATATTATATGTTTTAGTTAATAGTTGTTATAAGGTTATATTTATGATTAAAAATGCATGAATTTCATTAAATATACAATATACTGAATTTGTCTCTACATTTATAGGTTAGGTTATAATATCAGAAGAATTGTTTAAATATCTCTTAAAGCTAATAAAAATTAATCTGAACAAAATGAACCATGGACATGGTGCATGATTAATTTATTTCACTTTAGTTTTTTTCATATACCTAGGTAAGTAGTCAAATTGTATATTTATTTCAACCATCAATTTAACATCATTTTAATTCTGAATTGTTGACACATTAATGAATGTATATTTTATGAAATTAATGCATTTTCATTCGTGGATAATCCTTATTGTAAACTTTAATCAACGGTTAATATAATATATCATACAGAGACTAGAGAGATACAGTGTTTTTCCCGACTAATTTATACAGCACCGCCGAAGAGTGATTGTTATAAAAACAATACATAAAATGTGGCGTGCATAAGAGTTAAAAAAGTTATTCATTTGGAACCATATTTATTTATACTAAAAATATTTCGTTGGAAACACGTAGTACCTATATATTCGGTATTGTATTTTTATTGAATTAAATTAATTTGTAATCATAATCTGTTTGAAAATGAATTATGTCGGAAACGTAATTATATGGAAAATATTCTGATGGAAACATTAACATCTTATGTAGTTTGAACTGCAATATGATATATTATACTGAACAATAATTTGTCAAAATCATATTTGCTCAGAAACTTATTTTAACATGGAAAATATTTCGTTTGAAATATAGGTATATTATTTGGTTACGACATACAAATAGTTTTTCGATAAAATACGTTTCTGAGCTAATTTCCTATTCCGTAAAAATACGTTTCAATTACCTACGATTCCAAAATAATATTTGCTAACGGTTTACGCATATACGTTTTCAAATGAAATACGTATCGGAGTAAATACTTTACCGACAAAATATATTTCCAAATTAGTACAGTTCAGTTAAAAATACAATTTTAAAAAAGTCATAACAAAGTATAAATAACATTTTTTATATATATAAATAATTTTATGACCTTATATAATAGTGCATTATAAAATTGTACACGATACAATCACGAACGTTTATAAAGGTAATACATTATGAAGCATAAACTAAATTTTGAGCAAACTTTAAAAGCAGGTAAGTATGGATACGCTCTACTGTACAGTAGGTTACAAATGTGAAATGGGTCACTGTATAATGGATGGTATTAAATTTGAATTCAATGATATAATATCATTGCATACGAAAAATGATTCTGAGCTGAGACAGTTAGTCAGTGTGGATATTTTATATTAAATTTATATTGTTATTTCTTATAATTAATACGGTAGCCGATAAGTTGAATTAGTTTTATAAAATGACAACAAAATAACTGAAATCGTTATTCTTGGTTATTTAATATGTAATTTCGTTCAAATTTTATCATAAAATAACTATAAAAAAAAAAACTGTGACTTTAAATTGTTGAGATCTTTTGGTTACAAAATAACCTATTTACATAGAACTTTGTATTACATTTTCAATTCTTAGCTATAAAAGTTGAACATTTTGTCAATTTTTAAATTTTAAATTTGATGAATCTTGTTAAAACCGAACTTTCAATGCTTATAAATTGTACGTATGTATTTTTAATATTCAACTACTATTGTAACAATATAATATCAGGACCGAACGAATACAATGTTATTGGCATTTATAGAAAAAAAACTAAAAAAATTGTTAACAGAATATGTCTGTAAACAGTTCAAAACAAATCAAAACATTTTGAAAACGTTATCGTGTATAAGAAATGCGAATGTAAACATTTAGTCAACATTTTATGTATTTACAGTTATTTGTTTTAGAGTTACACCAAAAACCAAAATCGATTTTGTCAAAAACTGATTTTGCGTAAAAAATTCCCGTTTTTCCTTAATTTTATTTTGTTTTTCCCGGCACTTCTGAAAATGTTTGGTAATTTTAAATGTTGACCCCCCAACGCACCATTTAGATTCATTCTCCCATCGAACAAGATACTGAAGTTGAAAATCGAAGCATTATTTCGACTATTTATCGTGTACACAAACACAAAATAAAAAATTTTTAAAAAAAACACACATCATTGTAAAATAAATACATTCATCGCTCCGTTCAGGATCTACAAATATTTTCCAAATGTATATATTCTGCCTTATTATTTTCCTAAAAAATAAAGTCATCCGTCGACCGCCTTGCAATTCGTGCGATGTATGCTATTTTTATTTCGAAACCTGCAGGGATTTCAAATATAGGTCTAATCAAAGCGTGCATCATATAATAATTATTTGTTATTACTAATTAATAATATTACTAATTAAAATCTATAGGTATATTAGATTAAGTTGTACTATTGTTTATTATATTTAAATTATTGTATATTTAACAAGTGTTATAAAAATTAATCCGAACGCTTGAGAATCATCGTGGTGGCTTTATGTTATTATGTTACTCGAACGTATAAAATGCGAATTGTGTAATTCGGACGATTATTCAGTACGTTTGTTAACAGCGTACATACGTCATAACAATACACTTTATTATAATATTTTTGATTATGAAGATAAAATCTGTTATAAATTATAATTAATGACACTAGACACAATGTCGACGAATAAATCGCCATCAAAAATTGTCATGGTGTAATTGAATACTATATAATATAGTATCATATTACTATATTATGAAAATAAAAAGTCACATGTTCTAATTCATTTTTTCTTTTTGATTTTTAGAGTGGTCGGTCGCCGTCTAAAATGGACCGATTACGACGGAGTTTTAGAGACAGTTTCAGACGCCGTAAAGATCTGGGAAATAGCGCCGGATCGCCAGGCCATCATTCTAATCCTAAGCCTCATTTGTGGGCCATGGACGAAGCTGAAGTCCGGGCTGGGATATGTTCCTTCCATGTTAAGGTAAACTGCGTTTTAAATTGTTTACGATTTGAATAGTAAAAATAATAAGGCATCGTAAAATGTCCAATCCATCGTCTCTAATATATCATTAAAAATGTATAGAGATGTTCTTTGCATAAATATTTGAATAATACAGCCAATACCCAAAATTTAATGTAGATAATATAGATCAAACTCATAGAGTTTATAAATTATGAAGTTAGAGAAATTAAATTTGGATTCTCTGTAGGGGAAAATAATGTGTTCTGAAGATGTGTGTGGAATGAACTTCCTTGTGGAGGTAGGATAAATGATTATTATAATATAATTACAATGTACAGTATTTACACATAATTAGATAACTTGCAATTACCAATACTTATTACTTACTGAATACATTTGATAGAAATTAATTAAAAACCTATATTAAATAAAAATGTATAAAACAGTTTTTATATTAGTTAATAATTGAAATAGCAATTATAGTTTAATAATATTCATATAGTAATTGTTTGTTTAAGAAATATATTTTTGTTTTATAGTATTTGGGCTGTGTCGAAGTCTTTGAATCGAGAGGAATGGAAGTATGCGAAGAAGCTTTAAAAACACTTAGGGTAATGTTATCACATTTTCATTAACATAAAAAGAAGATTTTTAATTTTTTGTTTTGTTTTTGTAGGCATCACGCCGCAGACCAGTCAGAGCTATATTTTACATATCAGGAGATGGTCTGCGTGTTGTAGAAGAAGAAACAAAAGTAAATAATTATTAAAATCTTATAAAATTGTTGTTATACAATTCTCGATTTTTAGGGTTTGATAGTAGATCAAACAATTGAAAAAGTTTCATTCTGTGCCCCAGACCGGAGTCATGAAAAGGGATTTTCATACATATGCAGAGACGGACTGACTCGTCGATGGATGTGTCACGGTTTTGTAGCTCTAAAAGAATCGGTAAATGTAAAATAAAAATACATTTACTTATTTGCATTTACATTTATACTAACTATGAAATTTTAATAGGGTGACCGATTGAGTCATGCTGTTGGATGTGCTTTTCAAGAATGTCTGATAAGAAAAAATAAACGAGAAGAAGATTGTTCTGTTACAATGAACTATGATCCAAAAACATCTGTTTTTACTAGAACTGGCAGTTTTAGAACTCCATCTTTAACTGAACAACAATCTGAACCTAATATTCCGCTCAATGCACCACCACAACCTCCCCCTTTTCTTCAGTTAAATAAAGGTATATATTTTATTTAGATAACTTTAATGCATATTACTATTACTATTTATTAATTAATAGAATTTAATTTAAAAACGAGTTAAGTAATCATTACTTCTTGAATAACATAAAAATTTAATATTTATTCTAGATATACCAACAACAGTAAAACCATTGCAACAGAACCCTACTACACCAAAAGTTAGCACTAATGCGATTGAAAGACCGCATGCTACACTGTCAATGTTACAACGACAAGGATCATTTCGTGGGTTTACACAACTTAATCAAGCATCTCCATTTAAAAGGCAGTTGTCGCTTCGAATATCTGAATTACCTTCTAATTTGGAGAGAACGAGATCAATGAGTCTTCAACCAACAGCAAATTCTCGTACATCTAATAAACTTTTACAAATGAATACTCCAGGTACAGAGTTAAACCTATGAATAACATAATAAATAATAATACATAACAATATTTGCATTTATTTTAGTGAGTCCTATACTTGAAGCTTCTCCTCGAAGTGAAAAACCAATGTCTACAACAGATCAAGTGACAGCTATGTGTCAACAAATGTCATTAGAATTGGCGTTTCTTACAAATAGTACAGCTAATGACGATTTCTCTGAGAAATTTAAATTGAACGATCCAAAAAATATAGGTAAAATAATTAATAAGTTTGTTAAAATAAGTAATTTATTAATAACATATAAAATTAAGACACCATATCAATAGGTTTGTTATCTTTATTTCTCTCAAGGCATACAACAAAATAAAACATTTATTTGCATAAATTATTGGATGAATTTTTAAAGCTGAACACCTATAATCCATATAATAAAGAAAATAACTTTTTTGCAATCATCATAGCTTTTTTTTGTTGAACTCATAGTATCTTTCATACATATTTTTAGAAATAAAATTTGTTTATTACTGTAATCTATTGTTATACCTTAACATTTGATAAATATTTTAAATTAGTATATTGAAAAAGATCTTTAAGAGATGCCCTTGAAAATTTTAGTTTCTAAAATCTATTAGGGGATCCAGTTCTAAAAATCACTTCCTAATAATATTAATTAATGACTTATTGGTATGGACTAATTTTTTTTACATGAGTAGAAAAAAAAAACTTATCATGGTCTTTTAAAAATATTATTTAGTATCATTATAATATTTAATACTATGTATATATGTTTTAGAAAACAATTCAAAACAAGGCCCAATTACTGGAAGTGAAGCATTTCTTGCTAGTATATCAAAAAAATCCACATTATCAACAGAAACCCAAAGCAACCCCTCCACTCCAAAACCAGAAAGTCGTATTAGCCCTCAACAAGACGAAGGCTTTGATTCTGGTTCCAGTTTATGGAATGTTAACAACAAAGCAGTTACACCACCAACTCCACCCGCTACTCCTCCATCATCACTTCCAAGGCCAGAACAATGGTTAGGTAAAGTGGCAGCAGTTACATTACAGTCAATGGATCCCCAGGTCACACCTAAAAGAAATCCACATTTAGTAACACACAGTCGTGCCTTTTCTTTAGATACAGCTGAAGATGCTTATCGCACGTTTAATAATATTTCAGCCAATCCATTTGACCCTAATTATATTGCACCAAAACAAAATACAAATCCTTTTTTAAGTAGCCCAATATCAAATAGCCAAAGTAAAACTGTAAAAACTTTTGAAGTTCAAATGTGATTAATTCTCAAAATTATCATCATTGAATAGTATAAAGTAAAAATATAATTAGATAAAAGGAATATGCGATTACCATAAGACCATGTAAGATTGGATTCAGGATTGTGCAATTAATATTAACAAAAACTTCTTTTTGATGCTATTTGATCTAGTATACTATGTACTGTCTTTGAAAAAAAATCAAAATTTGAATTGATCAAACAAAATTATTTGGTTTAGTACTTCTTTTTTTAGTAAACTTATTTTTATTTTTTTTTTTCAATAACGTAAATATTACCAAGTGCATTTATAATAATAGTTTCTATTTTATATTTAAGTAGTATCCTTAAAAAAATATCTGCAAAAAAAGTTATTGACTTACATAATTTTTAGTTTCAAGAAGTACTTAAATAAAATATGTTTAGTAATGAGTTACAAGAGTATCAATAAATATGGTCAAGCTAAAATTGTGAAAACTATTATTAATATTTTTCTACGTTTTTCTGTAACTAAACAGAAATATAAACTTAATTTTCATGCACAGTGAATTTAAACTAAATTATTAAATAATATTTATATACGTTCATTTGCAACCTATACATATCAATATTTTTTTAACGTTAAAATACTTAGTTTATTATAATATATTATGTTAAATTTTGTGTTGATATAAATATTGACAGCTAAGGGTACCTTACTAACGAATTTGAACTTATCGCACACATGTAGCTAATGGAGAAAAATTCACTACTATAAAAGGTTATTATTTATTAACAACTAATTGAATGAAATAGTTATATTAAACAGTAAAAATTAAACATATTTCTTATATTTATTTATAGTTACAAAAATTTATAATATTTCAATTTTTTATAACTATTAATAATAAATTATATTTATATACTCACAATATAAAACTAAATAAGTTATAAAATGATAACATTTTATTGAATGAACCTCTAATAATGTACAAACCAACTCTTAATTAGTAAACAAACAGTATAGATTCTTAAAGAGTCCTAAGTATTTGCCAATTTTTTTAACCAAGTATTATTTAATGATTATCTATAACCATAAGCAAAAATGTATATAATGTGTATTTTTCTAAGATCAAAATGTTGATATATGTATTCTTCTATATACCTGTTAGATTGAAAATGATTCACCTTGCATTCATTTTACCTCTTTATTGGCACAAGACTGTATTTCTGTCGTCTTTACTGTTTTCTTAATAATAATGATTCAGTTATTTGCATCCCTCATTTTCACATATTATATATAGATGTTACTTCTTTACTTTCGCTTTTGGTTTAAAAAGTCAAACACTTTCAAAGTTATAAGACAACCTAAAACTGTATTATGATAAAAAAAAAAAACGCTTATAGCCGCGTACTGAATAGGGATTGCGTGTTCTGTGATATTTGTGTATTCAATAGACTGCATTTTTTTTCTATTGATACACAACAATGTTTATTATTATTATTATTATTATTATTATCTTTATTATTATTATTATTATTATAATTGTATATAGTGTACGGTGTACGCATATATATGTGGTAACATTATATTACAATACTATCCGTACTGCTCTCATAGAAAATATGGGAATTAAATACTAATACTTCTGTATGTTATAATTTTAAAAATATCATAATAACAGTAATATCAATATTGATAAATATAATTATACTTTTCATTATTAATATTATATATATATATGTATTACTTGTTAGTATTTTAGTTTGTATTATATTTTCTTATGATTAAAAATTATTTTTAGAAAACAATATTATTATGTATAGATTATTATTATAAACAAATATTATTATGCATAGTATTAATAATGTATGAATTAGACATCATAATTTATCTAACTGGTTATTCATTATGCCCGAGAGCAACTATACCTGTAAAAAAAAATTAATAAGTAGCTAACACTTGGTAAAAACTCAATTTTTAAATTATTTGTGGTACCTATTAACTATTAATTAGTACTTTAATCAATATCATGCACCACCTTATTATGTTATTGGTATACGATTAATTTTTATTGTTGTTATTATTTGGACTATCCACTTGGGAAGGATTGGTGTTTGTTTTATGGTACACGTGTATATCATTAATTATATGTATATATCTATATATTATATCAGTGAACATTCTTATGTTATACATACCTATAATTGTATATAGATGTAATATGTTGTTTATGTTTTTGACAGAGAATAGTAGTGTGTACGAAAGATCTTAGACATATATTAAGTATTGAAATAACAGTATTGTTTTTAAATGGCTTAAGTGCAATTAAAAATAATTCTCGTTTTTCAACCAACATTTTTATGAAAACGACTAATAATAAATATGTAAGACGGATAAGAGATAATTATTTTATACAATATTATTGTGATTTTAGTGGCCTCTAAAAAGTATAACAATATTATGTTATAATTTTATAATTATATATAATATATCATATTATACGTATACAAGTATCCTATGAAGATTTACTAGTTTTAAGTACTTGGATTAATACAAATTCTATTACCCAACCACTTTAAATTAGTAAATCCTCGTGGGATACTGAATAATATGCTAATGGCTTCGTTATGACCGTATTAGAATTAACTTACCTATTACTTATATTGTACTTAAAAGTTAAAACAAATTAAAACATGTTTGTAAAACCCTTATCTTTTTGTTTATGTTTTGTGGTATAAACATATTATTAGAAAACTTAGACAATATTTTTAGATGCCTAAGAACCTTTGTACTTAATTATTGTTGTCGTATAAATTATATATAAATATAAAAAGTATTGATTGTTTTTATGTCAAGCGTATTAAAGGTATTTAATTATTACCTATAGTTTTGTATATTATTTCTCTCCACGAAAAAATATTTGTCCCTGACCTCTAACATTTTATTATTTATATTTATATTGACCATTTTGTATCACAATTTTTCAATAATGTATGTCATATCGTAATACATAGTAACTTATAAGTTATATAAGTAATAACCATAGATTACAACTTATAATATCACCTAACCAACCGTAATATCAATCACATCAGTCTAACATTAACAATGATCATTGACTGACCACAAACTAAGGAAGTTCTTATTTAAATACAATAAAAAATATAAAATGTTTAGAACTACTTAATATCCTCATATCTAGATTATTACCATAATGAATGCTTCATAGCCAGAATTAGAATGATTGAATTGTGTTATCTCTAAGACTCTAACTATTTACTCATTGAAATTAATATGAATATTTGTTTTGGGTAAAATTATTTTTTTATGTTGTTCACTATAGTGACTAGCACGATATCCTAACTATTTGTGGTGACTAGTCTACTAATTTCTGTTTCCAATTATTTTTCAGTGCAAGCAGAATTGACTTATATGTTTAAGGTTAGGTTAGGTATAATTAGTTTATAGAATTTGGGTAGGTATCGCCTACCCCGATTTAACATAATTAAATTTATTTATTTTTATTTGTACTTAATATAGGTCCTTATTTCATCCTTTAAAAACGTCATTGTGTTTTACTTTAATAATTAATATTGTTTACTTTTATTAATTTCTAGCAGTAGTGTTCACATGGTTGTGAGCACTGACCTGTATACTAGTATACAATTCAGTGGCTGTGAGGGGAGGGGGGCACATTGGTTTTTTCCATACTTTAAAAATGAAAATGATTAATGTTAAATAATTTGTCATTTTAATCTGGATAAAAATTTAATTTTGATTTAGCAATAGTATTTGTGTTTTGTGACTTGTGTTAAAAATTAAAAATTGATTAAAACTAATAACAAATTTCTACTTAGGTACTTACACGCACTGCTCACTTATAAGTCTCAAAGTTATCATTGTCGTTGAACATTAATAAAGAGGTATCAAGAATATGTTGTATGTACCTTCGACACGTGACGTACCGTTATTATATGTTATTATAACAGTCCGTTAATCGTTATCCAGTCAAACGGCAGACGGCAGTTAAGCCATGTTTATGCGCCAGTAAATTATATCTGAAAATTACTAAAATTATAGGCATGTGTTATATACTCTTTCAGTTAAGGCCGAAAAGTATATTTGTTGTAAAAGAGTTCGTTCACTTCGGGTTGTATTTCAAAACACTACACAAAATCTGTTTAACTTAAAGAAAATATTTTATTAATTATTTTATTATAAGAATATTTTGTACGACACAGTATTGTACGAATCGGCTACTTGTTCACGACTAACTCTTGCTTATTCTACGTTCTTGTCTTGGCGACGCAGTCGCTTACAAAAAAAATAAACATATTGCTTACACTACTATATTATTGTCTAATATGCTTACTAATCTAAAGTGTGTGCAAGGGGTTCTTAACACCCCCGGGGTTAAATGAAAGTTCATTGCCTATTGCAAACTATATTATCCTAGGCAATGGATTTTCATGATTCGTAGTGTTTACAGTTTCATATATCTTATTTTCTACTGGGTTTTTTACAGAGTTAGATGTTTTATAATGTTTGTTTTTGATTATTAAATATAAAATTATTGCTATTACTAAACCTATACTGATGATAATCACTGTAATAATTATATATAATCCATTATTTATTGTGTCCATCATATTATTACCACTTGTTTTTGTGTATTTTAATTCTTCTAATGATTTGGAATATTCTATTAGTTTGAATAAATTTTTTTTTACTATAGAATTACCTTTATCTGGAATAATTGAATTGTTTAAAATTATATTTTTAATGTTTAATTTAGTATTCCAGTTAATTGATATGTCTAGTTGTGGGATAAAGTCTTTGTATATTTTAGTGGTTATTTTTCTTTTTGCTATTAATAATGTCCCATCATCAGTATTGGCTTCACATTGATTGTCTAAATCTAAAATACCTGTGCCATTTATACTTACCACTATTGTTTCTGAATTATTTTTACATTTAATGATAATATTATCCCTAATCGTAACATATATCCAAGAATTTGTATTGTCTAATCTATGCCATATGCTAAAATTAAAATTAACATTTTTTAGGTTACACAAATTAGGCAATATACCTGGCTTTCTGAATATTGTTAGTTCACAAGATTCATCCAAACGATGTAACTGTTGATCATATGTACATAATAACATATTCGTCATTTGTTTACATTTTGATACTTGTATTTCGCTTAATTCTAAGTAATATAATCTAGTTTTATCGTTTTTATCTAGTTTTACGTAAATAATGACTTTTATTTTCGAATTTTTGAAAATGTACCTAATAATAGCACGAACTTTCTCCCAGTTTAGTTTATCAAGTTCATTGCCGAATCTAGGTAATCCGATTTTTATAATATTGTTTTCTTCGCAAAAAATTCGTAGATTAATGATGCATTTATAAAATGTTTCAAAAGTAGTTGTTTGTTGGCATAATTCCTTGGTGATTATAAATGCTAGAGAATTCTCATTGTGTTTAATATGTGCGACTTCTGTGATTTCTTTGTTTTGTTCTTTTAATGTTTCAATTTGACCGAATCTTCTTCTGACTTCTAAGGCTAATCCTTGTGACATCTCAAAATTTTTTGATACACAAACTACAAGAGTTGTATCTTCAGGTGCCTCGAATATATCACCCTGGATTTCGATCACATTTGAATTTGTTATTAATGTTTTCTGTATATCTTCTTCGAATTGTTCGTATGTTTTTGTTCTGTAATCATCTAAATTTGATATGTTGTCGATTTTTGCGATTCGACTTAGAGCATCTGCATTTGTGTTTAGCGTTCCTGGCTTATATATGATATTATAGTCATACTCTTCTAATTGTAGTCGCCACCTGGTTAAACGAGCTCCCGGATCTTTGACTCCAAATAACCATGATAATGGTTTGTGATCTGTCACAATGTTGAATTTGCACCCGTAAACGTAGTGTCTAAATTGTTTAACTGCCCAAAGTATCGCCAATAATTCTTTTTCTGTCGTATTATAATTGGTTTCCGCCTTGTTTAGTGTACGTGATGCGTACGCGATTGGCAGATCTGAACCAATTTTCCCTTGCGATAAAATAGCTCCGATTGCAATGTTGCTTGCATCTGTGGTAATATTAAATGGTTGATTGAAATCGGGGTATTGTAAGATTGGTTCACTTATTAAAATGTTTTTAAAGTAATTAAACGATTCTTGACAAAGATCTGACCAGATGAATTGTTGATTTTGTTTTAGTAAGTTAGTAAGTGGCTTAGCTTTCTTACTAAAATCTTTGATAAATCTTCGATAATATCCGACTAGACCTAGGAAAGATTTTACGTCTTTTGCATTCGTCGGTGTGGGGTAGTTTACCATACATTGTATTTTCTTTGGGTCTGGTTTTACGCCTTGCTCTGTGATTACATGTCCGAGATAGATTACTTCTCGTCGAAGGAATTCACATTTTGTCGGTTGTAATTGTAATCCATGTTTTCTGAATCTTTCAAATATTTGACGTAAATTTTGTTCGTGTTCTCTGATTGTTGTTCCTATCACAATCACGTCGTCTAAATATACGAATGATTTCACACCATTTAAACCAATTAGGATTCGGTTCATCAGCCTTTGGAAGGTTGCTGGTGCACCCTTTAGACCAAAACACATTCTATTGAATTCAAAGTGACCTTTTTCTGTACTGAAGGCTGTTTTGTGTTTATCTTCTGGCTTTAGTGATATTTGGTGATATCCACTCGCCATATCCAGGCACGAGAAATATTTGGCTTTCCCTAATTGATCTAAAATCGTTGATATGTCTGGCATTTGAAATGCATCTCCTACCGTGATTTCGTTAAGTTTACGAAAATCGATTACCACTCTATATTTTTGTATTCCTGATGCATCTGCTTTTTTTGGAACTATTAATAATGGGGCGTTCCATGGACTGTCACTGGGACTAATTATTCCATCTTGTTCGAGTTGTTCAATTTGTTTGTCTATCTCTTTTTTTTGAGAATAAGGGAGACGATATGGTCTCTGAAATATGGGTTGGTTTGTTCCTGACGTTTTAATTTCATGTTGTATTGTTTCTGTGCAAGATAATGTATCTCCTTCAAGAAAAAAAATATCTGAATATTCGCTGCATAATCTTTCAATGGATTCTTTTTCTTCATTGTTCATGTGATCGCATCTAAGATTTTCTTTTAATAGTTGAATACGATTATTTGCATTTTTTGGAACTTCCTTACTTTGTGTGAATTTTATAGGTACTATTTCAAAAGTTTCATGAGACAATTCGTTTAGATTTGGGATTCTCACAGTTTGTGGATTTTCTGTTGGATTTATCACAGCAATGAGTATTTGATTTTGTTTTATTTCGTTTAAGACATTTCCACAGATTATATGTTCATTAATATTTTGGGCATGAATAAGAATATTTTGTGAATCAGTTATAGGTTCGTTTAATATTCGTATAGGAATTATCGCTTCACTTCTGGCTGGTATGGTTGTTGTGGCATTGTCAGGGTAGGTTATTTCCTCCTGATCTACATTGATGATGATTTTGTTTTCCTTGAGAAAAGGTTTACCCAAAATTCCATCTCCGTCAATTGGAAAAGACGATGGTACCACATGAAATTCGGTTTCAAAAGTTTGGTTCTCATCTGAAATCGTAAGTACAACACTACCCATAGTGTTGACTAGGCGGTCGTTTATTCCTTGTAACTGATAAATATTAACGTCCGAAACTAGGACTTCATCGTGCAATACGTCAAGCCGGATAAGGTTTAGTTTTGCGCCGGTATCTATTAGGAGTTTTGCACTTCCTGACGTACATTGTGAGGCTTGAAATATTGCATGGTCGTCATGTAATTTTATTGTAAATGGTAAGGTTCTTATTGTGTTTGGGCTATTATTTTTAAATCTTTGACCGGACGACTGCCCGAGGCGTTCGGTCTCGATCCGTTTCCCGAATAATTTTGTTGATTTCCTTTATCGTCTTCTTGTTGATTATATTTTCTTTCATCCGCTCCTTTTTTTTTTATAGCATTTGTCTATGGAATGACCATCTTTTTTACAGTATGCGCATGTCTCTTGTTTTGCATTTGAGTTTTTTGGTTTGCTGTTTTGCCCTGTGTCTATGCTACGATTTGCATATCTACACTCATTCGTATTATGATTGCTTTTTTGGCAGTTTTTGCAATATTTATTTGTGCTATTAGTGTTAGATTTATTTTGAAACAAACGTCGTGTTTCTTTATTTGATAAAAATATTTTTTCTTCTTCTAAGCTTATTTTCATAGCGTCTTCCAAATTGGAAGGGTTTCTAGATTTTATGATATTTCGAATGCTATCTGGTAATCCTTCAATGTAAGTGGTTAAAGTAGTTTCTTTGATATAGTCGTGTACTGCTTTAGCTTCTGCTATAGTTCTTTTGCTTGTACTGACATTACACAGCTCATGTAGTAATTTCTCGACTCTTGAAGAATATTCTTGAATAGTCTCTCCTGATTTAAATCGGGTTGTGGACAATTCTAGTTGAAGATAACCCGGAGTTCGTTTAGCGCAAAATGTAACTGTTAATAACTCCCTAAGCGAGTCCCATGATTTGACCTCTCGATGTTGTGTTATCGCAAAAGCTTTACCTGCTAATTTTGTTAAAATTGCCTGCAAAAGAATAGGGCGACATTGCTCATCTACAGTCTTAATCACAAAGTCACATGCACTAAAGAATGGATATACATCCTGTGGATTTTCCCCATTAAATTGAGGTACGAGTCTTATAGCTGTTTCTAACGAAAGTAATGTGTGTGTATTATTCGACGTCATGTTTGTTGGTTTTAAAATAGTGTTTTTATCGTTTAAGTCTATTAATGATATTTTATCAAGAAGATTTAGATTTGTATTTATATTTGTTTTATTTTGTAACCTAGTTAATGGTTTATTAGACGGATTATCGGGTACAACCTTTTGGCGGGGGACGAAATCAGGATCTAATTCAGTTGAATCAGAATTGCTACCCTCACTATCACTCGTATGAGTTGACATGCATTAATATTCTTACGTATTTATATGTATATAAAAAGTGATAGTAATAATAATTTTTTAATGTTACGTTAAGATTTCATAATAAATTAATAACTTACAGTAATACTAGTATAATTCTTATGCTTAACGTGTACATGTTGTTTGTTGTTGTTGATGTTGACTGATATGGCTGATTATGAGTGATAGCTTGTCGCAATGTAAACACCGTAGTTGCTCTCGTGACGTTCCTAGACGTTCAGCGCTCCCACTCCGTTGGTTTGACCCACTCTGATTGTCTGTCGCGGTCAAGGATAACGATGGCGGCGTTGACGACGACAGCGACTCGTGACGGATGATAAATGAGCGTCACAATCGAAACGATTTTTATATCGATGTTATGTATCGATATTATCGTATATCGAATTTTTTTTATCGATGTTGACGGTTGTAATGCCGCACTCAGGAATTTTGTTGACGTTGCGTAATACACTACACGGGATGTACTACGCTACGTATAAAGACACCATAATATGAATGATGTATAGACAATAGACGTATATAATTATACGTAAATTGTATAGATACGTATTTGTTACGTATATTATATAGAGACGTATTTGTTACGTATATTGTATAGATACGTATTTGTTACGTATATATAATATTAAAATTTATATAAATTGACGACTGTGTCACCTGAGTAAAAGACAGACTTCGTTGTGTTAGAATACTCCGAAAGGGTACCGCTGCCACCAGTTGTTATATACTCTTTCAGTTAAGGCCGAAAAGTATATTTGTTGTAAAAGAGTTC